>OY755206.1:13529411-14129411 GCA_963576765.1 Draba incana
CCCACACATATGCAAATGTTTTGTTTTTAAAACTTATTTCTAACTTGTGATTATTGATTATTTTCTAAGAGCATCTCCAATGCAAACTTCAAATTTGAAGTTTGTATGTATTCTTCTCCAATGGTAAACTTCAAATGGAACTTCAAAATATTATGTGTTTTGCATTATAGTCCTTAACATTACTTATAATTATTTAAACCTATAAAACTTTTATTTATAAGTAACTATAACACATATATTAAAAAAAAACTTATATTAATTAATAAAACATTACATAACAATAGAAAATTACATTTAAAAACACACAAAAACCAAATTACAAATTAAAAATTATAAATAAAATAACAAACTACTCATTAAAATTATTTCCGTAATGCTCCAATATATGTTTTTAATATTTGTTTTCTATTAATTTATTTTTAATTTTAAGTTTACAATGTAATTTTATATGTGAAAATTTAAATTTATAAGAATCTATGTCAAATATTTATAAGATACAAAAAAATTGGGACATAAACAACAAAATAAATAAGATTATTTATATGATTTATAGAAACATAAGGACTCAAATGCAAAAAAAAAGATGAAACTTCAAATTTGAAGTTTTAGTGTATCCCATTGGGACAAAAAAGGCTCTAATAATGAAGTTTTGATGAATGCATTGGAGATGCTCTAAGAGGTATGACAATAATTGTTTAGTGGTGACTGGCGAACACAACACTATGAACTTGAGAGTTTCCAATGATACGCATATTTTTTGTAGACAATTGAGAGGATTGAAACCAAAAAAAAATATAGACTACTTCCGTGAGTTGGGTATGACTTGACATTATCATTTTGTTCATCATTTTCTGTTTTTTTTTACATCTGAGGATTTAGTTTTCTTGACAACATTATTTTGTGCTTATACAACATCTGTGTTTTCTCTCATTCCACAGATTTCTTCATTAGTTTCTAGATTACACTACTTCATTCTACATCATCATAAAACATGAATAAACCACGAATACGCGTTTAATTAAACTGACTAAGAATAATTTTTGTTATGATTCTACTCGGAGGTTGGGCTTTTGCTTAATCACATAAGTGATTCCGACTGCAGAATTAAATAAAAAATCAAACAATCGACTTTAGAATTAAACAAACAGCAGAACAATTTCGAAATCTGATGATAATCCCAACGGTAAACAATCGGAAATCGCTATCGTACCATTAATCCGGTGCCGTGAAACGAACGATTTAGTAGATTCGTAAGCGACGGAAATAAGAAGTTGGAATGAGAAGGAGAAATAGATACAAATCCGGTGCCGTGAATTTTTTGTTCTTTAATTTCAGATCCTAATATGATTTTGTTTAAGAAAGAAGCCAAAACTACATTCAACAATTTCAGATTAAAGTGTGAACAACAAAAGCTACTTTAAAGTCACCTCTGAGTAAAAAAAAAAACAGAGAAATGGTGTTTATTACAGTGACCAGAAAGATCTGTTTAGTGATGAAGAAAAAGGGAGGAGTTTTGTGATGTGATTGTGACTCAGCTAATGATCATCTTGTTGAAGAATTCAGCTTGCTCAGGGAAAATTTCCAAAAGCTCGTCTTTTGTTACCCACACGTAATCCTCACAGTTACTTATATCGTATTTCGATGCTGCTACTACACTGCATTTGAAGAAGAACCTCTACACAACAACAACAACAACATAAAAAGAGAACCCGTCAAGTTCAATGATTCGATGAAAGCTCTAGTGAAAACCCGTAAAGCTTTGTTTTTCTTACCTTGTAAGACGGCAAATCAGGTTTTTCTTCTGTAGGTTGTATAGCCATGTGAGCCATTGGAGCATTTCCAACAAAGTATGTGTGAGTGAGGTCTCCTAAGACTGACTTCAAAGCAGATTCCGCGCACTACAAAAACCGGATTTACAAGACAACAAGTCAACAGTAAGCACGGGAACAGAATTGATGGTGTTGTGGATTGAAGTAGTGGCAAACCTTGCGAAGAGTTGGCTCAGAATCGTAGACTTTTTCAGGGAAATGCCAGACAGGTTTGTCACTAGTAGCTCCAAATGGCTTACCGAAGATGAGAAGATACAACTTTTTGTCAAGAGCTCTGTATAATGACCTATAATAGCAGGCAGCATTTTCCAAGAGTAAAATACCGATCATCAGCGAAAGAGGACACAAGTTCATATCGTTTTAAAGGTTCGAACAACTTACTTTCTATCGTTCTTCTTGTCCGCCTCTGTAATTCTTGGAGCAGGTACATAGTCCATTTGGTATTCACCCTTGGCTCTGTGTTGACGCATCAAAAGTTTAAACCAAAAATGAAATGGAGTTTTCAAGGAAGCTTCACAACACTTGGATCAAATTTACACTTAGCTAGAATTCGTCACAAAACCTTCACTATATATATATATTATCTATGAGCATATAACAGTAGTAAACTTTCACTGCTCTGGTTACTCAATAACTAAGAACCGATAAATCATGGAGCTATAAATACTACACAAAGTTGAATGAACAATCAACCGTATGAGCAGATTTATGCTTTTGACACACCATGATATCAGATAAGATTGAGAAAAGCACAAACTTTTACATTACACATTTTAGAAAATGGCAAGGAAATTAATTACCTGTTCTTAGCTATGTCCAAGAACTCATCAGGGTACCTACGACGAAACTGCTGTTGCCAATTGAATCTGCAATAGAATAGAGCAACAATATCAAGCCAAGCAGAGAAAATTAAACGTTGTATCCTTCCATGAGATCAAAAGCAGCTAATCCACTCTCACTGGCCCTCTATTCATTCCTATGAGATCGTAAATTTCACTGCTCAATGACTCAAATCCTATTTGATTCCACAACACAAAAAATCATTCGTTATACAATTTTCCCCCATTTTCTCTCGGATTCACATCATTTCTAAGCCAAAGTTACACAGGACACGAGCAATCTACGCATAGAGAGAAAAGGAGAAAGCTTTACTTGAACTCCTGGAAAGTGTAAACAGCAGGATCTGGTTTGGGTATCACAACACGTAATCTCTCAAAAAGCACCGAAGCAACGATCTTCTCGGAGCTAGTGCAAAAACCTCGCCGGCTCTGCCCAATTAGCAACCGTAGAGATGATCTCTGCATTTCTTAACCTAAACCCAGAAACGAAAGGAATCGATTTGAGAGCCAAACGCCGGCGAGGGTTTTTCCCCGTATTATCCCCCTTCAGCTAACTAGACTGAGAATCCGGTTTGCTCTTATCAAATTGGTTTACATAACCAGACTGAACCAGAAAACGGTTTGCTCAACATTAGGATTTGGTGCGGTTTAGCTAGGTAACTAGACTGAGAATCCGGTTTGCTTTGCCCTAATCAAATTGGTTACTTGAAACTCCACAATTTTTTTGATGAAAACTGGTGTGGTTAATTTTTCTAAATTTCGTTTAATGTAGTTATAAAATTCGGTTCGATTACTTTTGGTATATTTCAGATATCTCAAAATATGCATGCCTTATATATTGTGACAAAATATGCATGTCTTATGTGTTTAGGCCCTACAATATTACATATGGTTTTGAATTATCAAATTGTATAACCATTTAAATTATTTGTCACACATATTTTCTTAGAATTTTGTGTTGGGTGTATTATTTATGATTTTTTCATGTCATATGGAATTATTGATAAAATTACGGAAAATCAAATACATAAGTCTTACACCATAAGCTGGCGAACAATTAGATGTCTCCGAAACCAAAAACCTGCGAACCATGAAGTGTTCCAAAAGCCAAACGACTAAAAAAGGGAAGCATTTAAACAACCAATGACTAACTAATTTTTTTAAAAAAAAATCTCCAAGCCCTGGCCAAAACTTTAATTTTCGTTGATCTGGAGTCAGCTTTTAATCAATATCTTTAGGAAATCCTCCTCCTCTCAAGCGGACTTGAACTAGAGACCTCTTATCACTTTTTATGATGAGGAACTATTAGACCAAGAACCATTTGGTAACTAAACTAATTGTTGGACATTACAATCGGAAATGGGCCAAGATAAGAATGTCAAAGATGAGAAGGCACACTTTGCTGTGAACAAATGTGAAGACTAGAGACAAACAAGAGTTGAATGAATTCAAATGACCGATATAAGACCATCTTCAACCCATTACTCTATTTTCACTCTAAAATAGAGTAATTCTATTTTTAAATCTATTTTAGAGTAAGAGTTTTCTCCAACCCATTACTCTATATTTCACTTTCAAAATTATATTCTTATTATATTCTTTTTCAGTTTAATTATTAATTTATCAAAAATTACATATTTTACCCAACTATATTATAATTAACAATAATTCACTAAAATCATAATATTATTTTAATTGAATTTTTATTATAGAAATAAAATTACATTACAATAGAAAAAGAGAAAATAATATAATCTAAGCATTAATATTACTGAATTTTTTCCACAAATGATCAACTAAATCATTACGAATCGAAAAATGAGCTTCTTTATCTTTGATTCCTTTAATCGCCCAAGAAATTGAATATTATCATCTCCCACTAATTCAACCTCCGGGGGCGGAGCTTCTCCATCGATTTCAATCGGTGCATCGAGATCACGCTCATCCTCGATTATCATGTTATGCAAAATGATACATGTAGTCATTATATCATGTAACACATAATTATGTTATTTATCTTAATTTCATTAGTTTTCATTAATAAAGTTCATCGTATTTGAAATATTTTGTTGCATTTTAATTGTGTTGGTTAAAGGTTTTATTTTAATATGAATTTTGATTATCATTTTGTAGTTTTGTTAAAGTGTCATTAATCATTTTATCAAAAATTATAGAACCATAACAAAAATATATTTTTAATAATATATTTTAGGTGTAAAAGTTGAATGAATAACAAGTAAAAGGATTTTTTTATAAATAAAAAAGTTTCACCTCTAGAATAGAGTGAAAAATGAGATTACTCTACATGTAGAGTAAAAAATGTAGTTACTCTATTTTAGAATGTGATTTAAAATGTGATTTAGAGTGGATTTGCAGAAAATTTTATTATAAACTTCCTTTTAGAGTGAGATCTAAAATAGAGTTGAAGATGCCCTAAAAGATACTGCTACGAACTCAACTCAAAGCCTAATTTTTTTTTTTTTTAACAATATTCTCTCATCGATTTAAAATTAAGCATCTGTGTTTTTTATTTAAGTGTGGCCTTATTTTTTAGTGGTTATTTTAAAATCGCAACAAGTTTTTTTTTTTTTTTTTTTTGGTCGACAAATCGCAACAAGTTATATAATGAGTTTCAGACAAAGCGAAAAGAAAATGCCAGTTACCAAAAGAAAATTCAAATGATCGATATGATTAGTGCAGTAGTATCCGTGAAGATATATTATTATTTTAAATAATTATTAGTAGTACGTAGTTTTTACATATATAAAAAACCAATTATTACGTGTCCTAATGGGAAAAAATATAAGATTTGGTTAAAATCTACCCCCACTATGTAAATGGTGTAGAAGATATTCCCTTTCCATATATAGATGATTACCTCCATCATCTCCTTCATTATCTCCTTTAGTTTAGTATCTATAATCACTCTGTATTTACTGTGAATATCTCCATTGATTATCCTTTGTACTTGTAAATAAACTATGTAATCTCATTCTAGTAATATATATCAATTCATTTGATCTATATGGTATCAGAGCAAAAGATACCTTAATTTTTACGGTCGCCTTCTTCATCCGTTATTCTTCTTTCACATCTTCCTTTTCTCCTCCGCTTCAATCTGTCTTTTTCTCTCGACCATGACCACTTCTCCGGCCACCAATTCTGAGACCATCAACGTCTCCACCACTCAAACTCTTCTTAACGTTACTATGACGAATGTCACAAAGTTGAACTCCACCAATTTTCTCATGTGGAGTCGTCAAGTTCATGCACTCCTCGATGGTTATGACTTGGCCGGATATCTCGACGGTTCAGTGATTGTTCCTCCTCCAACCATCACTGTTAATAACACAACGACAGCAAATCCAGAGTACCTTCTCTGGAAACGTCAAGATCGACTCATATACTCTGCCTTACTTGGTGCCATCTCACTCTCGATCCAACCGATTCTCTATACCGCTGTCACTGCTGCAGACATATGGATGACTCTCACTTCCACGTATGCGAAACCAAGTCGCACTCATTACCAGCAATTGAAACTACAACTTAAAAACTGGACCAAAGGCACCAAATCGATTGATGATTATGTACAAGGTCTTACTACGCGTTTCGATCAGATTGCTTTTATGGGAAAACCACTTGACCCGGAAGAACAAATTGAGTTTATTCTCGGAGGACTCCCGGAGGATTACAAACCAGTCATCGATCAAATCGAGAGTCGTGACACGCCACCAACACTTCCTGAAATTCATGAGAGGCTTCTAAACCATGAGATAAAGCTTCAAATTGCTAATGCTCATTCCTCGTCTCTTCCAATCTCGGAAAATGCGGCTCATTACTCTGGTAATCGTCCCACCAACAACAATCGTAACCACCACAGTTATGATAACTCTAATCGGTCTAATCAGAAGAATACTCAAACCGGGCAGCAACAACAAACCATTTCATCACGTCCCGATCAACGTCAAACCCAAAAATATCAAGGGAAGTGCCAGCTTTGTGGTGTGTTTGGTCATAGCGCACAACGGTGCTCCCAATTATCGCAGACGAGCAACTCTTACAACTCTGCTCTGTGGCAGCCACGAGCTCATCTTGCTGCCGCTCCTCAATACACTCCCAACAACTGGATTTTTGACAGTGGTGCGACTCATCACCTCACCTCGGATCTCAATAATCTTTCGCTTCATCAACCTTATGTTGGAGGCGAAGAAGTTACCATTGCCAATGATTCTGGACTAGCGATCTCGCATACTGGTTCTGCTTTACTTCACACTTCCTCTCTTCCTCTTACTTTAAAAGATGTTTTATATGTCCCAAACGTTCACAAAAACCTTGTTTCCGTTTACCGACTATGCAATACTAACCGCGTATCTGTTAAATTCTTTCCGACACATTTTCAGGTGAAGGATCTCAGCACACGGACCCGATTGCTCCAAGGCAAAACTAAGAATGAGCTATACGAGTGGCCACTTCCATCTGCAAACATCACCTTCTTCACAGCCTCACCTACACCAAAAACAACCCTCTCCTCTTGGCACTCTCGACTTGGCCATCCTTCTCCTCCTATTTTGAAAACCGTTGTTTCTAAATTTCTTTTACCAATTTCGGATTCAGTAAAAAAAATCTCTCCTTGTTCTCATTGCTTTATCAATAAAGCTCATAAACTACCTTTTCACACAAATACGATTACATCTCAACAACCTCTTCAATACATATATAGCAATGTGTGGACTTCCCCTGTCATGTCCATTGATCAATACAAATATTACCTCATTTTAGTTGATCATCATACTTGCTATACATGGTTTTATCCTCTTAAACAAAAATCCGAAGTCCGTGATACGTTCATTGACTTCAAGACTTTGGTGGAAAACCTCTTCCAAAGAAAAATTAGAACATTATACTCTGATAATGGTGGTGAATTTGTTGGTCTTCGTCCATTCCTCATCGTTCATGGAATCTCTCATCTTACTTCGCCTCCACACACTCCCGAGCATAACGGAATCTCGGAGCGGAAACATCATCATATTGTTGAGACTGGACTGACCCTTTTAACACAAGCTGTTGTCCCAAACCACTATTGGCCGTATGCTTTTGCCATATCGGTTTATGTTATCAATCGGATGCCGACACCGGTGATTCAACACATCTTTCCTTATGCAAAGCTTTTCCAGCAACAACCCAATTATCTTAAGCTCTGCGTCTTTGGTTGTCTGTGTTTCCCGTGGCTTCGACCATACACGGCCAACAAAATGGATAGTCAGTCTTCTCCGTGTGTTTTTATCGGCTATTCTTTAACTCAAAGTGCATATCTTTGCTTGGATTCTGCTACGGGTCGAATCTACACGTCTAGACATGTTCAATTTGTCGAGGACTCCTACCCTTTTCGCCTTCCCTCTGCATCCTCTCCTCTCCGATATGAAATCATTTCCGAATCACCTCCTTCTTCAAATTTACCTGAAAAATTCATGTCCCACACCAACAGCTCGTATATGCTCATTCACCTTTGCCTGCTCCGCCAATCTCGTCCCCGGGCTCTGATCCTCACTGGAACTTGTCGTCGTCAACATCTCCGTTATTGTTGAGCTCATCTACTCCGACTGTTTCAACAAGTCGTGGACACCAGATGAGTTTGGAAAGTAATTCATCCAGCCCAAACACATCCACATGCCAAACAACCAATATTCCTTCTTTTATTACACCAAGCCCACAACAAACTAGGCCCAATAACCATATATATCATTTGTCCTCTTCCTCAGACTCAACGCCACCTTCAACACCATTACCCAACTAAAACTCCCTTTCTCCGATTCCAAATCCCTTAACACCACCGGCATCTATACCTCCACCTCTGCCACCGCCTAACCCAAATCCACCAGTTAACAATCATCTGATGCGCACTCGCGCCAAGAACCATATCATTAAACCAAAAACCAAAATCTCTCTCACCATAACCAAGAAACCCATTATCCTACCTATAGTGAACCAGGCTATGCGAGATCAAAAGTGGCGGAATGCAATGTCCGAGGAGTTCAACGCAGTCACTCGTAATAATACGTTTGATTTGGTTCCTCGTGAATCTCATCACAATGTAATTGATACTAAATGGATTTATACGCTCAAGTATCTTCCAAACCAGTAAGCACGCCGCTGGCTCCACATCCAAAACTTACACTTCACTCAGGTTCACCTCTTCCTAATCCTACTGAATATCGGATGATCGTTGGTAGCTTATAATATTTGAGTTTCACAAGACCGGATATTGTCTACGCGGTCAACAAGCTTTCACAATTCATGCATAAACCCACTGACGATCACTCTCAAGTGGCGAAACGTGTTCTCCGGTACTTAGCTGGAACGGTGACTCATGAAATATTTTTGCGGTCAGATTCTCCTCTCTCTCTCCATGCCTTCTCTGATGCAGATTAGGCAGGAGACTCCGATGATTATGTGTCAACAAACGCCTATATCATTTATATGGGAACAACACCAATATCATGGTCTACAAAGAAACAAAAAGGTGTTGCTCGTTCTTCCACCGAGGCCGAGTATAGGGTTGTTGCGAATACAACATCGGAACTCCGTTGGATATGCTCGTTATTAACAGAACTTGGCATCATTTTACAAGCGGCTCCGGTGATTTATTGTGATAATGTTGGTGCAACATACTTGTGTGCAAATCTAGTCTTCCACTCCCGCATGAAGCATGTCGCGCTAGACTATCATTTTATCAGAGATAATGTTCTTCGAGTCTCTCATGTATCAACGAAGGATTAGCTCGCCGACGCTTTGACAAAGCCCCTTTCCCGTGTATGTTTTCACGAACTATTCTCCAAGATTGGAGTGACATCCGCCCCTCCATCTTGCGGGGGCGTGTAGAAGATATTCCCTTTTCATATATAGATGCGTGTAATCTGTGATTACCTCCATCATCTCCTTCATTGTCTCCTTTAGTTTAGTACCTATAATCACTATGTACTTACTGTGAATATCTCCATTGATTATCCTTTGTACTCGTATATAAACTATGTAATCTCATTCTAGTAATATATATCAATTCCTTTGATCTATAAATGGTTTCTGTGTAAAACAGTATATTGAAATATTATATTGAAATATTATCTCAGGATTCTGCACTATGGGATCTAAAAGAAATCTGCTCGGACCCAGAGGTTTTAATATTATCATGGATCAATCATATCATTTAAAAAAATCCTTTTTATATATTTGAATATCGTATGTTGCATATTTGCAATGCTACGTACGAAGATTTACTCGTAGTTTGTGGTGATTTGGCCCCAGATCAAAGTTTTTGGCTTCAAAAAATTTAACTATTTCTGAAATATACAACTAGTATAAAAGTTAGATTCCACATTAATAATTTATACGTGAATTCAGGAAATAAACTTTAGTCCTAAGAACACTCCTATTGGCAAAAGACCCTTTAAGTCTCTCATTTGTACTATTTTAATTGTTTACATAAAATTTAATTATTATTTTAAATATTAAATAACTGAAAAACACTATACTAATCAAATTGAAACAAGTGGCAATTAAACCACTCAGCTCCACGCGTACGTATCTCTCCACGATTCAGGAAATTTTATGCACTTTTAGATTTATCTTCTATGAATGTCAAGATTGCAGCTGGGACGCTGGATATTCGCTAACTCGTTCCAACTTCGTTGACTGAGGCGGTTGAACATTCCTAAGCTCATCAGGTTAATTGGCCAGTAATTCAGGTCCAGACATATTCAAAGATATAATTGGCCTCTTTCTAGTTTAGCGATTTTCTAGGCTTTAGATCCACTTTCGTTTATAATCAGTCTCCAATATAAGAAGGTTTTCTAGACCGAATTTTAGGGATGATATCCAAGAATGAGTCTCATTGTCAATGGTTGAGATCGACTGATTTTTGGTGTAAAGAAAACACAGTAACTTGCAATCATCTGACTAAAATCGTTCTTCGTTAGTGTAGTTTCTCATATCTGAGTGTGTTTGTTGGACCATTCAAAGTCGAATTAAATACGTGGGTCCCACAAATGATACGGGTTGCAATCTTTCTCATTTTTCTTGATGGGCCCCACAAGCATGCCTACATTCGGCCCCACTCAGAGTTCGTATGCCGGCTATAAACATTGCAATCGAGGGAAAAAGCATTTTGGGTGTCACATTTACATATTTTAAGATATAGGTAAAGTATAAATATAAAGTAATTCTTTTTGTTTTGTCTAACAAATGTGTGGTAATTTGTTCAAGAATAGACTGATTAATTGTTGTATAACTTTGCACACTTCGTTTCAGAATTTTGAATGTGAAACAATTCTTACGATTATTTTTGCAGAACGGGAATATTTAAAATGAAAACGAGATATGTTAAAAACATTATACTTCAATAATCGTTACAAGCTATAAACTAGCTAATCTTATACCAAAAAGAAAAATTGTCAACAATCTTATTATCTTATGAACCAAAACACTACGATTTGTCTTCGAGTTTTAAGACGATCGAGTTTGTAATTAGCATGCTTGCGTTGTGCCTATATTCTCATGATCGTACATAAATATATGGTATACAAACAAAAACTATGCAACTTCTATAATATAACCAAATATTGGAATAATGGTAGGTAATGATGGAGTAAACGTGATATAGGTATGACATGACCCCACGATGGGGAAGAAATATGAAAGTAAAATCCTTAGGGAAAAAGTACCTAATAATAGAAGACCAGGTTGTTCCACAAACCTAAAGCTGAAAATTTGAATTTCTCTAATGTGCAACATTTTTTTTTTTTGCTCGACATGCATGATCTTGATAAACCATCTTACTTTACTTAGTACACATATATATATATATATATATATATATATATATATTTATCGCTCGTCGTTGTTTTTCTCTTACATTTTCTATGATAGTTAATATCCACTTCATTTTTACCATGTTTCAAATGTATATATTTCGTAATTTATATGCTATCAATTTGGTGGTTATACAAAGTATATATTCACTACCAGTCTAATTAAAACTTCGAAGCCAAGTTCAAGGACGATATTATTACAACTGGCGAGAAGTAGCTATCGTATTCAAGTAGATGTACAAAACAAAGATATAATAGTTCATTGAGTCATCGTTACTTTATTTATTGTGTACTACATAACAGGACTAAATCAAGTCATACCATGTATGTACTCTCTGATATCTCGTCCATGAGTAACATGCATTAGCAGCAATAGAACATAGACATCATGATGATATAGTATTATCGCCTTTAGCCATTATTCAGTCCCCCATTTACCTAACCCCACTCAAATTTCAAAACGTTAATGTACATATTTTTTTCCATTTTTGTCTTATACATTGGCCAGTATCAATCCATTTTATTCATTGTCATATAGTTTTGCTTTGTACATCATGTCATCATATATATACCTTTGCTATATATATATATATATATATATATTAACAAAAGCTAACACAATATGATAATTTCTATTAGCGTACTTATTATCACTACATCAGTGATCAGTTTAGTCTGAGTTTGGTATACGCACTTTATGTAATGCAATACTTCTAGACCAAATTATATTTCTTTAGAAAATTTCAAATTTCTATAACACAATGCGGTTAGCAAGGAAGAGTATAATCAAATGATTATTTCACCAACTCGCGAAAAACCAATAAATTTTAAATTGTTAGTTTGAAATTAATCCTGATGGGCACACACTATCCAACCTAGGCCTGGGATTAAAACCCGAACCCGACATACCCGACCCGACCCGACCCGAAAATACCCTACCCGAACCCGAACCGAAATTTTCAAATACCCGAATGGATCTTAAACATAATTGAAATGGGTAACGGTTCGGGTCGGGTTTTACCCGTTACCCGAATGCACAACCCGAAAACCCGATAAGAAAAACGTGTTTTTTATTTTATGGGGGTTTTTAATCATTTTTTGGGGGTTTTTGGAAAAAAATTGTATAAAAATGACTAAAACATAGTAAATCCAAAAAAAATTAGGGTAAATCTAAAAAATATTATATTTTTTTTAGTATTTAGGGTAAAAATTACCCTAATGGATCCTATTTTAAAACTCAAACCCGACCCGAACCCGAAGCTACTCTACCCGAACCCGACCCGAAATATTCAAATACCCTAATGGGTTCTAAACACCTAAACCCGAACTACCCAAAACCCGAAATACCCGACCCGACCCTACCCACTTACCCGAAATCCCAGGCCTAATCCAACCATTATTGTTATCTTCTTGACAGTTGACTGTGTTGAGTAGTGGTAGTACTAATAGAATTCTTCACTGCTTTTACTTTTTTTTGTTTATTTATTTATTTTAACCTTTTTACTCAAAAGTCACACCCACCATGATAAATAGACAGCCACATGGTATTCCCCTAATTCATCACATTCATGAGCAATCAACAAATCTTTCATAAAAAAAATGAGCGAGCTTTTCTACTCTCTCCCCACTTGGGATCTCCATAATCTTGGATCACTCTTCAACCAAAACTTCGATTTAGGTAAATAAAACAACCACACACACAAAATTATATATATATATATATATAATGGTTTGCTTATGTATGTTTATATATAGATATGATTTATGTTGGGACTGTTATAATGTACGAGAATGGCTTCATGCAAACGAAACAGTGTATTCTTTTGTTGAGGTGAATGTATTTGTACTAGTATTTCAATAAGTTTTTTATATTTAACAAGCGAGGAATTTGGCCATGCAATGTACTTGTAGATTCATGTGGGCACATTGATGAACCGCGGGAGCATATATTCCGTTCGCCGGAGATGGATATCGGAGACGATTCCACAGGCTACCTCGAAGACGCACTCATCGAATTCAAGGTGAGAAGCAAACGCAGACGTCTCTCGTTCAATGCCGAGGACAAACCAAATAACCACTTTGACAATTCTCAGGTTTTACATGTAAATACTTTGTTTTGTCGTTTTTCGTTTAAATAATTGATCAAATATATATATATATATATATATATTTTTTTTGTTTCTTATGAAACTGATTTGGTTGATCGTGGAATATAATAATGCAGAATAAGTGGGGCCTCTCTGAAAATTATAGTTGCACGAGTAGTCAGTTTGCAGGTAAGACCTACTTCTTCATTACTGTCACCCATACATATTTTAGTTTTTTTTTGCTACATAGTATTAGTGTTGTCATAGTATAATAATTAGAAATTCTCTTGAATACAACTACTTTTTGAAAAATTTTAAAATTACCATTTTTTCCAATAATTTTACAAATACTACAAATACAAAAATTGATTTTTAATAGATTTGTAGTTTAAATTTTTAGGTTTTGGTTAACTATCTCTAAATTAGGATATAGTTTTAGGGGGTAGGGTATGAGTTTTAGTTTAGGATTTAGTTTTGAATGCTGAAACTTCATTTTAATTTTGTGGTATTTTAAAAAAATTGAATAAAAAATGATATTTTTTAACTTTTTTTAAAATAGTGGTATTTTTTGAGAATTTCCCCAATAGTTATAAGATATATAGTTTCATAATACGTTTAAAACTAAATTCTCTTATATATTTCTAAGCAGATGAGTATCCCAATTCATCCATCAATATCTCTTCAGATTCTTCTGATGATTCGAAAAACTCATTCGAACCATCATCGTCTACTTCAAGTATGTATTCTCTCTTTCCTTTTCCGATTAACATGCATTCGTTACTGCCTTGCCTTCCAAAAAACCATTTATTATATGGGGCCATATCTTCTTTTTTATATAACCTTTATGGGCCATATTGTTTTCTCTTTTGTGTTAATGAATGTTTATGTTTAGCTATCTACATCTAAATTATTGCGGTTATATCAATATGTACTAATTTAGCAGATGTGCATCCAGAGAAGAATGACTACGAGAGTAAAAAGAGAGTAGTCTATCCATTTGGAGTGGTGAAACCAGGTGGTCGAGAAGAAGATGTAACCTTAAATGATATTAATAAGAGGATTCTCATGCCATCAGCTCGGCCGGTTCGGCATCCGGTTGGAGTGTTTGCATGCCGTCCGTCTGTCTCCGCACATGGACCGGGTCTATCAGGCAAAGCCGTGGTTGCGTTCACGAAGATACAAACATTAGGAAGGGGTACAATTACGATTATAAGAACTAAGGGGTGAGATATGTAATATTGATAATTATACGGGGTCTTTGAAATGTGTACTTGAGATGTTGAGACATTATTAATCATTGGCTGACATGTTTAAACTTATTGTTGTATCTAATGAAAAAGATGGTTATGGTTTTGATTTTCCCTTTAAATTAAACCAAGAATAATTTAGAAAAAACAATAATTATATAGAGACTAGATTTTGACCCACGTCAAGCGTGAGAATATAAATTTCAGTTTATTGTAGAATAAAAATATATTATTTTACATCATACATACAAAAAAAATATTAGATAAATAGTTATGTCCACTAAAAAATTTATTCGATCGATTTTGAATCTTGAATGTCTTAATATGTGATAGGTTTTACGTTTTAAGTGTATACAAAATATAAAAAATGAAAGAAATTGATATACAATAACGAAACTAAAAAGCGAAACATTATCTTATAATGTATTGCAAAGAAGGTAATCGAGTGATATACATCTTATATTTACAAAAACAAATGTTTTTCAATAACTCTATAAAATATGTTAAAACCCAATTTTACCACTAACCAAAATACTACTAATTGAATCGGTTTGAGTTTTCAGGTATGGTAATGGATTTGGTAAGTATATATTTTTGTCATCAATGCCGCATACATATTAGAAATATTGACAAATTGAAATGTTTTGATTGGTTGATTTAATTAATGTGTTCCTTAAGATTCTCTTTGAATGACACATATGATTAATATGTTTCTTAAGACTCTCTTTGAGTGACACCTAAGATTTTAAACTTTTAGTGTCTCCTCGATTAATATATATAGGATGTTATTTAATGAAACCAAAATTGTGTATACATCGATAGAAAAACCAAATCGTTTTAAGAATTATCTTTTTTTGCTTTTGATTTATTATGTTTTTGCATGTTCGTGCTTTTTGTTCTTTACTCTTTTTCCCCTTAGCAAATCTTTTTGCTCTTTGGATAATATTCATTAGACACTAACAAACAAATAAACGAAACGTGAAGAAGAATAAATAATAAAGAAATTAAAGCAAAAGAAAAGAATGTGCTGAAAAGCAAGTAAAAATATTGAAAGTATTTAGGACAGTAAGATGTAGGATTTTTTCTTTCCCAAATAAATTTTTCTCGTCTTCATTTTGTGGTTTGCTAAGATATATCGTAATCTGTTGCTTTTGAAACAAACTTATGAGCTCGGACCTTTTTTTCTAGTGATTGCTTTATGGTTCGAGCATTTTCTAGTTTGTCTTGAGATGATCAACTTGAAAACTTGTCACTTCTTTGATTCAATATGTGCTTAAGATACAACTATACTAGCATTTGTTTTTACACTTGAAATTGGGTTCTGGGTTCTGCAACGGAAAACATCCATCAAGGTTTTACCATAAGATAAGTGTAATCATAAAAGCAAATGAAAACCATGACATGGTAGAGAAAAAATGGCTAACCAATTGTGAAAGTTTGTCCCTCAACTATAAGTCCAGGCTCATTTTTTTTTTCAATACATTCTTTTTCATTCATTCAAATTTGAGTTGCATTATAAGGAGGGAATAAATATCCTCTAAACACAAATCATCATACATAAAAGCATAAAAAGAGATAGATTGTTCATCGCAAAAGATGAAAGACAGCGGATCCGATTCAAGATTCGGATGCGTCAAACGAGAATCCACGACATAGTCGGAAACTCTTAAAGATATCACTTGCGATTGTGATTTTGAAATTAAAGACAATGCATGTTTTGTACAAATGGTTATTCATTACAGGTTTTGACTACATTGCCGAAAAAGCTTCTTCTTTAAGTTCATCTAGTTCCTTACTCGCAATTTCTTTCACTCTTGGCGATCGGAAAATTTTTGAAACAATAAACGAAACGTGAAGAAGAATAAATAATAAAGAAATTAAAGCGAAAGAAAAGAAGGTGCTGAAAAGAAGTAAAAATATTGAAAATAGCTTGGAGAATAATATGTGTACTTATCTTGGGAACCATCTATTTTGGATTATTAAGATTCAACTATAAAGTGAAATTTGTGAAGCCCAAATTAAAGAATATTTCAAATCTCTCTATATTATTTCTTATACAAGGAAATTTCCTTTATATGATAGAGTTGAATAGAAAATTTTACTCTAGTTTGGTAATAGTATTATGTTAGCATATTTCCTTATGCATTTAGAAAAATAGACATTATGTTGGTAATAGCATTATGTTAATATAATCACTATGTATATGTATCATAAGATTTCTAATACCACAACTCAATATAATATTCTTATTTTATAATATTTGGCCTGATATCAGAGTATGCGATCCTAGATAATTTAAATTAAGCTTTTGCGAAAAGAAATCATGGGAAGAAACGATGTTGACGACGGTTGAGATGGAGAAGATGATTACGTGAATCACAAGAAAAATGGTTACGTGATTTGTTTTAAGATTTAACTAAAGTTATAAGAAGTTATAGGGTTTTTCTAAAAGTGAATTTACTTCTTTTACCTACGTTTTCTTTTCATTAGGGTTTCTTAAGATCATGGGTATTATTTGTTTATTTCTTCTATCGTTGGTTTTATAATTCTAAAACTTAATATAGTTTTTGTTGCAACAAGAGTTCTCAAGAGTATAACATTCTCGGCGGGTGAATTATTTTTTGACACATTGAAGCTCGATGTAATCTAACATGAGGAACTGAGGTTTCTGGGCAAAGAGAAAAGCATTTGGATGTTCATTTGTGTTTTTGCACTTTGAAGCGTTTGCATTTTGTACATTTTGGTGTCTAGTATTGCTTGGTTGCCCACAAATAAATGTATGGATAGGGAGAGAAGAGGGCAAGGTGCCAGAAATAAATATCGGTTCCTTTCTTATTTTTGATTTTTTAATAAATACTTTGGAGCAGCTTTTAAATTATTCTCATTATATTCTTTATGACTCTTCCAAGTGATCGTGTTGTTTCTGAAACCTCATGCATCACTTTAAGGGGTACTCGTACCCTCACTTTAAGCATTACTACAAGTTCTGAAGGTTAAAATTCACTGGACATCTTGTTTGCTTTCTAAGCAATATTCCTTTCTGACGTAGCGGGAGCTAGATAGATGCAATGTCTTATTTAGTCTGAGAATACCTAAGATCAATGTCTTCCTGGATTCATTGAGATCAACCGAAAACAAGGGTTTAGAGAATACTATTCTCTGAAAAGCTAAAAGCTTTTTAATTTTATTAATCAATCAACTGAATACAAAAGGAGGTCTAAACATCTTATTTATAATAAAACATAGAAAACTCTAGATACTATGGAATATTCTAGAAACTCCTAAAAGATAAACATCATAAATATAAATATTATTAAAATACAAATAAATGACAATTATTCTAATTATTATGACAGTTCTCGCCGACCAAGAAAGATTCGTCCTCGAATCTTCAATAGGGTTTTCAGCATATGAGCTTTATGAAGATCCACCTTCATCTCCTTCTCCTCACTTTGACCGATTTTTGCACGAACCGGACGAGAGGTTGATGAAAGGGAACTAACACCGAAAGTAGAGCAATCGGAATCACCACCGGAGGTTGATTAAACGGAGATGGAGGTTGGAGAAATAGAACCACCGGTGACTGAAGTAGATGAGAAGGACAAAGCAATGATGGAAGATGGTGATAAGGAGAACTAAGCGGCAATGAAAAAGGGGACCTCCCAACTCTCATTAGAACACTCCGCTCTCTCATAACAAGTCCCGTCGTCGTTTCTCGTGTTGCCGGAAGAAGGCCACCGTCCCTCTCCGACGCTTTCTACCCGCCGCCACCGGCAAACAACTTGATCGTTACTAAAATAGGACACAACTAGAGAATAATAGATAAAGAACTACAAAAATAGATAAAGAACATAGCAACCTTTTGTTTGTTGATAAAAACATTTTTTATGATGATCCAAAAGAAGAAGAAAAAAATCACATAAGATCCAATAAACCCTAGCTGGGTAGGTTCGAATCAAAGAAAACAAATCCAAAATCCAAGACAAATATCATAAGCGTATTCATAAGATTTCAATCCAAAATCCAAGACAAATATCATAAACGTATTCATAAGATTCCAAATGCATGAGACCATGTTTAGTGGTGAGACTATTAGAGTTTCATCTAATTAAAAGAAAAGAAAAAATAAATTTTTTTGAGATTATTTAGTAGATGAGTCTCATTGGAGAGAGACTTGTGAGACTGTCTCTGCCACATGTCTCTATAGTATTGATCTATTATTTATTTAATAATTTAATATTTAAAGAGTTAATAAACTTAAGTTAAAAGTATAAAAATATTACAAATTATGAGACTTTACCGGTCTCACGGTTGTGCATGCTCTAAGTTTCCAATAACGGAACCCCAGGTGAATTTACATCCAATAAAAGCGAGCATCCACAACCATGACTCTTAAGGCGATCTTCAGAGTTGCTAAGGTGATCTTCAGAGTTGCTTAAGTAAAAAAATTAAATGTTAAATGGATTAATAATGGGAAATGGTAAGATTCGGTGCTTATATTAGGCTTTTTAGATCAGCTTAAGATCTGACACGTGTCAGTCACGGATTGGTGGATGGTAGATAATTAAAAAAATAATAATAATAACGCTCATCTCTCTCGTAGTCTCGTCTCTCTCTGTAACGGCGATTTCGTCGGAGATGTGTTCTGCATGAACTGAAATTGGAGGAGAATCGATCCCAATCCGTTGATAATCAATCGGAGAATGAAGACCGTCACGGGGGATTTTGGATAAAGTCTCGACGGTGAATGGGTGAAGAAGGAGGCCGTTGGATCTCTCGATCTCGAAATCCTTCACCGGAATTGCGAAGACGAACCGGGAGAATCGTGTCCCGAGACTCTGGTCCACGATTTTGCTCTTCAGGTTGAGGTAATTGCGAGTTTGAGGACTAATTTTCCGTTTTCACATTTTGTATAATTTTCGCCTTGGTGTTTGTACATGACCTTGATAGTTGGCTAATTTCCGTTTTGGGTTTCTCTATGTCATGGAATTTGTGTAGACAAAGGTGAAAGAGGATAACATCTTTTGCATTGGATAGTGTATGGGTTTGAATTGTTGTTCTAGTTTGGGTTTTGTGGCTTCTGGCTCAGTTTTTGTTTGATGCTGTTTATGGTTTAATCAAGTTTGTGATGTTGTAGGCTGGACAAGAGTCTTTTAGATCCATTACCAGATCATATTACAGAGGAGCAGCCGGAGCTTTAGTGGTTTACGACATCACCAGGTTTAGTATTCCTTCGTTACAGTGTACTTTCAGCAAGGTTTTGGAAATGACCACTTCTGTATTCTTGGGCAAACTTTTAAGCTTAGACTCTTGGAGAGGTTTTAGAAGTTGGTATTTCTTGAGGACTCTTCGTATATATACCTGTTTTGGGAAGTTACTTGTGTTCTGAATTAAATTCTTGGTTATGATATTGCCATTTACTCTTTTGGGAGGATGTTGTTAAGTTAATCATCCATTTGAATCTTACTTAACAAAAATGGTGATATAGTTCCTCTATTTTTGTGGAATTTTGAGATGTGCATACGACCAAAAGAAGGATTGCAAGAGTTTACGAATAAGTCATTTCAAGCTTTGATCATTCTGCTCTCAAAACTCAGAAATTTTCTACTTTTTGGTTGTAGGCGAGAGACGTTTAACCATCTGGCGAGCTGGTTGGAGGATGCTCGGCAACATGCAAATCCTAACATGAGTATAATGCTGATCGGGAACAAATGTGATCTTGCTCACAAGAGAGCTGTTAGCAAAGAGGAAGGAGAACAGTTTGCCAAAGAACATGGTGTGCTTTTTCTAGAAGCATCTGCAAGAACAGCTCAAAATGTTGAAGAGGTGACACTACTTCCTTACGCTTTTTCCCCATCCTGTTATCGACTTGACGAAGCACTATTGGGTTGTTCCTGTTTCCATTATCACCGTCTCTATAGCGGTTAGTGTCGTGCTCTCTCGCAAGAAGTAATGTCGTGCTTTATTGCCTTTGAGATATATTGAATTACTACTGGGGAATCAACTTTCCACGAGAAGTCCCCCATTTATAGATTTTGAATCAAAGAAAATATAGATTTTGATTTGGGATCATGTTTTGAACACACGAATTAATGTATGCTTTGGTTTTCTGGTATCAATCTTCTTTATAAGCATTGCATCAAATAACCTCCTGGCATTTACATTATCTATAGCACTGTGAATCTCTTATGCATTTGTTGGAAGTAAGACTTTGCTCAATGCATCAATAAAATTTATACAGGTTTGTTCTTCTAAATTTTTTTTTTTTAGAACTCTTAACTTTTAAGAACTACCATTGGACGAACGAAAAACAAGAATTTCTTATCAAAGTTCTTAAATTGTTGTCATGGAGAATTTATAATTAAAAATTGGTTAGATCCAAAATTTAAGATACATGGTTGTGGATGGTCTAATTAAGTTTGATTTGCAACCATGCACTTATATATATTTATGACTAAATTTCATTTTTTTTCAGTTAAATAAAACGATTAATGTGTAGGATGCAAATCAAACAATATAAAGCGAAATTATATATGTAGTCAGGGCCGGCCCTGAGGTGACTCAGGTGAAGCATGTTGAGTTAGACATCAAAATATTTATTAATTTTAGGAGTATTAGTTTTCAAAAGTTGTCTTGTAGTCTAGTGGCAGAATATGAGTATTATACACTCCAAGTGACGAGTTTGAGTCTTAGAGTATGGGATATATGTAGAATTTTTTTTTTTTATGTGTTTATAATGGAGCATCAAAATTTGTTTAGGCTTTAGGCAGTCCATCACCTAGGGCCGGGCCTGTATGTAGTATTTTATATTTACCACAAGAGTGGATTTTATGTGGCCTAGCTAGTAGCTACTTGTTGTTGGATCTTGAAACGCAATACGAATTTTTTGTTTGCATTAAATAAACAAGATTTCCATTATTTGCATTCATGTGAAGTTTGATGGGGATGGACAAAAAAACATTTTAAAGGTAAGAATGAGCATTAAATAACACAACGTTCTTTCTAATCGAGACATGGTATATGAAAATGCACGTGAGGAAGCATTTTTCTTGTTTATTCGGAGTTTTTTCTATATAATTTTATAGAGAATCGGGATCACCCATATTTGTTGTTACGTTTGTCTCCTTTTTTTTGTTAAAATATTCTTTATTCTTGTTTGGTTTTCTGTTTAACACAAACAAATACTTTATTAAACTGAAGCAATATGGTAAGAGTCGGTACAATAAAAACGGAATACATATATAAGATACAAATGTATCTAGAGGACGTGTTTCCTTGGCAATTTGATCCGTAACTCGATCATTTAACTATTTAAGTAGGCCTAATTTAAAGTTATACATCGATTCACACTTTTTTTCTTTGGCCACTTTTTGAAATTTTATGAACTATGTTAATTTTTGCCTTAAAATGAATTTTGCTTTTTGTGCCTCTTCTTTCGTCTTCTACTCCATTAATGGAGAAGAACAAAGATACATGAGAAACCATATAAATAGTGGAATATTAGCATAGATAATAGTATACTCATGGCCGTCTCAAACTTTATAGAGACCTTGTTCAAATATCAAAATTAGGCCCTAAATATTATTAATTTTAGACGTTAATTATGTAAAAAAAAAAATTACCTATAACTTACCGTAATGAATAGTTTATAATGATCAATATTCTTTTTTTTTCTTTTTTTACAACAAATAAAATTTTACTACTTAAAATTGTTTCATTCATACAATTACAATAAAAAAATATATATATTTAAACAAAATCTTTCTTCTTATCGATCAAAGAAGAATCACATCGAGTTTTTTTTTAGTTTGAGTTTTTAGCTTAAAGAATAAATATAATAAAATGAATATTTAGTATAGACATTATAAACAACTTATCACTAAGTAGATAAATAAAAACATGAAAGTACTTTAAGATGTTGTCTTGAATGATTAAAGACGGCAGATTGTGAAACTCGAATCAATTTTATTTATAGCTTTATTATGAAAGTGTTTGCAAAAACTTTTTTTTTTAGAGAATCTAAGAATTTGTTTGATTTTTTCAATATATATACCAAACATAATTAATAAAAATATCTAAATGTAGTCAAGTAAAAAACTTTACCTAATTAATATTCAAAAGCCCTTTTCCCTTAATATTAACACTTAATATTAACTCCTACATCATTTTCCTATGCTAATTATATATATCAAAGGTAAGTAATCCTTAATTTAGTTCTTTTTTATTTGGTTGTCTTTCTAAATCTTCAATGATTAACAAACTCAAACCTTTTTAATAACATATACATATATAAAAAAAAAATATTTTTGGGCCCTTCTAAATTATGGACCCTGTTCGACCGCACTACTTGCACACATAAATAGACGCCCCTGAGTATACTCATTCTCATGGAGCATAAAATTTGAACATGGAGATGACACGTGCATGTATGACCCGAATCTTGGGTCAAGGAGACCAAATCTGTCGTACGATTCTGAATACTGTTGTGCCGCCTTTTGCTCTCATATATCATTAGATGTATCATGGGTTTTCAGAGATTTTTTTGTTAGCCAAATTTCTTCATCAAAAGTTTTTTTTTTCACATCAAATCAAACATCTTACAATATGAGAAAATTGAAATTGGCACAATTCTAAAATCTTTTTAAAAAGACCACTAAAACTATATCATTTATTAAAAAAAGCATTTATGTTTGGATTATCTATTTTACGTTTTTGGATTTAGTTTTTAAAGTTTAAAGATTGTTAAAGATCAACAATTCTTTTCAAGTTTTATGACTTGATGGTTTAGGGTTTTAAAAGTCCTATGTACATTTTAAGTGCAAAGCCCATAATGAATAACCATTTGCATAGAACCATGTACCCTCTTTAATTATGTGAAAAATCGAATTGTGTGGCCTGAAGGATGCCAAGAAAATGTGTTAGTGTAGCATAGCTCTGCTTTGAGTCAAAACACACACTTGAAATAGCAAAAGTAAAGAATGTTAACGTTGTGTTATTTAACTTTAAGATCCGTCGATTTATTTCGTGTCATATTTGTGTTGGACTAAAATTATGGGAATCGCATATTAAACTAAAGACATTCCCTTTCGACTGATTGACATTGAGACTTACCATCAATAATGCAAATTAGCAATTTGAATTCTATATTGGTTAACCCAAAGTGGTATTGCACGTGTAATTCCAAAAGAAAAATTGATATGAATATTCCTTAAGTAATCATAGTCTCAAATTTAAGTTTCTAATTGATGAGGATGCCATGAAAATGTTTAGTGTAGCATAGCTCTGCTTCGAGTCAAAGCAAACACATGAAATAGGAAAAGCAAAGGGAGTAACTTTATCCGAGATGTTTTAGACAGGAAACACCCCAAGTATGAGTTGAAGAAATGGATCAAGATTGTGACAACAACCATGGCTCTCCATAACTTTATCCAAGATTCACAGCAAGAAGAATCTGATTTTTCACATTTGGAAACAATGGAAGCTTATGAACATCATGGTGATGAAAATGATGGTCATGTTCCACACATTAGTGATAGAATGATGGAGGCTATGCGTGATTCTATCACTAAGGAGATGGCAAAAGGAACTAGACTCCCTTATTAACACCTAGAAGTCCATAACATTCTCACTGTAATGAGACAGGTAAAACTTGTATTATTGATCTTGCATTCTTGATTATTGCATTACTGATCCTTGCATTAATGATTTTGCATTCACTGCTTTAGATTAGTATGAATTGTCTCCGGTCCACCTTGTTCTTGGTAAGATAGATTATGAATTGGTCTTGTTTTGATAAGTTCAAAATTTCATGATAAGGACATGTCAAAGAAGTTCAGTGATAGTGTAACGAAATAGTTCATACAATCAAATTGTCTATTGTTTCACTAATTCTTGGTCTTGTATGAACTGTCTCTGTTTGCCTTATATAGATGTATGATTCACTTCATAGTCAAATTACGAGTTGGTTTTGTTTTGAATTGGATTTGCAAGAAACAACATTTTGTCTTGCATTCCTGGTCTTAATTACACGTTGAAGATGAGTAGTAGAAGAAGAGATAGTGAAGACGGGACATTACACGTTGAAGAGAATTTGTGTTTCAGTTTTGTATTTTACAAATTGGTTTTGTAGTGAATGTGTTTAGGGCCAAAAGCCCATTTGTTACTATTGCACATTGCATATTCATAAGCCATAAAACAAAAATTTGCAAGATCATGTTCATAACCATGCATTATAAATTTGCATGTTAAGCATGAATGAATCAAAAGTTCATAAATTTGCAAGATCGTGTTCATAACCCATAAAAGAAAAATTTACATGTTCCTTTTACATTAGTTTGTTACATTTCATGAAATTATAAATTTATGAATGCCAACTATAATAATTTAAATGATTTGAAAACTACATATATTTATGATTTTCGTTTTCGTTTTTATTTGTATATCCATTTGAAATGATCTATCTCAATAAACTTTTGCACTAACCATGATGTGGCCGTGTGGCCGTGTTGCACTAATCTTTATTGGTTGCTGGCCTTTCCTCCCGAGCGCCTTTCTCCTCTGTCGGTAATTCTTTTATGGACGCTGCTATCGTCCATTTGAAAATTGGCAAGGGCTTTTAGTTTTTTGTCGACTCTTACCTTTTAAGGATGGATCGTAAAGTCCATCGACATTGCTTGTGGAACTCTCGCTCTTCCTACATCTCTACTAGCTGCCAGCTTGCATAGTCGTTTCTCAAGAAAGTCAACTTCTACGTTAAAGTGTCTAGCTTTTGTTGCAGACACCTTAGGAACTGCCTTGTTCTGTCTTTTTAAAAGAATTTGCTCATTCTCTTCTTGTTCCTCTTGACTATACATGTTCTCATATCTTGTGCTCTTATTATAAATGATACGGCTCCATTTGTTTACTAATTTGTTAGCGAGTCTCTTATTTGGTTTAGTTTCTTCGTCTGATTTTGATAAGAACATTAAGACATTCCAGAGACCGCTCTTGTTCAACTGTTCTCTTCTACAGTCTTGATCTAAATCGATACGTAGGTCTTTAAGAATCTTCAAGACAGATGCGCGGATGTTTATATTTGGTAAGCTACCATCAGGAAGCGGCTCGAGCCAATTCTTGAGAAGAAGCTGGTGTCCATGATCTAAAAACGTATCTTGAAGTAGAATCTTTGAGAGAGATTCATTGAGAAGAGGTAACTTCACGAGCTTGAAAATCGCGGGTTTTCCTTGTTTGTTTAGCTCTATATCATCTTCTGCCGCGATTTCAAGATTCGCCATTACTATTTCTACTTGCATCGCAATCTCATCCGCTTTTTTCTCTACTTTGCTCTTCTTTCTGATCGACCTAAACAATTCCTCTATCTCATAACCTTTATTAGGAAGTTTTGCTTTCACCTTATCACCATTAACCTTGGAGTTTTTCGAATCAGAAACCGGTTTATGCGTCTTTTTGGGGAAACTAGACTTATCTTTGTTCATCTGTCTCTTCTTCTCTGCTTTTTCGTTAACATTAGCCTTACGTGGTTCCACAAAATCATCATTATACTATCTTAGGATTAGAAATCCAGTTTTTGTTTAGCCTTCTCCTCGTTAATTTTGGTTCCATCACTTCTCTATCGTTAACCATATTCTCTTCGTGACTTATCTTTTCTCTTGATTCGATTTGATCTCTGTGTTTTTTGGTTCGTAGAATGTTTGATAAGAGTTTGTTTTGGCCAAAGAGTTGTGTGTGTAATGTTTATTTATACTACTAGTAGCTTCGTGAAGTCCAAACAATCGAATTGTGAGTTTTTCTTCTACTTCTGATCGCGCCACGTCAGTAAATCATGAAAAAAAAGGAAATCAAGAAAATTAGGAAAAGGAAATCAAGAAAAAAAAGGAAATTTCCAATAGATTTTTTTTTTAAGGAAAATTGTGGAAATAATCTAGAAGAAAATTAAAATTGTAATTTTGTGTTTTTTTATCGATTTTGAAATATAGCCATAGAATCAGATTACAACCCAGAATACGACTTTCGATTTCTGTTTCCTCCGTATTCATCTCTTTCTCTATCTAGCATCTTGTTTTTTTCTCCAATGGAAGTATTCATGGTTTTTTTGCTAAAAGGTAAATATTTCATAGATATGAAAATGTTTTAGGATTACAAAGCAAGTTTATAAATATCCTAGATTATGAATCCACGGCAAAAAAGAGAAAAAACATGGAGACATAAGGTATTCAATTCATCTTCTCGAAGCTAGCGGTAGCTAATGGAACGAAACAAGTTGATGATGATGCGATTGTTCGTCCAAGTGTAGAGGAGAGAGACGAGACTGCAGAAGCGAAGCCGCATAACCAAGGGACCAATCACTAGAAGCCATTTAAAGGAGGTCCAAGCGAGAGTCGTCAATGGCATTGTCGCAAAGCCCTCGTTCACGAGCTCCCCTGCATCTCGCGAGTGCGGCCAGCGGAACAACAACCATGAGCTAATCCTGAAGAAACCTCACAAGCCAAGACAACAATCGATGATAGCTCACTCTACCAAGCCCTTCTAAGCTTCAGCAGCACAGAGCAATATAAACCATACAACCCATCGAAATACCTAAGGCCTTACTAGCTCCTCTAGCAACAAGCCTTTTCCTTGAGCGCAATCAAGCAGAATAACATTAACAAACCTGAACAAAAGGGAGATGATATATCATGGTTTTTACCCAGTTTAAGCCATGATATAAGTCCAATATCTAGGGTCTTTGTTGTGTTTTGTGTTGGTTTTAGAGTCTTTACAGGTACTAGGACGAATGGAGCTTAAAAGATGTTTACTGGAAGTTTTGGAGCATTGCGGAACGAAGTGGCGAAGATCAAAGTGAAGAGTCGAAATTTAAAGATGGTGTCGATCGACACCCATGTCGACCAAGCCCAAAACTTAATCTGAAGAAGTCCGTTCGAAGCCCGAAAGTTCCAGATGTTTACTTTTAGGTTTCCAGTCGGTTTTGTACCTTTATAAATACGTTTTTGAGCCATTTTTTAGGCTTCATGCTTTATTCTATTGAATTCTTAGAGATATCTTTTAATAAAATCATGTTTTCTTCATTCGATATGTCTGAGTAGTTCTCTTGTTAGGTTTAGGGATTTCGAAAGTGTTTGATGAGTTGCTAGATCTGATTTAATTATTAGGATAATATCTTTAGAATGTTCTTCATCTTGACTTGTGTTTATTGCTGATTTTAGCGTCATGAAATGAAATCTGATAAAGGGTTAATTAATAGAAACGACAGTTTGATTGATTACCTGATCTAGTCTTTGATGAGCAAAATTCATTTTCGCAACGAAATTTGGTTTAGGGTTTTGTGAACAATTAAACCTGAAATTAATGCTTGTTTAGATTCATAGGATTCGCAAAGAAATTAGGTTTTCTAGGATTTATTCATAGATAACTTCTGCAACGAAAGTTGATTAGTTTTATATTCGTGTTCATGTTCAGGAACTGTGCTTTAATATTCCTATCAATTGATTTATCTGCAATTCTGATTAACTGGGATTTCCCTGTGCCTAGCGCTTTTCCTTATTGAATTTACAACCGTTTTAATTGCTTGCTTTGATTTACTTGCATTAATATCATCCTGCCTAGCTTAGATTGAATTTATTAATCTATTGTGTTTATCTGATTCCCTGAGGATTCGATCCTAAAGTACTATAACTGATCTCTTAATTTGAGAGAGTTTAGCTCTAGGTCTAATTTGAGCATATCAAATTTTGGCGCCGTTGCCGGGGAATCAATTTCCATTAGATTTATATTACTAGGATTTTGTCTAGGTTTTTAGTTTTGTTTTTATTTTGCTAGTATCTTGTCTCTTTTTGTGAGTTTCAGGTACATGCGAAATCGCAATACCAGGAGCGATCAAGACAAGGAACTAGTTTGTTTGAGTTTCGAGGAATTAGCATGGTTAGAGCGAGAAAACAGAAGAGCAACGACAATGGCTGCTAGACCACAGCTTATACTGATTCCTGGAGAAGATGGAGTTCTGCGCGATCCGGCAGGACTGAGATAAAACGAGCAAGGGCAGAGGATCAACGACGATGGAACTGTAGTCGTCGAGGAAGTTAACGAGCAGCCTGTGGACGACGCAGAAGCTGGTGTCGATCGACGCCCCGATGGTGTCGCTCGACACCAGAATGAATTATAGGTTGCTCGACAAGGAGAAGCTGATGGTGTCGATCGACGCCAAGCTGGTGTCGCTCGACACCCTGTCCAGAATCAGCAACGGACTTTGGCTGATTTCAACCGTCCTGATCAGTTCTACGTGAATCGAGCTGCGATTCGTCCTCCAGCTTTCCAGAGGAATGATTTTGAGCTGAAGCCTGCTTACTTCATCCTAGTCGCTCAGAACCCTTACCATGGTCTTCCTCATGAGCATCCGATGGACCACATCAAGAACTTCGAGGATTTAGCTTCCAGCATCAAGGCTAATGGTGTATCCAACGATTATCTCTTTTGCAAGCTATTCCCATACTTTCTTAGTGGGGATGCTTCTTACTGGTTGAAGCAGCTTGAGCCTGGATCGCTGACTACTTGGGAGGACACCAAGAACGCGTTCCTAAATTACTTCTATGATGATGCGAGATCAGAGGACTTGAGGACGAAGATTACTACGTTTCGTCAAGGCCCAACAGAAGCATTCAGGGCTGCGTGGACGCGTCTAAAGTCTTATCAGAGAGATTGTCCTCACCATGGCTTCACCGATGTTCAGTTTTTAGGCATCTTCTACAGAGGAGTAGACTGGAGGTATCAGATGGCTTTGGATGCAGCAAGCAGTGGTAATTTCAATACCAACTATCCAGAGGACGCGGTTACTCTTATCAAGAACTTGGCTTCTAGCAACAACACAAAGAATGCTGATTTTGAGAGAAAGCAGATGAGTGAGAACAAGGATGGTGGGAAGCATTTGGCTGAGATGAACGCTAAGCTGGATTCTATGCGTAGCATCCTTGTGGGAAAGAAGTCAATACAGTTTGCTCAGGAAGTTGAAACTGCAGAGGATGTGAACTACATCAATGGTTCAAGATTTCAGAAATACGAAAATCAGCAAGGCTATCAGAATCCCTTCCAGAGCAACAATTACAACAGGAACTACGGTTCTTCTTCTTATCAGAAACCTACTAAGCAGGACAATGAGGTGAAGAATATGCTGGAACAACTCCTAGAGGGCCAACAGAAGATGGCTGTGAGTTTCAATGGGAAGATGGATGCTATGTATCAGGACCTTGATGGAAAGATTTTAGCGCTAAGCACTCATGTCAAGAAGCATGTCAAGAAGCTGGACGTTCAAGTGGCTCAAACCGCCAGTTCTATTAAGAGGCAAGAGGGTTATCTGCCTGCGAAGACTGATGCTAACCCAAGGAGTACTTGCAATGCGGGTCAGACTACTCAGGAGGACTATTTCGATGAGTTTGAGGCGATTTTTGGGTCCGCAGAGCCAGTGTCTATCGACACTACAACTGAGCATCGATCGATACTTGAAAAAAATCACAATTTGGGAATCCAGAAGCTAGAGTCGATCGACAATAAGGAGAGTGTCGATCGACACCCCGTCCAGACTTGTGCAGAAATCGCGAATTCTTCGGTTCGAGCAGAGGAGAACGTCCATAAGGCCAAGGTTCCTTTCCCCAGAGTTAAAAGGTCCATGCAAGAAGCCAAAGAGGCCATATGCAAGAAGATGTTTGAGAAGATCATTGTTGAGATGCCCTTTGTTGATGCGATTAAGCTTTCGCTTGTGATTCAAAGATACATTAAGAGGATCGTTGCTAATGGAGTTAGTCCTGAGGAAGGCGCGTTGCTGACTTGAGATATCAGAGTTATTCTCTTGAGCACTACTCCAGTGCCTAAGAAGAAGAAGAAGGACATGGTGGTTTCCAGTCAAGCTACCAGATCCAGGAATCTTCGTGCTTCATTGTTCAATCTCGATGGGGGAGTTTCCTCATTCTCTTTGTGATTTGGGATCTGATATTAATTTGATGCCATTGTCTGTTGCTATTGATCTTGGGATGACTGATTTCAGGGCAACAAGGATGTCTCTTCTCCTAGCCGATCGATCGAGGAGATTCCCAAAAGGAATTCTAGAGGATGTGCCCATCAAAATTCAGAATTGCATAATTCATGCAGATTTTGTGGTTTTGGAGTATGATGATTAGCCTGAAGATCCTTTGATTTTGGGTAGATCGTTCTTAGCTACTGCTGGTGCTCAGATTGATGTCGGGAAAGGAAAGATCAAACTTGATTTAGGAGATGGGATCATGGACTTTGACATGGAGAACACTAGGAGAAAATCAACCATTGATGGTCAAACTTTCACTGTGGAAATTCTAGAGGATGAAGCTTCAATCCAGGAGTAAGAATCATGTCCTTCATCTGTTGCTGAACAGATAATTCCACAACTCCCCGCCCACGATCCTCCCAAAGAAGAAAGGTACGAGCTTCCTGAACTTATTTCTCAATCTCCTGATTTAAATCATGATTAACACTTCACAAGGCTGTTACGTGTTCATGCAAGCAACGAGTTCCTCGAAAGCTTGGTTTTTCTTTTGATGATTTTGCGGGAATTCCAAAAAGGCGTTCAAGGACTTTAAAACTGTTCGCAAAAATGGGAAATCTCATTCCTCCAGAGCTGAAAGATAAAGGAGACGCAGTCATTCAGACAATGGTGCAGAAGACGCAGAAACTCTTTCCTGGAATCATTCCATGGAAGAGTGCAGATCCTCCAGACGTCTAAGTTCCTCAAAAAAATGAAGCTAACGGACTAAAAACAAGCGCTTAATGGGAGGCAACCCATTTGTGAGTTTTATATTTATGTTTTCTTCTTATTTTTCCTTTACAATTTTATGTTTGGTGTGTTTGTGGTTTTGATTTTTAGGAGATAAAAACGTAAGGATGAACTTCAGGAGCTTCTGTCGAGCGACACCAAGATCAAATCGCTCGACACTTGCAAATATTTCATGGTGTCGATTGACACCATTGACAGTGTCGATCGACACCCCCTTCCAGGTTACGTTTTTCTTTTCAAAATTTCGATTCCTTTTGTTTTCTACCTATTTTATGTACCAATCTTAAGCTTAATAACACTGGGGACAGTGTGTTTAAGTTTGGGGGAGGTAGTTACTAATTATTGTGTTTTCTTTTGAGTTTTAATGGTGTTTTTCAAAATTTTTTTGTTTTATTCGGGTTGAAACTCCCCTTTTCAACTTGCTTTGAACAACACTCAAGGACCATTTCTGATGCAAGTTGGCTGGTTTTACTGAAGTGGGTAACTGGAGTTGGATCGGTTTAACGGAGCGAGTTCAGATTTCTGGAGAACGCAAGAAAGACGTTGTAAACCCCGCCCTTAATCAACTTTAAATTTCTTGTCAAGGGTGTTGGAAATCGCAAGACTTGATTCAGCTTCCAAACACTTGAAAGCGAGGACGGACCGCTCTTGAAACTTCTTCCCGAATGACGAATTCAACTGTACTAGATCAAAAAGAAAAAGCCTCATGACCCTGTCTCCACAAGAACACTAGTAGTGAGCGTTGATCTAGTGATCATAGAGATGCTAAGGATCGAATAAAAAAATATATACAGAAAAGTGCAAGTCCAAAATCAGAAAAATCTTGAAGAAAAAGTTCAAAAATGGGCAGTGCATCTCTATGATATCCTTAATTGGATACAGTTTCAGAGGGAAGAGAGAGGGTGAAACGCAGGAAAGTGTTCAAGGAAGCGAAAGACTCTAAAAGGTCCAGGGATCGATATTCCCTCGATGAGACCACACTTAATAAACTAAAGGGGTTTGCGACTGAAAGTCTGAGATTCTCTAAGGGGTTTGGATTCAATCTGGAGGACTGCTATGCTTCTAGGGACTCATCGAAGTATCACCGGATTAGCTTTGCAAAGGTATGTGGTTCCTAAAGAAGTGATAACACTGTTTTGCTTAAGGACAAGCAAAAAGCTAAGTCTGGGGAGTTGATATATCATGGTTTTTACCCAGTTTAAGCCATGATATAAGTCCAATATCTAGGGTCTTTGTTGTGTTTTGTGTTGGTTTTAGAGTCTTTACAGGTACTAGGACGAATGGAGCTTAAAAGATGTTTACTGGAAGTTTTGGAGCATTGCGGAACGAAGTGGCGAAGATCAAAGTGAAGAATCGAAATTTAAAGATGGTGTCGATCGACACCCATGTCGACCAAGCCCAAAACTTAATCTGAAGAAGTCTATTCAAAGCCCGAAAGTTCAAGATGTTTACTTTTAGGTTTCCAGTCGGTTTTGTACCTTTATAAATACGTTTTTGAGCCATTGTTTAGGCTTCATGCTTTATTCTATTGAATTCTTAGAGATATCTTTTAATAAATCATGTTTTCTTCATTCGATATGTCTGAGTAGTTCTCTTGTTAGGTTTAGGGATTTCGAAAGTGTTTGATGAGTTGCTAGATCTGATTTAATTATTAGGATAATATCTTTAGAATGTTCTTCATCTTGACTTGTGTTTATTGCTGATTTTAGCGTCATGAAATGAAATCTGATAAAGGGTTAATTAATAGAAACGACAGTTTGATTGATTACCTGATCTAGTCTTTGATGAGCAAAATTCCTTTTCGCAACGAAATTTGGTTTAGGGTTTTGTGAACAATTAAACCTGAAATTAATGCTTGTTTAGATTCATAGGATTCGCAAAGAAATTAGGTTTTCTAGGATTTATTCATAGATAACTTCTGCAACGAAAGTTGATTAGTTTTATATTCGTGTTCATGTTCAGGAACTGTGCTTTAATATTCCTATCAATTGATTTATCTGCAATTCTGATTAACTGGAGATTTCCCTGTGCCTAGCGCTTTTCCTTATTGTATTTACAACCGTTTTAATTGCTTGCTTTGATTTACTTGCATTAATATCATCCTGCCTAGCTTAGTCTGAATTTATTAATCTATTGTGTTTATCTGATTCCCTGAGGATTCGATCCTAAAGTACTATAACTGATCTCTTAATTTGAGAGAGTTTAGCTCTAGGTCTAATTTGAGCATATCAGCAGACACAAGCAGACACCAGACCCTAAAGCAAACTAACACGACTAGATAAATGGAGGAGCAAGCACAACAAACCGGTCATTAGCTAACAACGAAAGATGGACCAGGACCAAGGTCATAACTCTATCAGCCTGAGAGGGAACCTACAGCTGAAAGAAACATCAACACCACTTGAGTTGCCACAATGGCACAATTCTGTAGGAAGGATCAAAACATCAACCAATAATGTCCAACCAGATAAACCCACAGAGGAAGAACCAAAACACCAAGCAATAATGTCGAGAATATATCAAAGGAACCAAACAAGGAGCATTGACCTGAATCCCAAAAGATATGAACAAGGACAGAAGACCGAGGAACCAGCAAAAACGTTGGAAATCTTCGAGCCCAGAAACCATATCACAAACCTCAACTCACTAGTGAGGGAACATGCGATAATCACAACAAGAAATCTACCGTCCTCGAAGCAACAGACTCGTCGAAGAAGAAGCCAATCAGCGAAAAGAGGAGAGAAACCTGATGGGAGATGAAATCCAAAGGAGATGGAGACATCAGAGAAATCAACAGACAGACGTTACTCCGTCGTTGAACAAGAATCGCCATCACCAGAATCTCGAAGGATGACAGAGATCTAAGAAGAAGATCCACGCGAATCGACAAGGATGAGGCAGATGCCGGGGACAGCTGAACTCTGGAGATGTCAAACGCCGTCGAGAAGCACAGAGCCACCACCGGAGAAACCCGAACACCTTGACACGGTCTTCACACCACACGCTTCTCGATCCACTCGCCTAATTAGAGCAAATCTAGCCGATCAAGGAGGCTTTAGCCACCGCAAATTACAACAGAAAGTATATGGGAATTTCCCTCTCACCTCACCGGTTGAAATCGGAGACCGGAGAGGCGAGGAGGAAGATCGGAGGAGAGGAGCTCGCGGCGGTGGTTTTTGTGAAGCATCGCCGCCCGTGAGATTCACGCGCTCGACTCTCGGGTTTTTTTTTTCTAAGCCCAAGTATTCATTGTTCATTCCCAATTTCAGTATATTTGATAGTTTATGCCAAAACAATTGCTCCGATTCGATGAGAATCTGATTCTTACGTTTCCATGATTTTTGCGGATGCAGAAAATGTTCAGTTCGACGAAGATACTTCCACTCGAGGCTCTCTATCTGGACATCTTGTTTGCTTTCTAAGTTATCGTTAAGGTTTCTAGGCAATGTTAATTTTTGTCTCTAAAATGAAATTCATAGCAAGATATATCAGTTGACCTATGGAATATTAAATGAGAAATTCATGGTTATAAAAAAATCAAATGTCATGTCACATATTAACTCAATCATGTACAAGAGTGTGACAATTCACCTTTGATTTATATTATTTGTTTTGCATTAATTATAATTTCAGCAACAAATAACATATCCTCCTTTTTGCATTAAGTTACACACCATTGAATCCGTGTTGCTTCCGCCACCATCACCACCACTTTTTGTCTAATTTTTGCAAAGATAGAGAGAGATAGAAAGAGAGAGAGAGATGAGAGAGATGCATAGAGATTTTTGTGGATAAGAATAGCTATGTGGGTAGAAATGTTAAGAGATAAAGAGAGAGAATATGAAATATTGAAAAAAATGGAAATTCAAATAAATTCTCTGACACATGCATACTAGTGATAGGGTAGCCACTGCAACTTGGTGTCAACTAGTTACATAGCTATAGGGGCTTAACGGACTAACGCAAAAATGCTACAGAGTATAGAACAGTGTAATACCGTCTACCTAATTATCTGCTATAGTAATATTAGCCTACCTAATTTCTCTAAAAAAAAAAACTTATGGTGGGAGTGTGTCAACCCAACATGAAACAACCGTTGCTGTCCTCCACACGATAACCTTCACCATCGTTGGCGAGAAGCGTGTGGACGACTCGCACATCGTTTTCCTGCGAGTCAACGATGACTAAAGACCGAGTTGACTCTGCCATGGAATCAGAGCTCGAGCATTTCAACCTCTTGTTTGTATTCAATGAAGAAGAAGAGGATTGATTCATGATCGCGTCACCGAAAATAGCTTTTAGATCGGAAAGCGTAATCGAGCCACGTGTAAAGCTCTGATGGATTGTGAGAGGGATCTTCTTCTCCGACGTTTGACATGCGTCGCCGAACAGAACCGCTTCTTCCATTGACTCAATGTTTCGTGATTGTGCAACCCGGCCCGGTCCATCACAAGCCACAACGTTACAAATCTTTTCACCCAAATAAACCTCAAACATAATCTTATCTTAACTACTCGGTGCACCTTCCAACGAATCAACCAACGTCGATTAATAATGCAACAACTCAGTAAACCGGTCTAAGAAAACCAGACTATCATAATTCCATTCTTGCTCAACCACCGTAAAAATCTCCGGTTTAATCTGATTCACCACACCAACAACTTTATCAGGTCGTCCCAATAGCTTATGTAGCTCCAAAATAGAGTTAACCGCGACCTATTCGACCTCAGCTCAACCATCGTAGCGTCGAGATCAGCTAAAATGCTAGCCACAAAGCCTCTATACTCGCACTCAACGGTAATCGCTTCAGCTAAATGAGCAAATTTGCAACCAACTTCATGTAATTATTGAGCCACGTGTAAGCTCTGATGGATTGTCGTGTACCGAGTCGGAACCGAGTTGAGAGAGTTTTGAGGTCATGAATATGCCACATATGATCCTTTCGTTTTTTTTTTGAGTACTTGTTTTCTATAAGGATAAATAAATTGGGTTAATTTGTTGTCTAACCATTAAAAAAATTATAATTAAAAAGCTAACGAAAAACCCTAAATCTAGTGGTGAGGGTGTTGACACATTAGGGGGTTTTGGCTATAATTTTAGTTATACTTTTTTTTTTATGGTTATACACCCAATTTTCCCAAAAAAGTTTGTAACTAATTAGTAGCCATGATCATATGTGCCACATTCATGACCACAAAACTTAGGCTAAATGGTTAGTTAGTGTAGAAGTCGTAACTCGCACAATCGAATTTGTAGGGTTGTTGAGGAAATGCGAGACTCTTGAGTGAATCACAATGCAAAAAATGTAAACACTTGCGTTTGCTGTTAAGAGAGCTTTATTTCTTTCGATGCGAAAATTCTGATCCTTTTTTTGGGTGAATACAATGAGCTATTTATAACTTTTTAGACTAGGGCTAATAATACAATTGGGCCAGACCCATTAAGCATTTAAAGATTTTTGGCCCATATTATCATAAAACCCTTTTTAATTATGGATTTAATAATATTATGGGCTTATCTTGAATTGGGCTTCTACAAGCCCGTTTATGATTTCTTCAAGCCTTTTTTGCAGAATCGTTCTTGTCATTACATCGATCTCTTAGGTGTGAAATCCGACCCCTACAGTTAGCCCCCCAGCTTGGTAGTATCGAGCAAGATGATGCCAAGGTATAAATTGTTGAAGTTTGAGATCGATGCGATGGACCATGAATCCGTCAGGCGTTGACGTCTTATCAGTGATTTCTGGAAGTTGCAGTAATTCCATGTTGAGTTGATGCTATCGTGTTTTCCTGGACCTGCTAGTGTTGTTGAAAATGAGATTTATAGACTGGAAAGGCTATTGGGCTCATTTAATTGGACTTTAAAGCCAGTTAGGAAAGTTTCAGGAAATTTTCCTGAAAAACCCTAGGGATTTCAGGCAACCTTTCCGGTATAAATATACCCCCTAGGCAGTCTATTTTTTTCACCAAGTTGGCTTTTCTGTAGTAAAAAAGGTAAAAAATTCGGAATTCCCTTTCTCCAACTTTTTTTTCCTGGGGTGCAAAACTAGGGTTTTTGCAATTTTTTTTTTGTCTTCTTGTGACTTCATCATCCTCGCCTCCGATCAAATGCCTCTGCCGGATCTTTATCGGAATCTTCCTACGGTCGCAGGAACTCGCAGCCATGCTCTTCATCTTCATGCCACCATCGCCACCTGTCACCGAGGGAGCTTCAATCGCCGCTGCGTGCTTGTGGAGGAGGAGCTTCACTGCTGCTCGTCGCCGTAGTTCAGCCGTCGTTGACAGGATCCAACCACTGATGTCGACACTGTGGCCGCGTAGTCGCCGTGATCGGATCCGCCGTCCCTGTCGCAGATCCGCCCCCGCTGTCACAGATCCGCCCCCGCTGTCGCAGATCCGGTCCGTCGCAGATCCGCCGCCTCTGTCGTTGTGTCTCTGCTCGTTCGTCGTCATCGTGGTAAGCTTGCCGCCGCGGGAGTTACAAGTTCACCATAGATCCGCCACAGGAGCTTCAACGCCATCGCCGCCGTGGAGCCTCTCTTCGCCGCTGCAGCTCGGAGGAGAGCTTCGTGGTGACTCTGCTACGTCACCGTGGCCGCTGGAGCTTCATCGCCATCATTCGGAGCCGTAGATCTGCCATCGTCAAGCGGCCAAAACTTCCTGCTGTCACCGCCGCGACTCATTGCAAGGGAGCCTTCACCTTTATGACTCGACGCAGAGGAGCTTCGAATCGACGCTGAGGAGCCTTCACCGCCACGACTCAGAGGAGCTTCGAATCGACGCAGAAGAGCTTCGCTGCGGTGGCGCTGTGCAGAGGCGGCGATGCACAGAGATGGCGGTCATCGGTGTTTATCTTTGCCGTCCGTCGGAGGTAAAATGCTTTTGGAGCAGAAATGCTACTTTTAGCGGTAAAAACGCGATTTACGGCGGAAACACAATTTGGGGGGCGGCGTTTTGTATCGATCAGCATTTGGAAAACCCTAGGGTTTGGTCAACAAGTCAACAGTCAGCGAGTCAACAGTCAACGGTCAGCTGGTCAGCTGGTCAACAGAAGTCAACAAGTCAACTTTTTTGGCTAATATCAAATTTGAGTTTTTGACTCGAATTTTGGGTTTTTTTATCGTAGTAACGGCTTATCTCGGCGTAAATGTCTTCTAGTGATGATGTCGGTTCAGGAGACACAGACTTCCAGAATGCTCTGGTAGAGTTTGACGATACCGAAGTGGGGACTCCGCATGCTACTAAGAGAGACCAGACACGCAGAGCACCGGAGTCTTCTAAGTCGACTTCAACATCTTTAACAGACATTCTTGCACTTTGCAATGCTTCGAAAGATGTCGAGTTCGCCACTCCTATCCCGGAAGATAGTGCTGATAATCCTCCACAAAGTTTCTTCACGGTGTATAAAGCTTATTTACGGACTTGCTTTTTGTGGTTTCCGATTCCTCGCACAATTTTGAAATATCTCTAGAAGAATCACCTTGCCATTTTGCAGAAAACACCTCGAGGGATGCGATGTTTAGTTGGACTCATGATTTGCAGTTATGTGAATGGTAGAGAGCTTGGGGTAGACCACTTGCTGAATCTTTTGGTTATCAAAAAGGTTGGTCGGAAAGATAAACTTCATTACTCCATTGTCGGCAAACCTGATCTTCACGTCATCAAAGACTTCCCTCCTCTAGAACGCTCTTGGGAGAAAAAGTTCTTCTTTGTGCGAATAAATAGTGATTCAGTCGGAGATAATCTTAAGCTTCGAAAGAGATGGGGTCACTGTGGTAGTTGACTTCATCGCGTTTTTTTTTATCTTATGCTTTTTTTTTCAGTTTAGCGACAGTCTCTATCTTGTTTGTAAGTTAGTCAAATTCTAACCCTTCTGTTCTTGCTTTTTATTTTGCAGATTATAGCAGCGCTGACAGGTTCCCGATATATTTATTTGATATTCACACTGATTTCATCGCCGTGAAGTGCAGTTGGACGAAAGATTTCTCTTCGCACCGTGTTCGAGAAGCACTCATTCGTCGTTTCGGAATACATCTCCTAACTTCCCCACCAGAAATGTCGAGCAACGAGAAAAGATTGACTGCGCACGAGAAGAGAGCTGCCGAGACTAGAGTGAGCACTACCTCGAGAGCTCCGCAAGGAGCTAGATCTACTGTTGTGCCTAAGTTGCGTCGTCCTAAGCTTGAGCGCAGTACTGTTGTCCATTCTAGCCGTCGTCATGACTCGCCACCGAAGCGTCGCGATGTTTCAAATATAGATCAAAAGCGTGCTCGAGATGATAGTAGGAAAGACATTGATCCAGGAGAGTTATTTGGCCGCGGGAGTATGACCGCGGCTAAAATATCAAAAATTGTGTTTCCAAAGAATGAGTTTCCTCCTCCGCAATACATGTCGAAGAGAGATATTTACAGAAAGGTGTCCCTTTTTGGCATGACGGTTTGAACTTCTATTGATTTTTTTTTGCGGCATTATCCACTTTGCTTTGTTTCTGTTGACTTATCCTCCTTTTGCCAGTTCTTTGCTTCGATTAAAGAGCTTACCAAGGGCTACAAGACGGATGCCTTCTCGCAGAATCATTATCTTGCTAGTGTTCAGGAGTGATATGCTTAGTTTTAACCCAAATAAAGCTGCAAGTGCACAGACAATCGCAGTAATATAAAAGGTATCGAATCCACAGAGACCAATGCTACACTATGAAATTATGAGATTTTTATTCAAAGCTAAGATAAAATATGGTTGGTGATTTTTGTAACAAGCAACAACAAATAATTAAACGATGTAAAATTCAATAAAACAAGCACTAGATCAAGGTCATTCGCCGGTGATTTTGGACTAAGGACTGAGCTACTATTCAGGAACTATTGCAATTCGGTCTAGAACTCAAACATGAAGATAATATTGCCCCACTGTCGTGATGCATCAATATCTTTGTCTAACAACCTAAATGCCTAAACTGTCGTTTGAATTCAGAGATGTTGATAAGCATTATCGAAAAGGTTCAATTTGTTCACAATTGATGGCAACAATCAACTGTCGTTGGTTGCACACCAATTGCTCACCAATGGTTTATCTAGCAACCTAGAGGACTGTCGTGAATAAGTTAAACTTGAAATCGTAGACTAGGCGGCCACGCTAGCCTAAGCATTACGAATCCCAATTAATGAATACATATGATAATCTATCCTATTTGGCTCAATCACTAATCAATCCTAAATCACCATTGAAATCCCCTAATCTAGCTAATGGACTACTCGGCCATGGAGAGATCAAATGCGGCAAAACAATCAAGAGAATTCATCACGATATAAAAAGAGATAGGGTTTAGAATTCTTCTCAATAGAAATGTGGAATGATCTTCCAAATCTTCAAAGCAAATCCAATGGAATAACGAACACTTGAAGGATCACAAGAACTTGGAGGAAATGAGTCTCAGTCTCTAAAAAACGTGCAATAGAAAATGAAAAGTGAATCCTGTTTTAGGAGGTGGCTCCTCTTATTTATAGTAAAAATTAGGGCAATTTAGTTTTGGGTGACCGACCGGTCGGTCTGGTTCCGGAGCAGTCGGTCTGTCTTCAAGCAGCTACGGTCTTTGGGTCTTCGGTGTTCAGGACCGGTCGGCCTCTTTGTTCGGATCGGTCGGTCTCGATTCTAGAGAACTTTGGCTTCGGGACTTCGAGTGTCGGGACCGGTCGGTCTACTGGATCAGATTGACCGGTCATGTTTCCATAGAGCTTCCACTCTTCGAGCCCTCGTGCGAGCAGGTGCTTGCTCTAGGCCGAGCAGGTGCTCGGTTATGAAAAAGGCCATCTTTTCTCCAGATTCGTCCCTTTTGCTCCAATGACCCCCAATGACTCCAAATGCTTGAGAGCCTCCTAGAACCTGAAAAGATACGAAAGGAACTAGAAAGAACCGAAAAGACTAAAGAAACAATACGTAAAAGAGACCAAAATACTAATATATGAAGGAGCTATGTAATGATCACAAGAAACAAAAGCGTCAAGCGGAGGCGCGAGTTGCTACCCTGGAAGCTGCTGTGTAAGAGACTGAGGATCAGCGCCGCAAGATAGATGACACATTTTCAGAGTCTGAAGCTGAGAAGAGACGATTGCAGCAAGAAGTCTCCAATCTGACCGCTCGTTTAGATGATGCAGCCGGGCATCAGGATGCAGCCGTTCAACAAGTAGTTGGTCAGACGAGTGAGAAGGTGAGGCGCGAGGTGACAGCAGAGTTTGCATCGAGGATGAGGCGAGCAAGGGACAAGCTTAGGATGATCAAGGAGGTTCCCTAGAATGAGCTCCTTGATCTTACTCAAGTTCAGAGCAACATTGAGTTTATAGCAGTGCTTCAGGGTGACAAGCCGCCTGATCTTGATAACTAGCTTCGTAAACTTAGAGAGCAGGAGGAAGGCCTGTTGCATGCGACTAAGGTTTGGACTAATTATATGAGCAAACTTGAGGGGATTCTTAGGATGACAGATTCCAATAGAGGGGTCCATGTTGAACCATCTCTTGTTGAGCCAGGTCCTATTCGTGACGTGATTCATCCAACTTCGAGCTCTTCTAGTTCGTCTGAAGAAAATAAGTCTGGTGACGAGGATTCGTCAGATTCAGAGACTGAGATTGAAGATATTGAGGTTACGCAGACTGCAGATGGAGCTTGAGAGGATTTTGCCTTAGTTTATTTTTGGTTTTTGCTTTTCAGCTTTTTTTTTCTCTAGTTTGGGTGGTGTTTACCCTTTTATCTTCATTTGTTGCTTTGATAGCTCGTTCCTCTTTAGATACTTTGTTTTTCCTTTGGTTTATTCATAATGATATAATACACAGTTTTTACTTCTCGCCTCAGTTGCAGAAATGTTGTCTTAAACTTTCATGTTTCAGCAATAAGTATTTTTTCTGTGTTAAAATCAACGCTTTAGATTGTTGGATTTTGTTATGAACACTTAGGTTTACGGGACATTTTCTACTAACACTTCCGCTCCGCTTAAGTGAATATTCTCTAGTGAGTTGACCAACGCTTTGTAAGTTGGGTTCCTGAAATGATCATTTTGGTTTACAGACACGTTTTCCTCTAACACATATGCTCCTATAATGAACATTATGTATTTGTATAGCGTTGTGCGATCCTGCTAAGGATGTAAAAGTCAGATCTGAAGTTTGCGAAGTAAACCGTCACTGTGGCCAGCAGCGAGGTATTATGTCTGTTTCTGATAAGACTTACGATATCCGCGGTGGATGTAAACAAAGACTATTTGCGAAGAAGTCTGTTTCTGTTAAGACTGTATTATAAGCAAAACTGTTTAGCTAAGTTTACTTTATTTTTTTTTCTTGCAGAAAAAACCAATTGAGAGAGGTGGGAGTAAACGAGTATATGTACCCCACTCCCCCCCTCTTTAAAGGGGGGGGGGGGGGGGCAGCTAAACCTATCCGCAGATGAGCTGCCTACGTACCCTTTGTAGGGATCAAGCCGCCTCGTAGTTCAAATGAAATACTCAGTGATAGTACTTCTTCAGGTGAGTCGCATTCCAAGACCTCAAGATTGGAGTGCCTTCTATGGTGGCAATTTTGTAGACTCCTGGTCTAACCACCTTAGTGACTCTGTAAGGCCCTTCCCAGGTGGCGCTGAGTTTACCAGCGTTGCGCTCTGCCGTGTTCTGGAAGACTTCTCGCAAGACCAAGTCGCCTTCGTAAAAACGTCGGATTCGCAGTTATAGTATTTTGTGAAAGTAGGCTGCGTCGCACTCCTGGAAATTGAACTTCGACTGAAATGATGCACTCTGTTCCGTAAACCAAAGAAAATAGAGTTTCACCGGTGACTTCCTTCGGTGTAGTGCGGTAAGACCAGATGACACCATCTAACTCATCGGCCCAACGACCCTTCTTCTCGTCGAAGCGCTTTTTGAGACTGGCAATCAATGTTTTGTTGGTTGATTCTGCCAAGCCATTACCTTGTGAACGCCGCAGAGTATATTTGTTAAGGCATATCTTCCATTTTTTGCAGAACCCTTCGAAACGTCCCAAGATAAACTTTGATCCGTTGTCTGTGATGAACTCGTAAGGAACACCATGTCTACAGATAATGTTTTTTCATACAAAATGTTCTACTTGCGCGTCTTTTATAGAGATGAAAGCTTCTACTTTAACCCACATTGAGAAGTAGTTTGTAAGCACAAGTAGCCATCGTCGTTGTCTTGAGGAGTCGTAACTCGCACAATCGAATTTGTAGGGTTGTTGAGGAAACGCGAGACTCTTGAGTGAATCACAATGTAGAAAATGTAAACATTTGCGTTTGCTGTTAAAAGAGCTTTATTCCTTTTGATGCGAAAATTCTGATCCCCTTTCTGGGTAAATACAATGAGTTATTTATAGCTTTTTAGACTAGAGCTAATAATACAATTGAGCCAGACCCATTAAGCATTTAAATGATTTTTGGCCCATATTATCATTAAGCCCATTTTAATTATAGATTTAATAATATTATAGGCTTATCTTGAATTGAGCTTCTACAAGCCCGTTTATGATTTTTTAAAGCCTTTTTTGCAGAATCGTTCTTGTCGTTACATCGATCTCTTAGGGGTGAAATCCGACCCCTAAAGTTAGTAAACTATAATTTATATTTTTTTTAGTTATAGAATCAACTCTTAATATAATCCATCATGTTTCCTAAGAGAGTGTTTTAATAATATAAATTTTGGTTTTCAATAATGATAAACCCCAAATGATTTGATTTTTACATTTCGTAAATAAGCTCTAAATCCAAAATGGGGTATTTTCTTAACTTTAGAAGACTGGTTACTTTATTGTCACATGCAAAATAAATAAGCTTTCCCAAGAAAGAGTGAGAAGGATCTCATAAGTTACTACCAAAATGTTTTCCTCATCAAACGTACGAGAATGCGTGCTAATTCTTCCGCTGACCACGTCGATGGCGATGATGACCACTACGATGACTTCTTAGCTGGATGAACTGAAACCATAAAAAAACTCCACATCCAATCCATCCACTATCATTTTGTATAAATAACATTTACAAGATTCACCTATATAGATCTTAAAAAGATTAATAAACATACATAAGTTGTTAACAGGCTCCACTACTCGAGATGTTCCCTAATCTACAGACGAAAGAGATGCTTGCGTCTGAGGAAGAAGTGGCTCCTTTTAAGGTCTGCTTGGGGTTTGTATGATTATTCACTGTTTACTCACTATTGGGCATGGTGTTGGACCACTAGTATAACATTCTCGGCGGGTGAATTATTTTTGACACATTGAAGCTGGATGTAATCTAACATGAGCAACTGAGGTTAGGTCCCACGTTTCTGGGCAAAGAGAATAGCATTTGGATGTTCTTTTGTATTTTTGCACTTTGAAGCATTTACATTTTGTACATTTTGGTGTCTAGTACTGCTTGGTTGCCCACAAATAAATGGGAATGTATGGATAGGGTGAGAAAGGGAAAGGAGGCAGAATTAAATATCGGTTCCTTTTTGATTTTTGATTTTTTAATAAATACTATGAAGTTTCGACCAAAAAATAAATAAATACTTTGAAGCACCTTTTAAATCCTACAAATCCTCTATACTCGATTTCAATGTTAAACGCTTCAGCTAAATGAGCTAATTTACAACCAACTTCACCAAGGCCATTGAAATCGAGTATAGAGGATTTGTAGCTAACACTTTAAGCTGATCGATTACATGAACCCAAAACTTCCCTTGAAACAGCCATGAAATCAGAGCTCGAGCATTTCAACCTCTTGTTGGTGGTATTTGTATCTCCAATTTGGTTCGAGGAATAAGAAGACGAATCGGCGGAGAACTGATGAGTGAAGAATATTGTCCCACATCGAAATTGGGAAGGGACATTAAACGATATATAAAGAGGATTGGGCCTCTCCACTCATTGCCAATTGGTTTTGAGCTGGAAGCCCATGAAACTTAACATGGTATCAGAGCATGAACACACGCTCCCGACCCCCACCCGAACCGAAATCGATTCGGTCCATCGAAAGAGACCCGATTGATCTTACCCGAAATTGATCCTAGACATGGATATTGTCGAGATTAATGGCTAGACAGGCCATTATCTTGAAGGAGAGTGTGAAGAATATTATCCCACATCGAAATTGGGAAGGGACATTAAGCGATATATAAGAGGATTGGGCCTCTCCACTCATTGCCAATTGGTTTTGAGTGGATTGGCCTAAGTCCCTTATATATTAGCTCAGACTTATTTCCACTTCCGATGTGGGACAATATTCTTCACAACTTTGTAGCCAAGAACAACTAAAAGCCCGTCCATGCCGTTACCGAGATGATTTTTATCTCTCTTCATGATTTGAATTTTTTTCTCAGAGACTGAAGAAAGAAAGAAGGTTTTCTTCAATGTCGGATCTGGGTATTGCTTTTTCGGGAGGGTGAAGAAGCTTTTTTAGTATCACTCTGCTGCAATGGAGCACAAGCAAACGAGCATTAATTGCGTTTTGTTTTTATCTATTATTCACTTTTCATTATCCATAATTGCAACCATGCCTACATATAATTTATGACTAAATTTATTTTCTTTTTCAGTTATATAAAATGACTAATGTACAGAATTATGTAAAACTAAATTATATAGCTTTTTTTTTTGTTCAACTAAATTATATAGCTTTTTTATATAGCTTTATATTGTTTAAATTGTATTCTAAACGTCAGTCATTTGATATAACTGAAAATGAAAATAAATTATATATGTACGTAGCATTTCCAAACGGAGGAGGTTGATAAAACACCACCGGAATTAGAGGGATGGGAATCAAAGACGGTAGAAGCGGAGGAGGTTGAGGATAACGACAAAATGGAAGTAGAGGAGGTTGATGAAACACCACCGGAAGAAGTGGAACCACCGGTGATGGAGGATGGTGATAAGGAGATTCAAGCGGCCACCGAAAGTTTACAAGTCAACGTCACACCTGTGCCGGTCTAATCATTTTTGATGTCCTATGCATATATGTAAAAATGTGTTATTTTCATACGTTTTTCAATACTGTAAAAGTTGTATTTTAAATTAAAAATACACATTAAAACTCCACTAAACCGTTTATAATTCCATATAGTTAGTAAGAAATAAATGAAAAACAACAAAATATAACTTTTTTATTTGAAATATTGCTCTCCTTGTATTTTTGCCTGCAAAATCATTAATTAAACTCACGTTGTCGAGTTTTTTAACCATCTATATTTCAATGGATGACAAAGCTAGCCCATTCAATCTCTCTTGTCACATGGTAGACCGCAAATAATTTTGTTATCAACTTCAACTTCGAATTTTAACTAATAATTTCAAATGAATAATTAACATGTTTGCTTAGGGAAGACCCATAAACATTAAAAAAACATTTGAAAAATAAAATCTTATGAATAATATCATTGTAGAAAAGGTTTATAATTTATTTTTATTATAGCTATAACATAAATTTTACTAAAAAATGCCCTCGAAATTTAGGACCTAAGCGGTGGCTTCACTGACTTGTCCTCTGTGCCGGGTTTGTGTCACACTGATGGTTGACGGTGGATCTCATCACTGTCTTGAGGTACCTCCGGTCTCTCATGGCATGTCCGGTGGTTTCTCGTGTTCCCAGAGCGAAGCCACCGTCACTTACAGATGCTTTCATCCGGCCGCCGGCAAACAACTCTATCATTGGTAATATACGTTTTTGATATTGTGATTTTGGATTGAAATTTATATGCTAATATGATATTAATTTGTCTTGTATTTTGGATTTTGGATTTGTTTTCCTTGATGCGAACCTACCCAGCTAGGGTTTATTAGGGTTTTTTTCCTTCTTTTGGATCATCATAAAAAAAATATTTTTATCAACAAACAAAAGGTTGCTATGTTATTTATCTATTTTAATAGTTCTTTATCTATTATTCTCTTGTTGTGTCCTATTTTGGTATTCATAAAATGTTTCATCATCCATATTTGCAACCATGCACTAATATATATTTATGGCTAAATTTCATTTTCTCAGTTAAGTAAAATGACTAATGTGCAGAATGCAAATCAAACAACATAAAGCGAAATTATATATGTAGTATTTTATACTTAACACATGAGTGGATTTTATGAGGCCCTAGCTACTTGTTGGATCTTGGAACGCAATACCATTTTTTGTTTGCATTAAATAAACAAGATTTCCATTATTTGCATTCATGTCACAAGTTTGTTGGGGATGGACAAAAACACACTTTAAAGGTAAGAATGAGTATTTATGATGGACTTATAATATAGTATAAGTTACCACAACGTTCTTTCTAATCATGGTATGTCAAAATGCACGTGAGGAAGCATTTTTCTTGTTTATTCGGAATTTTTTCTATATAATTGAGGAATTAGCATATATAACCAATAAAAAATCTATAACTCAAAATTTAACCAAATACCTAAAACTAGTGAATATTATTTGAGAATATTTTTAAGTACTTCATTGAAGCGCGATTGGATACATCCTCTTCAAGTGTTTCACAAAGAAATTTGAGTTCAGCTTAGTCTCCTCTCCCTCTTACACTCTTGCTATTCTCCAAGATATTACTTTTCTTTTAGAACCTGCTTTGGTACATCTTTGATTTTTGGAGTAATTCAATGAATGAATCACTAGTACTTATAGGAGAGTAATGCACCATCAATTGGAGGTTTAAAGTTAATGTGGTCACAAGTGCTGGGCAGTATAATTACACGTATAAACTGGTGAAATGTGGATTTCATTTTTGTGAAATTTTACCATATTTGACTATTTTCGTCGTTGGAATATAGATACCAAAAAATGGCAAATTTCATAATTACCTTGGTCCACGAGGAAGAGAAATCCACAGTACATGAGAAATGGGTGCACCTATATATGAATGTCAACCATTTTGGAACAAAAAGAAATTCACTACAAGAAAACATCTCGGTTTCTGACGGACTAATCCGTCAGAAATCCGTCGGAATCAGGGGTTTTTCGACGGATTTCTGACGGATTTGTTCCGTCGGTTCTATCTCGTCAGAATTCCAAATCCGTCAGAATTCCGTCAGGCTACCCCGACGGAATTCTGACGGCCAACGGATCACCGGAATCTGTCAAGAAACCGCCGGAATGTCGTCGGAGCCCAGAATTCCGACGGAATTCTGACGGCTCAATTAACTGACGGAATTCCGACGGTCGTCAAAGCCGACGGCTTGTGGGACCGTCGGAATTCCGTCAGTGAATTGAGCCGTCAGACAACCGTCGGAATCCTGGGCTCCGACGACATTCCGGCGGTTGCCTGACGGATTCCGGTGATCCGTTGGCCGTCAGAATTCTGTCGGGGTAGCATGACGGAATTCTGACGGATTTGGAATTATTTAAAAAAAAAAATAATTTAAATGAATAACGTTTTTTTTTTCTTATTTAAATGTATAAAATTTAAATTATAATTAAATAGAAATTGTTTTAAAAACAAATTTAAAGTTTTAAATTAAATTTAAATTACAATCTAAATTTAAAGTCCTTGACGACGTAAGAACTCGTTCATCTTCTCCTCCATTGCACGGTATCGGTCCTCCGCCTCCGCTTTCTCTCTCAGACGCCGTGCCTCCACCTCCTCAATCTGTTTCTGCATACGTGCCTCCGCCTCCGCCTTCTCTCTGTCGTACCGTTCCTCCAAAGAGGTAGCCCGTTGGGTCAATTCGGCGTTTTGTGCTACCAAACTGCTACCACCGTGATAGCGAAACGACGAAACGGATGAGCAACTGTCTTCGGGGAGGCCGTAGACACGACCTCTACTCTTAGGGGTTACCTAAGAAAAAAAATCAATTTCAAAACGTATTAGTATTAAAAGGTATTTTAAATGTGTTTAAAATTGACACGTTTACTAACCTCGTAAGTCAACTCGTTGACCTTGTCGAATGGAGCTTCGGTTAGCGGCGGAGTTTCTTCGACGATCGGTTGCGATAGGAGGTATTGCTGCCCGGCCTTCTCCACGCTCTCCACGATTTCCCGAGCAATCGCATCTTGGATTTCACCCGTCTGTCTGTTGGTGTGGGCATCTCTGATGATATCAACATGCGAAGGACGCACACCGGTCTTCTCAAACTGTTAGCATATTCAAGTATGGAAAATGTTAGCGATAATTAAAAATATTTGGAAAATTAGGAAAATTACCAGTTGCTGAACACGTGACGCCTTGCTCGTTGCACCGAGGTTGTGGGTCGCCTCTCCCTTCCCATTCCGCTGGCTCTTCCGGTTAGTCGAGTTTTGGCCGGATGTCGCTTGAGTGGCCTCCAGTTCCCAATGTGCAACAAGTCCATCCCATAATGTTTGGTTGTCTTTAATAACCTTAGGCACCTTCCCCTTTTTTCTCCACCCGTCCTTCCACTCGTTCATCTTCTGCGAGTACTTTCTCTTCGCCTTTTTGTCGAAATTACGTCGGACCTGAGGAGTTAGCTGGGGGTCCCACGTAAATTCTTGCTGCAAAGAAAACCAATACTCGAATTATTGACAAGTGGAATTTAATATAAAAATTGTATATTTAATTAAGAATATAAACACATACCGCAAATTAGCGAAACCATGTGTCCTGGTCTGCAGCCGGCATCGACTCATATGTGGGATACGGCTTAGTTATCATGTTGTTGACCATTTCGTTGATACAACCCGCAATACCGTTTCCCGAAAATTGGAACCTACACGGTATTTTGTTTCATATTTTGTAAACAATATTTATTAAGCTAATATAATCATTTTAATTTTGAAAAGTAGTCATTACCAGGTCGTGTAGGGTGGTAATTCCGGGTCAAGGCGTGTCAACCTATCCCGACCTGGTTGCGACACAAACTCCTCGATGGTCATTGCCGTGCGAGCAGCAGAGCCAGCTGTACCCATAACAGGAGTGGTTGGGATCTGCGAATCACTCGCAGTCCCACCTCCCCTACTGGAACCACCACCTCCGCTAGTAGCATGAAATATCTCATAATCCCTACGATTTCAAAATTTTTTATATAACCTTTTAATTTTCTCCCATATTAAAAATTACTATGTCAATTATAGATATAAAATTTAGAATCTTTATTACGGAGTTAGGGCTTTTGGGAATTATGATTTTGAGTTTTTGAGATGTTAGAATTTATGGATTTTAGGATTTATGGTAATTTGGTAATATGCGATATTGGAAATTCGTGAAAAAAGCAATGAAATAATTCCACGACATCACCAAGAACAAACACGTTAAATTTTTAAACGGTTTAAAGGTTTTTTAAGATATAGTTATTTTTTGATTTTTTCATCTTATATATATAGAATTTGGAATTTTGGATATGTTAAAATTTTTTAAAAAACATTAAAGAAACATTTAAAACAATACAAATTTAAAAATTTAAAGGACTCACTCAATTTAAGCAACCATTATTGACAATGTTAAGGAATTAGAGATTTATGAAAACCAAGACAACATGGGTAGAACTTCTGGGATTCATGGCCTTAGATCTTTGATTGGCAGAACATAAATTACGACGGATCCTGTTGCCATTCGAAGAGCTAATCCCGTGAAAACCAGAAGTTCTACTCATGCTGCCTTGGTTTTCATAAATCCCTAATTACTTAACATTTTCAATAATTCTTCCATACAACTCCCATATTTAATTATTAAAATTTGTATAGTTTTTTTAAAAATTTTACATTTTTAAAAAGTTAAGAGTTTTCAAAAGTTTAGTCAATTTTGTTAAAAAGTTAAATGTTTTTAAAAGTGAAATGTTTTTAAAAGTTACATAATTTGATGTTGTGTTTAAAAACTTAAGAGTTACATGTTTATAAAAGTTTATAATTTTTTTAAAAATTTAAGAGTTTAATTTTTTGTTCAAATTTTCACAAATTACATTTTAAAAATCTCAAAAAATTACAAACACTTATTAGAATTGGAATTAAATTAATTGCAAATGGTAAGTTCCTCAAATTATCATAATACCTTATTCTATATATCCATAAATCCCTATTTTATCAAAATTTCAAAAATAATAAAATTTTCTAAATCCCTAATTTCTAAAATATTTGTAAATCCCAAAATTCATAAAATTTCTTAAATCCCTAATTCTTAAATTCCTAAATCAATTACGAAATCATGTTAAACTATGCTTCAAATTCGATATTTATGCATTTCCAATTGAATATCACACAATTTCAAGAACGGATTTGTTCATAATTTTTAAACCAACAAGAACTTACATTGATTTGGTGAGTCGGGTGACAATCGGCGGTGATTCGGCGGCAAATCGGACAGAGTGACGGAGGAGATTGGGGAATTTTTTTGGTTGCTCTGTTTATGTGTCTGCGGGGAAGACGAACTGTGGGATTTTAAAGAACACTGTGACGGAATTCTGACGGAATTATGACGGTATATTAAAATCCGTCGGAATTCCGTCAGATATTCCTGCTTTTTCGATGAGATCGAAGTGTTTAGCCGGGAGTAAATTAGGGTTTTCCGTCAGACCTCCGTCATTATAGTCTGACGGAGTTCTGACGGATATTTTTTTTTATTTTTTGCCGTTTAAAATAAAAGAAATAAATAAAAAATAAGTGTCCGTCAGAAATCCATCAGACTATAATGACGGAGTTCTGACGGATCCTTAATTTTTTTAATTTTTTCCGTTTAAAATAAAAGAAATAAATAAAATTTATCAGGATTCGTCAGAACTCCGTCAGAAAATAATGACGGAGTTCTGACGGATTTTTAATTTTTGTATTATATTTTTTTCCGGTTCAAACTATTTATAAAGTTTTTGAAAATATGGTTAAGGTTTTTACTTTTTAAATGTAAGAGATTCATGTGGATTTGTTTTTAAATTTTAAAAATTTTGTACATTAATCCTATTATAAATTTGCATAAATCCTTATAAATTACAAACACTTATAAGAATTGAAATTCAATTCATTGGAAAAAATAGGAAAATTGTTAAAATATCGTACTTCCTAAACAAATATTGAGTTTATCTGTATGCGAGCAAAACGGTATTTAAATTAAGGATCCGTTACAAATCCGTAACGCATTATTGTATTTTTATTTTTCCATTATGGAAAAAATTAATTAAAAAATAATAAACCGTCAGAAATCCGTCATTATAGTCTGACGGAGTTCTGACGGATCCTTTTTACGTTTAAAATAAAAGAAATAAATAAAAAATAAAGAATCCGTCAGACAATAATGACGGAGTTCTGACGGTTTCTTATTTTCTTATTTATTTTTTCCATATAGGAAAACATAAACTACAATAATGTGTTACGGATTTGTATAGGATCCTTAATTTAAATTTGTTTTGCTCCCATACAGAGAAACTCAATATTTGTGTAGAAAGTACAATATTTTAACAATTTTCCTATTTTTTCCAATGAATTGAATTTCAATTCTTATAAGTGTTTGTAATTTATAAGGATTTATACAAAATTATAATATGATTAATCTAAAAAATTCTTTAATTTTAAATTTGTTACACACTAAAAAAAAACACATGGATATCTTACATTTAAAAAGTAAAAACCTTACTTTAAACGGAAAAAAATAAAAAAAATAAGGAACCGTCAGAACTCCGTCATTATTGTCTGACGGATTTCTGACGGATTCTTTATTTTTTATTTATTTCTTTTATTTTAAACGGAAAAAAAAAAAAAATAAGGATCCGTCAGAACTCCGTCATTATAGTCTGACGGAGTTCTGACGGATCCTTATTTTTTTCCGTTTAAAATAAAAGAAATAAATAAAAAATAAGGATCCGTCAGAACTCCGTCAGACAATAATGACGGATTTCTGACGGTTTCTTATTTTTTTATTTATTTTTCCTATGTAAGAGATTTATGTGTTTTTAGTAAAATTTTTAATGGAGAATTGTAACAATTTTTAAATTATAGAATTTTGTGGATTAATCATATTATAAATTTGTATAAATCATTTACAATTATAAACACCTATAAGAATTGAAATTCAAACCATACATTGGGAAAAATTGGAAAAATGTTAAAATAGTGTAGTGTTATTTAATTTTAATTTTTTCTAAGGGGGATTTTTAATTAAAAACAAATTAAGTTGGAAATCCGTATTATAACATATAAAATCATCGATGGTAGATACTAAAATCATGGAGGGTAAAATATTACACATAACAACATTATCCGGATAAATTCGTACAATGGAAAGTCGGAAAATATTAAAATCATGGATGGGTCGGATGTTTATTCATCTGAGTCTGAGTCTGGAACTGTTTCATATTCGTAGCCAGTAGTTCCGTCATCTTCATCATCAATGGTACATACTTCCGTTGGTTGGTATTCAGCAATCATCGAATTAGCACCGATTATCTGTTTCAAAAATGAATTTAATTAGTTAATTAAGATTTCCTAGAAAAATTTATAAACTTATAATATACATGTACCTTAACAATGTTCCGCTCTGTGATGTTAAGGTACTTTGAGTTCCTGTTAAAACGGCAAACGGTAACATTCTTTAGGATGACCACCGCACCTACACCAGTGGTGAGTCTGTACTCCTCCTTCTTGAAGATGTTATGGTGCATGGTTCCCTCGATTTTTCCTGAAGGATCTTTAAAGGTTACTAGCAGATCTCCCTGGTCATTGGGGGTTAAACTAGAGACCATAGCCACAATCTGATAATGAAATAGAATATACTTGTGAGATAAATTTTATGTCTACATGTTAATAAAATAGGTCCAAAACGTAAACCTTTTTCACTTTCACAAATTGTGAATGCGGACATTGAATTTCTGCAAGCTGGGACCAGAATGGTGTGCTCCTATTGTTATAATAACCTACATGTATGAATGATTGATTTAGTATTTGTCAGCTACAATCATTATTGTAAAAGTAAACCTACATATATACCTTCACGGAGTATGTAATCGATAGTAGAAGTCCACCGAGAACTACTAAAATCATGGTCGGTCTGTGGTGCCTCATTAATGACCTCACGAATAAAATCTTGTGTTGGGCGTGCCTGAGAACTTTCACCTCGCATCACCTGCGCATCATGAGACCTCTTTCGAAATAGGCCTCGGCGTACAACTTGGCCAGGTCCCGGTATTACGGGCGTTTGGTTCAGGGATTGTTGAGTTGGACGGAGTGACATTGTCGGTTCAGCTTCAGTAACATTTAAGTTATCGTAAGGGGGCTCGGTTTTGCATATAGTAATTCCATAAATCTCTGTTTGCCATTACGCAATTGAATTTTTCTAAGGGGGAGTGCGTGTTGGAATTTTTTTATAAAGCAATGACAAAATGTGCAAACTTATGTAGAACTGATATCCGTCGGAAATCCGTCAAAACACTCTGACATAACACCCCACAAATCACTTTGGCAACTGCAGACAATTTATTAACCACTCAAAGTTTGCCGACATCGTAAACCGTCATAATTCTGTCGTAATTCCGTTACATAATTCTGACGACTTATCTCCGTCGGAAATCCACCGGTCCACCTGACCAATCAATCTTTGCCGACATCAGAAATCGTCAGCAGTCCGTCGGACATCCGTAACACAATTCTGACAACATAACTGCGTCGGAAACCCGTCGGTACAGCTGACCAATCAAACGTTGCCGACATCGTGTAGTCTGAATTCCGTCGGTAATACGGTAATACAGACGGAATACCGACGGTTTATACATATAACTTCTACTATAAATACACCTGATGGAGTGTATATCTTCTACACCTCTCAGTCACAAACAAAAAAATATGTCTTCTAGCTCTCCAAATGAAGACGCAAAAACAACATCCGAGGCTAATTTTTTTTATGTTCCAAAATACTCATGGGAAACCGAATCTCATTGCGACGAATTCACTCAAGAGATTCCCACTTACTCGTGGGAATTTGATACCTGCTCACCAATCCATAAAGAAGATTCCACATTAACAATAGTGCCTGACAGGCAGTGGTCGCAAAACATCGACCACGCCAATCCAATCGAAGCCGAGCAACCATGTCAATTGATGGAAAAGTCAGATACTTACAGTGGAAGTACTTCAAACGTATGTAAGGATCAGTACTATGATTATGAATTCGCCCAAAGCCCAGAAAAGCCAAACTTAAATTTAGATGTTGATGCAATCAAACGTGATGGAGTCTGAATCGTCGTCAAATTCCCCTAGTGTTTCCTCTTCGTCCGAATGCACTAGATCATCCCCGACATGTGTGACATCAACGACAAGGTCAATGTTATCTATCTCCTCAACAGGTGATATTGGTACACTTCTGGATGGTTGTAGAGCATCATGTTCTGGAACTCTATATATTTTTCGTCTTGGGTTTATTGGCGTTACTGTGATCCACGGATCAGTACGGTAGGCAACTCGAGGATATGGAATGTAGCAAACCTATTAATAATTAGTTGATATTGTTAATATACATGAACAAGAAACCTTAACTATGAGTACATAGGTAAACATATTAGTGTATATATTGATACCTGGTCTGCTTGAGACGCAAGGATAAATGGATCATAATACTGCAATCTCCGGCTTGAATTTATTGAAATAACACCAAGCTGGTCAACTCGAACCCCTCGACCATTGGATGGATCATACCAATCGCACATAAACACAACGCACCTCAAGTTCAACATTCCTGGATAGCGGATTTCCAAGATTTCTTTTAAAATCCCATAGTACATGGTATCGCCGGATTGCGCCGAAATACCATAGTCCGCAGTTGACCTTTGACGTCCTTCCTCGCGGATCCTGAACGAATATCCCCTAGTGCAAAATTGGGGATATGAAATCGCGCTGCTGCGTAAACCATGAACAAACTCCACTAACCATGCCGGGAGTGAATGACCACATGCTATACAATCAGAAACCTAAAAATAAGTAAGAAATAAGTAACATATGAACGTGAAAACATGGAAACGTAAGAGTAAGTAATAATATTAAACTTACATAACATTTCAACCACCCCTCAAATTCTTCGTCTTTCAAGACAGCAAGTTCGGCATCTGTCTTATCACGATGGTAACCACGTGCGAGAGACATGTAGATCCTGTAACATAACAGTCGTTAGTAGATGAAGTCAAATAATTCAATAAATTTATAATGATAACTGATATATATATATATATATATATATATATACCTTTCGTACTCCAAAATTTCGTCACAGTTTCTGAGGATATACGTATGCAAATGTGTGACCTCTCTTGGTGATAGTTTGCATTTCTTTGCTTTTCCACTGGCTCGACCAACTTGGACAAACAACTCAGGAACAACCACGGCATACACTGCTTTCTCACCTCTATCATCATGTCGGGGAGGCCGTCTCGCCTTAGTACTTACTTCCCGTGGAAAGTAACATTCGGCAAATTGTGAGACTTCCTCGTTTAGGCTTTGTGCGACAATAGATCCCTCAACCCTGCTCAAATTTTTAACCTTTTTCTTCAGGTGGAACATGTAACGCTCGGACGGATACATCAATCGGTATTGAACAGGGCCTCCTAAGGCTGCTTCTCGTGGGAGGTGAATAGGAAGATGTTCCATAACGTCAAAAAAAGACGGTGGAAATATCTTCTCAAGATTACAAAGGAGTACCGGGATATTGGCCTCCAAGTTACGTATCCCGTGGACGGTTAGCGTTCTTGAACACAAATCTCGGAAGAATGCACCAACTCCTACATAACACAGAAATGTAAACAAGTTAGTAAATATATAGTAATATTATCGTAGTAATACACAAATGGGAGTAAGAAATATACCTCCAATTACTTGGTGGATAGGTTCTGGAAGAAGATATGCAAATACAAATGGAAGAAGACGCTCCATCACGACATGACAATCATGACTCTTCATTCCTGTAAACTTGCCTTCCGTCGAATCCACGCAATTACGTAGATTAGATGCGTAGCCGTCTGGAAATTTGACAAATTTTTTAAACCAGTCAAAAAATTCTTCTTTCTTCCTAGCGTCTAACCGGTAAGCAGGCATCGGCAATCTACCGTTCGAAACATGAAGAGATGGCCTCGAACAAATCGATGGCAAGTCGAATCTAGACTTCCAGTTGTCTTTGGTCTTTCCTGGGACGTTTAATACGGTGTTCATGATGTTGTCAAAGAAATTATTTTCCACATGCATGACATCTAGATTATGCCGCAGTAGATGGTCTTTCCAGTAAGGCAAATCCCAAAATATACTCTTCTTGTGCCAATTGTGATATTCCCCACAACCGTCGACGAGGTAATGGCCATTACCCCCACATTCAGGACTTCGCTCTGCACCAAAATCTCGTAACTGTTCCAATATGCTGCGACCATCTATCTCAGGAGGTGGACCATGTAAAACTTGTTCATTCTTCCTGAAATGTCTTTTAAACCGACGATATGGATGATTTGGCGGTAAAAAACACCTATGGCAATCAAACCATGAAGTCTTCCTTCCGTGCTGCAGTTGGAATGCTGAAGTATTTTCTTGGCAATAAGGACATGCCAATCTTCCATGCGTTGTCCATCCAGATAACATACCGTATGCTGGAAAATCGCTTATGGTCCACATAAGTACCGCACGCATCTTGAAATTTTGTTGGATTGAAATATCATATACCTCCACACCATGCTCCCACAACATCTGCAACTCAAAGATCAATGGTTGGAGGAATATATCGAGTGACCGTCTTGGATGATCTGGCCCGAGAACTAGAATTGAGAGAAAGAGGAACTCTCGTCGCATGCACATAGATGGAGGCAAATTGTAAGGTGTTACGATGACCGGCCACAACGAATATTTTCTTCCATGCTTGCCAAATGGGTTGAAACCATCAGTGGATAAGGCTATGTATACATTCCGTCGTTCATACGCAAAATCTGGATATACGGATTGGAAGTGTTTCCATGCTTCCGCGTCAGAAGGATGCGTGATATCTCCATCTTGACTATGCTCTGCATGCCATCTCATAGCCTTAGCTGTGCGGTTTGATTCGTACAGCCTCTTCAACCTCTCCGTTATGGGTAAATACCACATCCGTTTGAATGGAATCTTCACCCTGCCACTTGTGTCCTGGAATCGGGGTTTCTTGCAAAATTTACATTTGTTCCGGTTCTCGTCTTCTCTCCAGTATATCATACAGTTGTCGATGCACACGTCTATAACCTGGTAGGGCAAACCAAGACCGGTGACAAGTTTTTGGATCTCGTAGTATGATCCTGGGGACACATTATCTTCAGGCAAAATATCTTTAACGAACTCGGCAATTGCATCAACACATTCTTCGGACAAATTATGATCAGTCTTTATGTTCATCATCCTAGTAGCAGAAGATAGCGGTGAATGACCATCCCTACAACCGATGTATAGTGGTTGCTTTGCTGCGTCTAACATATCGAAAAACCTTCGAGATTCTAAATTAGGTTCTTCAACCCTATCACCCTCATAACCACCGGACTGGAAATTTTCTCTAACCATCGCAACCGTACTAACCCCAACATCTACATCCGCTGTAGGTTCCCCAACGCTAGACGGAAAATAAGGTTCATTGCTACTGGTACTACCATATTCATAATTCCTTTTTCCATGTAAAAACCAAACCTTATATCCCGGCCTAAATCCATATCTATATAAGTGGTTCCAAACAGTAGAAACTGCAGCACTAATTCTATTACAGCAATTAGAACAAGGACATTTGATATCCTGACCTTTGTTGGCCGCCTCTTGATTTATGGGTAATTGCATGAACTAGCAAATACCATCAGCGTATTCGGTCGTTAATAAGTTAGACCCCTCTTCCCTCATTGGCCCGTCCATCCATGACCGAAAATATGAAGAACTCATCTCTTAAAAAAATTATTTTGGTTTTCAAATGTTGTTATGAACATCTGAAGAAATTTTAAAACTTATGTAGAATGAAAATCCGTTAGAAATCCGTCAGACAACCGTCAAAACCTCCGACACAATAACACATCAATCCCATCGGCCGACCCAGACGATTTGTTAACCAGTCAAAGTTTGCCGACATCGGAAACCGTCAGAATTCCGTCGGCACAAAAAAAAAATCTGATTTCCGTCAGATATCCGTCAGTATTACTGTCAGAATATTCCGACCGTTTATTCCCATCGGTATGTTGTCGGAAAATGTTGACGAATTTATGACGGAATAGTGACAGCAACCTTTGTCGTCAGTAATCCGTCACAAAAAACTGACGGAATCACGACGGAATGATTTTTCGTCACAATTCTGTCAGTAATCCGACGGAACTGTCTGACGGAAAGTCCGACGGCTGAGAATTCCGTCAGAAATCGTGATGTTTTCTTGTAGTGATTAGAGAAAATATCAGCTAGCTAAATAAAACATATATAGAAAAAATGATTAGACTATTTGAAGCATGTAATACAAACTTACATTTAAAACCTTTAGAGGATTGTCGGAGCCATACTCGGTGCCTTCACGGTAATGGAGAAGCCATATGAGCATTAGATACCTAAGGAATGAGCCACAAGTGTTGAAAGCGACGAGTAACGCTTTAAATCCATTGTTTGGTTTTAGTTTTGGTTCGGACAACTTTTGTTCAAGAAGATAATTGACTCAATCAAAGAAGATATAGAGAATAGAATGGAAAGGAAAGAAAAAGAGGAGAGGAGAATGTGCTAGATTGAGTATTACCGGTTCTGTCGGGTAAGGACGAGATCCAAAAGGGTTATTGACACTAAAATAATTGATTTATGAAAACTACGTAAACAATATATAAAGAGAAACAATTTAGCAAAAAAGATATATGAGGAGAAACATAAAAATCGCACGTAAGTGTGTTTATAATACTTTACACCATATACTTTTTTATAAACAAAACAAAACATGGTATATCAAAATGCACGTGGGGAAGCATTGTTTCTTTTTTATACGGAATTTTTTTCTATTTAATTTTATAGAGAATCGAGATCACCTATCACTACAAGAAAACAATGCATTTTCCGACGGCCAAATCCGTCGAAATTCCGACGGAAAAGAGGGATCTGTCGGTTCTATCTTGTCGGAAATTGGGGATCTGTCGGAAATCCGTCGGAATTTTCCGACGGATTTCCGACGGATCACTTTTTTTTTTCTTTTTTTTTAAAACGAAAGTCCGTCGGAAATCCGTCGGAGTTTCCCGATGGATTTCCGACGGACTTTAGTTTTTTTTTTTTTAAAAAAAAATTCCGGCCACCGGAAACTTTTCCGGCGAAAAGTGTTGCCGGCGGAGCTTCTTCTTCTCCTCCTCCGGATCTTCTTCTTCTTCTTCTTCTTCTTCTTTTTCCGGCGATCGGAAAATTTTCCGGAGAAAAGTGTTGCTGGCGGAGCTTCTTCTTCTCCTCCTCCGGATCTTCTTCTTCTCCTCCTCCGGATCTTCTTCTTCTTCTTCTTCTTCTTCTTCTTCTTCTTCTTCTTCTTCTTCTTCTTCTTCTTCTTCTTCTTCCGGCGAGATCTACTTTTTCCGGCGAGATCTACTTTTTCCGGTGAGCTCTTCTTCTTCTTCTTTTTGCCGGCGACCTCTTCTCCTTCTTCTTCTTCCGCCGGAGCTTCTTCTTCGCCGGAGTTTCTTCTTCTTCTTCTTCTTCTTCCTTCTTCTTCTTCTTCTTCTTCTTCTTCTTCTTCTTCTTCTTCTTCTGTAAATACAAATAATAAAAATTAAAAAATTAAAAAAGAATAAGAATGAGCGGGAATGCAAAACGAAATGAGCGGGAATGCAAAATTAAAAAAAAAACGGGTTCCGTCATAAATCCGTCGGAATTTCCGACGGCTTTCCAACGGAATTCCGACGGATCCCGTTTTTTTTTTTTTTTCAAAAAAACGCAAACCGTCGGAATTCCGTCGGAAATTCCGTCGGATTTCTGTCATAATTCCGTCGGAATTTATTTTTTTTTATTTTTTTTTGAAAAAAACGCAAACCGTCGGAAATCCGTCGGATTTCTGTCATAATTCCGTCGGAATTTATTTTTTTTTATTTTTTTTTGAAAAAAACGCAAACCGTCGGAAATCCGTCGGAATTTTCCGACGGAATTTATTTTTCCGTCGGAAAATGCCTTGTTTTCTTGTAGTGTATATTTGTTGTTAGGTTTGTCTCCCTTTTTTGTTAAAATTTTTTTGTCTACTTGTTTGGTTTTTTGTTTAACACAAACAAATACCTTATTGAAGTGAAGCAATATGGTCAGCATAAGGAGTCGGTACAATAACGGAAAATCGTAATAAGATACAAGTTTATGAATTCAGAAGAGTAATTCCTTGGCAATTTGATCCGCAACTCGATTATTGTAACGTGGAGTCCATGAAAGTTCCGCATGCAGGATTTTCCTTTGCCAATATTGGATAAATTTGATCCAATTACAAAATCCAATATGCGCTTTACCGTCGAGCAAATCGGTGGCCTTCTAATTATCCCTTTCGAAAGTGATTTGTTGATAGCTGCAACCCCGTACATGTTGCGTAACAAAATGAAGAGCTTTTAGTTCTGCTTCTAAAATCGAATCACATTTTCTGGCAACAGTATGACCTTATTCAAGAAAAATACCACTACAATCACGAATTATCCATATTATAGATGGAGTCTCGATCATTTTTGAAAGAGTCATATATTGCATTTGACATATCCTGGTTCTGGTCTTGTCCAATTCGAAGAACGATGAAATACCATTATCCAATTCCACTTATGATGATTATAATGTTCCCCTTTTTAATCGATCGTCGATCTCTTCTAATATTAATGATTTATTTATCTTTTTGTGAACAATTAGGTTCGTCTACCATATTTTTTTGTTTGGCTGCAAAGAAAAAAATGATGTGTCTTTCAGTCATGGACTGGGTTAACTGGCAAGTGGTAACAACTACCAATTCAATGATTATTTGAAATGCAACGATTGGCTCATCGGAATATCCGTAAAAGTAGACACAATTTTATTCGACTTATCGAGTTCTCTTTATCTTTTGTAAACTTTCTAAACACAACTTTCTAAACTACAAACGTGTTTAGAAATTTGGTTGTTATTGCCGACGGAGAAAAGAAATGAAAAATAGGTATATTATTGTCTATCATGTGCATAACTCAAAATTTAAAACGTAGGTGACCATATACTATTATGGTTTATCCAGCGGATAATATAATATTGGGGGGTTAAACGCACATGTAGTTCTATTGGTTGATGATTTAATCTTCATGTTTTCTATTTCATGATCGATTCATCTATTGCTTGTTAACCATCAAACTAACATATATCAAAGAATATTTGAATCCATTTCGGAAATCCCGTAACATCGATGTAATTCTTTGAATATCTAAACGTTCTAACAGCTTAAAAGTGTAATTCTTTGAATATCTGAATGTTAGATATCTAAACGTTCTAACAGCTTAAAAGTGTAATTCTTTGAATAGCACAAGGACAATATCAGCTATAAGTTAAAGTTAAACACCCATATATAAACCATTGCCCCCATATATAAACCATTGCCCACGCGAACGCGCGGGTTTGTTTCTAGTGATTGAAAGTTGTTGTCTCTAGGAATGCAAAAAAGAGAGAGTGTGGCAAAAGGGTTAAATTCATTCGCCATGTTTAGTAACATTGATTCATTATTTCTCTTAGTTAAGTTGTTATATATGAAACTCTGTTTAAGTACATAAGAGTAGTTTAAACGATAAAAGTCAATGCGCTTTTCTTTTATTTTTCATACTTCTTCTGTTTACATCTTATCCGATGGAATGTTTCAAGTAATAGGCTAGCGAAGGAACTGACGTTAGGGAAAGAACTCCCGACTCCCGGGGGAAGATCTCTCTCTGTAATACGAGATTCCCTAACCATGAACCATTTAGCAAACTCAGCAGAACCTGAATGGAGGATCAAGGACTTTTAATAACTTATTTTGACCACCAATCCACCCAAAGCAGATTCATAGACTTTGGCGACTGCCTGATCGGCAATGACAACATCATCACCGAGTACGGCGTACGATCTAAAGAAGCGTACACCAGGATTAACTTACTTGGGACCTAAGTTTTACTTCTATATGCACAAAGCAACAATATGTTGTAGTTAAACCTCTATATTCACAACTAAATCAAAAACATCAATTAAATTGTAGTTTGTTCCTTTAGAACTTAGAAAACGCAGTGACTGAGTGAAGAGAATTGTAGGAGGATATTCCAGTGTCAAGGCAGAGCCAGTGTGATAAGAAAAACTTAAAAAATACTTTGGTTTTATATTGTTTATACATGCATTGGCTTGTTTCGGAAATGTCCTCAGCTTCTCATTTTCTCTCTATTATAACGCATACAATTCAGTTACGACCGACCATATGCGTGTAATAAAGATGAAGAATTTAGCTTCAAGACAACTACAATTATCATAACGTCGCCTAATGATGCTCCAGATTATGGTGGTCATATTCACATCGAACGAATGTTCAAGAAAGAAAGAGAATCTATATATAGACTAAATTTTTGAGACATGTCAAAAAGTATTAATCTTTTCTCTTTAAGGTACGTAATGAAAAGTATTTTGAGAAGTTGGTACCTAATAATTAACAAGCTTTGATCGGCATGACTGGATGCGTAATGTTGGTAACTAAAGTAATGTTGGAACAATAGTGAGATTTTTTGACAATAATTTGGTCAAGTTGCAAGAAAAAACCACATATAATGTTGTCAAGGTTATCTGTGAACGCATTTTCTAAATTAGATATAGTTTTCTAGGAACGTTGCCTAAGCTTTTTAATGGCATTTGCATTGAGGTTATTTGTTTATGAACTGTAGGTACTGCGTTCTTCTCTTATGCTACTCATAGTGTTCATCTTATACTTTATGCTACTATATTTGCGTGATACAAATACAGCTTTATTTGTTTGTTAATTTTATTATATTCACAAACATTAGCTAGATTTGTAAATGTGTGTTTACTGAGAATTTTTTTGGTTCGAGTAAGTATTGGAAAGCAAACAGAGAGACCATGGTAGCGTAAGGAGACAGATCAAGAAACAAATGATTTCTCCACTCCAATCTTAGAGACAAGATCATCATCAAGCATAAGATACGTTGGTAGTTGAGGTTAATTTCTTGAAAGCATATACAATATATATAATACTACTACAAAAATAAATACAAATAAAATACTAAAAATATAAGTGACATTTTCTAGATTAAAATTCTAAAGGATGAAGGATGCCATGAAAATGTTTTAGTGTAGCATAGCTCTTCTTTAAGTCAAAACAAACACATGAAATAGCAAAAGCAAAAGGGAGAACTTTATCCGAGATGTTCTAGACAGGAAAGTGAAACACCTCACTAATGGAAACGAAAATCACTAAGATGGATCATTCAAAATGGAAATCTTGAACTATACACAAGGATGTGGCCGTGTGGCCGTGTTGTACTAATCTTTATTGGTTGCTGGCCTGGCCTCCCGAGTGCCTTTCTCCTCTTAAGTGTGTCGATAATTCTTTTATGGACGCTGCTATCGTCCATTTGAAACTTGGCAAGAGCTTTGAGTTTTTTTGTCGACTCTTACCCTTTGAGGATCGTAAAGTCCATCGACATTGCTTGTGGAACTTTCGCTCTTCCTACTTCTCTACTAGCTGCTAGCTTGTTTAGTCGTTTCTCAGAAAAGTCAAGTTCTACGTTAAAGTCTCTTGCTTTTGTTGCAGACACCTTAGGAACTGCCTTGTTCTGTCTTTTCAAAAGAATTTGCTCATTCTCTTCTTGTTCCTTTTGACTATACATGTTCTCATATCTTGTACTCTTCTTATAAATGATACGACTCCATTTGTTTACTAATTCGTTAGCGAGTCTCTTATTTGGTGTAGTTTCTTCGCCTGCTTTTGATAAGAACATTAAGACCGTCCAGATACCGCTCTTTTTCAACTGTTCTTTTCTATAGTCTTGATCTAAATCAATACGTAGGTCTTTGAGAATCTTCAAGGCAGATGTGCGGATGTTTATATTTGGTAAGCTACCATCAGGAAGCGGCCCGAGCCAATTCTTGAGAAGGTTAAGTACTCCATGATCTAAAAACGTATCTTGAAGTGGAATCTTTGAGAGAGATTCGTTGAGAAGAGGTAACTTCATGAGCTTGGAAATCGCGGGTTTTCCTCGTCTGTTTAGCTCTACATCGTCTTCTGCCGCGATTTCAAGATTCACCATTACTATTTCTACTTGCATCGCAATCTCGTCCGCTTTTTTCTCCACCTTGCTCTTCTTTCTCATCGACCAAAACAATTCCTCTATCTCATAATCTTTATTAGGACGTTTCGCTTTCACCTTATCACCATTAACCTTGGAGTTTTCCGAATCGGAAACCGATTTTTGCTTCTTTTTCGATAGACTAGAGCTCATCTTTGTTCCTCTGTCTCTTCTTCTCTGCTTTGTCGTTAACATTAGCCGTAGGCACTGCCGTGCCTTGGTTATGTTGGAAGAAGCCTTCGCTTAGGACAACAAGTTAGAAAAAATAACTTAATAGCAAATATTTTAGAGTTAATTACTAGTTAGTTTAGTATTTTATTAATTATTAAAGTAGAAAGATATATATGGGCCAACGTTTAAAAATCATATTAGTAATAGTAAGTTAATTTAGGTTCTCCACAAGAATAATGAAATCCATAATTAATAGTTTAATAATTTAATTTTAAAAGATTATTAAAATGTTAAAAAAGAATTGTTAATCTCAGGATTTTTATCCAAATTTATGGAACGTTTATCGAATATTATAGTATAGATTCTAGTTTCAGTTATATTTGCTGAAAGGAGTTTTTCAAAATTAAAACTTATAAAATCTATCTTCGGTCGACTATATCTTAAAAAAGATTGAACGATTTGGCTATTTTATCATTCGAAAGAGCTTTTAAGGAACACTGATTTTGAAAGGCTGTTCAATGATTTTGTAGAGAAGAAAGGAAGAAAAGTTATGTTTTAGAACTATTATTGAGTTTGTTGATTTTGGGTTTGTTAAGTAACAATGATGTTAACTACTTCAAACTTTTTTTTATGATGACATTATATTTTTCACCGCTTCTGTATGCTTTTAGTGTTGGCACGGCTCTGGCCGTAGGTGGTTCCACAATATCATCATCAAGACCTTGTTCGTCTTCGTATACTATCTTAGGATTAGAAATCCAGTTTTTGTTTAGCCTTCTCCTTGGTAATTTCGGTTCCTCGTTCTCCTCAAGAAATTGTTCAAGTTTGCTAGCAAAGTTTAAAGATTCCATCACTTCTGTGTCGTTAACCATATTCTCTTCTTGACTTGTCTTTTCTCTTGATCTCTGTGTTGTTTGGTTCGCACAACGTTTGATAAGAATTTTTTTTTTGGCCAAAGAGTTGTGTGTGTGTAGTGTTTATTTATACTATTTGGCTTCGTGAAGTCCAAGCAATCGAATTGTGAGTGCTATTCTATAGGAAAAGGAAATCAAGAAAAAAAGGAAATTTCCAATAGTTTTTTTTTTTTTTCTTTTTTACGGAAAAACTGTGGAAATAATCTAGAAGAAAATTATAATTATAATTTTGTATTCGTTATCGATTTGGAGAAAGGGCACGCGAGGATTCCATAAGCAGAGCACCTAGGCAACAAACTTGCACTTGTAGAAACAGAGTTGATAATTAAAGTTTATTTTGATGATTGTTAGATACGTCAAAAAAAAGTGTATTTTGATAATTATGCATTTATGCTGCTAATAGTAGTTATTATGGACAGAAATTACAAGCCCAATAAAAAGCCCAATCCAGAATACGACTTTCGTTCATAAATCCTAGGCTCGATTTACTTTCAGGATCTTTCTTCTTTCCTGGTTCCATCGATTTTCATCAAAAATCGTCTTAAAAAAAATCCTACTGATTCATCCTCCGCTTCTTCTCGACGTCACGGCGGAGCTTTTCTTCACCGGCTGAGGTACGGTGTTTCTTCTCTCCCTCCAAAACCCTAGCCGTAACCAATTCCTGTTTCCTCCGTATCCATCTCTTTCTCTCGCATCTTGGTTTTTCCCCAATTTCAGTAGATTTGATAGTTTAGGTCAAAAAAATTGCTCCGATTCGAGCAGAATCCGATTCTTACGTTTTCCTGATATTTCCGGTTGCAGAAAATGTTCAGTTCGACGAAGATACTTCCACTCGAGGCTCCTCCTACCGATGGGAATCTCGGTCCACTTCCTCCGTCGCAACTAACCGATCAAGAAATCGCAGAGAGGGAGCTACAAGCTGAGCAAAATCAAGCTCCGGCGGCTGTAGCGACTCACACCAGAACCATCGGAATCATTCATCCACCTCCAGATATCAGAACTATCGTCGAGAAAACAGCACAGTTCGTTTCGAAAATCGGTGCTGAGTTTGAGAAGAGGATTATCGCTAGTGAAGCCAATAATGCTAAATTCAACTTTTTGAACATCTCAGATCCTTACCATGCCTTTTACCAGCACAAGCTCGCTGAATTCCGTGCTCAGAATCAAGACGGAGGAGCTCAGGGTGGTGATTCAGATGGTACAGATCCCAAACCTGATCCCGCGGCTGCTGCAAATGAGATTAAAGCAGGTGGTGATGCACAAGCTGATCTTCAAGCTCAGTTTAGGGTTCCTTCTAAGCCGTTAGAACCTCCGGAGCCTGAGAAGTATACGGTTAGATTACCCGAAGGGATTACGGGGGAGGAGCTTGATATTATTAAGCTTACCGCGCAGTTTGTGGCGCGGAATGGTTTATCGTTCTTGAAAGGATTGCAGAGTAGAGAAGATAAGAATCTTCAGTTTCAGTTTATGAAGCCAACTCATAGTATGTTCACTTTTTTCACTTCTCTGGTTGATGCGTATACGGAAGTATTAATGCCTCCGAAAGATTTGAAAGAGAAGCTGAGAAAGAGTTCTGCGGATTTGACGACGGTTCTTGAGCGTTGTTTGCATCGTCTTGAATGGGATCGTTCTCAGGAGCAGCAGAGGAAGAAAGAAGAAGACGAGAAGGAGCAGGAGAGAGTTCAGATGGCGATGATTGATTGGCATGATTTTGTGGTTGTTGAGTCGATAGATTTTGATGACGAGGAAGATGATGAGTTGCCACCGCCTATGACACTTGACGAGGTTATAAGGAGGAGCAAAGTATCAGCGACGGAAGAAGAAGAAGAAGTCGTTGAGCCAGGAAAGGAAGTCGAAATGGAAATGGATGAAGAAGAGATTAAGCTTGTCGCTGAAGGAATGAGAGCAGCGAATCTGGAAGAGAATGGTGCCTCTGTGCAGATACAAAACGTGTACGACGAAGAAGCGCCTATGAGAATTGTTAAGAACTGGAAGAGGCCAGAAGATAGGATCCCGGCAGAGAGAGATCCGACCAAAGTTGTTATATCACCGATTACTGGCGAGCTCATTCCCATTAACGAAATGTCGGAGCATATGCGGATTTCGCTTATCGACCCCAAGTTCAAAGAGCAGAAGGATCGTATGTTTGCTAAGATTCGTGAGACTACTCTTGCACAAGATGATGAGATTGCGAAAAACATAGTTGGACTTGCTCGTCTGCGTCCTGATATCTTTGGAACAACCGAGGAAGAAGTCTCGAATGCAGTTAAAGCAGAGATCGAGAAGAAGAAAGATGAGCAGCCAAAGCAAGTGATATGGGATGGTCACACAGGAAGTATTGGTCGCACAGCGAATCAAGCTCTGACTCAAAATGCTAATGGAGAGGAGCAAGGTGATGGTGTCTATGGAGATCCCAATAGCTTCCCTGGTCCCGCTGCTTTTCCTCCTGCTCGACCTGGTGTCCCAATAGTCCGGCCATTGCCACCACCTCCTAATCTCGCCTTGAACCTCCCTCGTCCTCCTTCTGTTCAGTACCCTGGTCCACCAAGACCATTAGGTGTTCCAATGATGCAACCCATGCATCAACAACACCAGCTTACAATGCCTGGGCCACCTGGACACCCGCCGATGATGATGAACCGACCACCACAAATGCAGCATGGTATGCCTGTGCCGCCTCCACCGGGATCTCAGTTTGCTCATCTTCAAGTTCCTAGACCTTATGGTCAGATTCCACCTCAGATGATGCAACCACCACCTATGCATGGGATGCCTCCTCCTCCACCACCCGAGGAAGCACCACCGCCACTTCCTGAGGAGCCAGAGCTAAAGAGACAAAAGTTCGACGAGTCAGCCCTTGTATCAGAAGACCAGTTTCTTGCTCAGCATCCGGTAAACGTTTTTTTTATCTTCAGTCGTTTTATTATTTCCTTTTTTCTTTAGTCTTGAGTTGTATCTAACTTGTTTACGTATGTTTTCAGGGTTCGGCTACAATCAGGGTTTCTGTTCCAAACGTGGATGACGGGCAAGTTATTGAGATCACAGTGCAGTCGTTATCCGAAAACGTGGGAAGTTTGAAGGAGAAAATAGCCGGAGAGATACAGATTCCAGCAAACAAACAGAAGTTAAGTGGAAAAGCCGGGTTTTTAAAAGACAACATGTCACTTGCACATTACAATGTGGGAGCAGGAGAGATCCTAACACTGTCGTTGAGAGAACGTGGTGGGAGAAAGAGATAGAGAGACGACCATCTGGTGGATGCAGGGAAATGCTTTTTAATCTCTTAATTCTTCTTTTAGATGTTTAAATTTGATGGCCAAAACTATATGTACTACTCATCATCATTATGGAGTTTTAAGACTGAAGAAGAATGAGTATTACTGACTTGAGCTTGTTTTGAATTTGCAGCTAGTTCTGAGGCAACGTTTTGGCTCTGTAATTTTTTTTAAAAATTTCTCTTTACACTAAGTGATACTAGGCCCTGTCTTTTTTTTATTTCGTGTTGATCATGTTTCTTCTTACTATGGTTAAGCCTTTTTTAGTGCAGTTTGGTTCTCTTCTCTGTAGGTTCGATACAAGGATACTGCTTTGCTTTTGTTTTTTTTTTCCGACGGGCTCATCATTGTCGCAGGTATGCTACCAGAACACATAGTACAAACATTGAGAACCGTGTAGGCTTTAAACATAGTCTTTCTTTTTTTTTTTGCATTAGGTTTTTTCGGTTTGCAAAAACGCGTTATGTCTCTGCGGCTTCTCTGTGCCTTGACTCTTTCAGAGTCTTACACGATCAATGCAGTTGTGCGTTGTAGATATATTCTTAATTAGATGAGATGAAAGAAATTAGTCCTATTATATAGTATATACAAGCCCATAAAGGGTGCATTCTGCAATTGTCAAACTCGTATATGTTGTTGCTACCTACTGCTATAAACATCACTTACATTTCTTGAATTTAGCTCTTCACAGTTGGTCTTGATTTTTTTAGATTTCTTTGGGTCGCCATTGAAAACCTGGTATAAGCTAAATGCTAAACCGGTAAGTGGAATTCATTAATCTGGTAAACCTTCCATTAGCGTCTGCGTTTGTGACTATATGAATCACATACAGACAGCGAAACAGTCGAATATGTTAATTACTATCATAAGCTCTTGGCCTCTTGCTTTGAGCCAACGTAAGATTGTATTAAAACACCGTTGTTACATTAGAGAATCTTTGAAATTATATGAAAAAATATAAAAACAAAACAGAGACTTGGGAATTTCTCTGCTGAAATTTCCCAAAAAAACCATAAAAAGTGACCCACAAGAGCAAACTTCACTCGTAATGAACTACAACATATTGAACAATCTTGTACCATAAAAAAAAACAAGTTGATATGATATCTTAATTTGGGTTTTGGTTTGATCCTAATATTTTATATAACAATGTCTCTAATGCTTGATGAAATCAAGAGAAGGAGTGACGTAAGCAGAGGACGAAGATGATCGGAGGCATGACTGACTATTTTTTCCGGCAAGAGAAACAAAGAAAAGGAAAGAAGACAACTCTCAAAACTTTCTTAAGAACTTTTCCTCTCTTTGGAACTACACGAGCCTCTCTTTCACACATTTCTCTCTTTTTTTGCGGTTTACTTTGGTTTGGTTCGGTTTAGTAGTAGAGAATATTGGTAATGATGTGTATTTGCAAGCTGGAAGTGCCGACGTGAAGTAATATAGTGAAGAGTTAGAGAGCTAAAAGACCGCGTGAAGATCATCTAGACGCGTTGGCTCATTCTTATTTATTTTTCTTCTTGCAATTCCAATTATAATTTGAAAAGTTATTCAGCAAAAAAAAAAAAAAAAAAATTTGAAAAGTTAAATATATTTTTGGGATCTTTTGCTTGTTGCATATAAGTGATTACTCTAGGCTTTAGTTTAAAAGTGTTACTGTTGAGAGTTTGAAGTGGTCGTAGACTTTCTTTCTTTGGTACCAAAGTTAACGCGTTTGTTGCTTAAGAGAGCGACCGGGTTTTAATTTTGATGCTAATATTATTTTCCATTTTCGGAAATAAACCATAGCTCAGTTTTTCTTTTCTTTTGCCTATGGTTATTTTTTCCCCCTGATTAATAAATTTTTAATAATCGATATACAACCAATCAATAAAGAAATGACGTGATACTATTTGCTTTTGTAATAATTGGTATTCAAATTTATATGATTTCTTAGGGAAAAGATTTGGGTGTCAATATATATGGGTTATGAACTTATACCAAAGAATTCGACCAAAAAAAAAAAAAAGAACTTATACCAAAGAATGTGTTTGTAAGATTTGTGGACAAAAGAATTGTAGTATTGTACATTGACCATTTTTAGCTGTCAACCATTCTTTCAGAAATATTATTGGAATTAAAGCGAAACTCAAAAGGAAAAAAAAAACACATTTTCTTTTAGAAGTCTTCTAGATTGGTGTGTTGGTTTTGTTCGAGAACTATGGTTGTTGGCAGTCACTACGTCTACATGGTCTCTACAAATTCGTTTTGGATTGCTTTGGTTTAGTAGTTTAGTTTTAGTGGGAAGTGGTATAATTCAATTTACCTCGGTCGCTTTGGTAAGAAAATTCTGAAATTATCAAATTACTGATTGATTTGCTAAGATCAGAGACACTCACCAAATTATTTTACAGTTTCACCATAAAAATAAATTTCCTCTACAACTATAATAACGACTTCAATCGTACAAGAATACCTAAACTATTTAGTTACTTGAATCATGTCTTGTCCATGTCTAAACTCCTGAAGCTTGAGCCACATTGCTCATAGAGGTCTCAATAATGGAGTAGTGATGATCAAATCGTCCACAATTGGGAGTTTTGGCAAAGGAGGATTTCTCAAGAGCTTCTTCAAGTCAGACTGATATAAGAGCGAAAGAGAGACAAAGAAATCTAGAGTACCTGGACAACATCATGAAGATGAGAAACTTCTTTTTCATCTAATAGTCCAACCTTCTCAAGGTTTTTTATATAACCATTTAGATGATTCAGCACGTAATGCGTTACTTGTCTTGTTTTCAAAACACTCAAAACCTGGACGACCACAAAGTTAGACGCAATAATCCTGAATTCCTGACAAATTTTGTGGGTTTCAAGAAGAGTATATGGATTCAAACCTGAGGAAATGAATCACGAATATCTTCCAAAAACTGTTTTGCTTCTTCTCCTTCCACCTCGCTCTCATTGATTACGCTAGAAGCAATGTTACTGTCACCTGTGTAAAGTAAAAAAATACAACTAAGAGACAGGTGAGCTTTGGAGTGTATACAAAACAAAACAAAGTGAAAACAGACCTAGAAAGTCGTGCAATTGCTGTCGTGCAATCCTATGGGCATGGAGAAATGCAGAGGAGATGTAACAACCAGATTCCAGTCTTTCAACGATCAAATATGTAACCAGCTTACGGGGGATAAGTCGTGATCCAAGAAACTTGAAGTAATTTGGAAAATGAACACACGGTGTTAAACCTTTCCAGTCGCATAACGGATTGGTAGAAACCAGGTCGAGGGCCTCATCTACTGATTGCATCAAAATATTCGCGTTACTTTGTGTTAATCTACCATCATCAAGCATTTCCCAGTATGCTGCCTGAACACCTGGTATAGGCAAGAGTCTCGAATCAATAGCTAGTTTTGGAGAAACAATAATTTTTACAACCAGAAGATTTTACTATTCATTGTGAATACCATTTAAGAAGCGTGTACGTATGTCCATTATATTCGTAGGGTCAACAATGCCAGCTTCGTATCCATTGTGAGGATTAACTTGTCTCCTGTCGAAATTTTTCAAGCCTGATATATGTGTTTTAACTGTACGCCAGTCAGCAGGTCCAAGCTCCTCGTCATCTCCAAGATCTTCAAAAGCTTTTAATGCGGTTTTCATCATTTCACACTTTGTATACTTCAAAATTCGTTTCTACCAATAAAAAAACACAAATCAGAGCAGCAAATATAATCGTTATGTTTTCGTAGCGACAGTTACCATTACGTGGGCATGTACATTTCAAGGATCAGTGACGAATTCCAAATAAGGTTTAATCCAATCTCTCACTACCTATTACCGCTTGGCAAAGACACAAATTTTAGCTAATATAGCCACACCGGTGGCAGGATGCAGTCACTTGTGTGTATGAGAATTGAGGTACCATTACCTTCCAAACTAAGGTTCCAAACTACTTTTAAAATTTGCATCTTTAATAGTAGTAGTACAAGAAAATATGAATTAAAATCCTGACCTTGGTGGCCGTTAAAGTGTCCATGCGAAGAAGGTGCAAGAGTAATTGGGTAGTGGATCCATTAACAACCAAAGTTAGGAAAACAATCCCACCTGTGAAGAATAGACACTGCAAAACAGCTGTACACATCAAGATAACCAAAACAAAAAAACCTCCAGAAAGAAACTCGAAAGTAGTTCATAATGTATTTCAAAATTTACCAATGTTCCCGTCTCCGAACTGAGAAAAGAATTGCCACTTGATAGCTGAATTTCATAACAGAGAGCTAAAGCATGTCAGAGCTAAGGAATTGAGGACATGACTATCAATTCGGAGATAGACCGAGTTAGTCATGAGTAAAAGAGATGACTAGAGAAGACCATTTCTTCAGAACTCACTTTTACAGATAGACCGAGTGATAGCGACACAGCACCCCTTAACCCAGACCACATGATGATAATGGATTCCTTCCAATCTAAGCCATAGCCAAAACGACGTAGCAATGGGTACAGAACTCCAACCACAACACAGCGGGAAAGTTGGATATACAAGCATAAGAGGAAAAGAAATCCCCACGAGATTCCTGAGAAGAGATTTTTCTAGTCATGAGTGTTCCTTAAACAATTATTCCTAATATCTGTAAAAGCTAGTTACTGCGGGAATGGTATAAGGAACTAGGATGTATCCAGAGCAATTAGATTTTATTCATTTCATCTCTCCGAAATCAAAATAATCATGTCATCTCTAGGGAAAACCTCTGTTTTATATCTCTCTAGAACTGAACCAAAAGAAAACTCTGAACATCGAATGTGAAGGGGTACCTTCGGCTCTTATTTTCTGACTGCTAAGAATGCCTTCAGAGATAATAACACCACTGCAATTCACAAGAGAAGCAAATGATATAGCAATAGTTCTGCTGGAGAATGGATAAAAGAAAAAATAGATTGTATTCTTAGTAAAATAACCCGGTAACTTTTAGTTTTGTATCTTGTCAGACATTTTGTACCTGAGTATAAAAACTAGCGTATTTGCTATATAAGCGACCATTTCCCTACAAAATTGAAAACGATAGTCATATACTAATATTATACATGTAAGTATTTTCCTTTGTTATGATGAGCAAAAGAGCTCTGAGTTGTACAATACCAGAAGTGATGCAAACTCTGATGGCTGTCTCCCTTAAATGCTGTCCTTGCAAATGCAGCTAAAAACCTACAGTTATTATACGGAAAAGGAATCTTTATACACGACACCAAAAGAAAGAAGATATAATTCACCATGACTTACATCCCCAAAGTCATCACAGTCAAAATTCCAGAACACCCAGCCCACTCTTGAGCCTGTACACGGAAGAAAAACTCTCAGGTTTTCTAGGGATCTAGAATTCTGGCATTGGAGATTAAGGTGTGGAGAAGAGCATACAGTGAAATATGCGAAATAGCTCACTGAAAGCGTTACAGTGATCTGAACCACCGGGTCATGAAATACGTATCTAAGCCAAAGAACTGATGCAATGCCAAAAGCTATACCAATGCCTACACTAAAAAAAAAACAGAACCACATATCAGAATCTGATCGAAAAGACACCAACACATAATTCCACTAACAAAGGGAAAACGAATCCATACGCTCCAAGTGAATTTTGAGCAAGAAATTTGATTATGGAACCCCAGTCTGAGTTATGCCCCATCACCATCTTAAAGAATAACTGGAAGACTACAACTGATACCCTGAATTTCAAAAACAACTAAGCTTTAGCATAAATGACATAAGGTCACACCTTGATGCTAAACATAAAATGAGCGAAAAAGTTTGGCATTATTACCCGTCGTTCATCACAGATTCTCCGTCAATTATAGTGGTCAATTTCTTACTAGCACCAAGCTCTTTTAGCAGAGCGACAACAGCCACGGGGTCGGTAGCTCCTAAAAGTCCTCCGATCAACAATGATGTTTTCCAATCCCAGTTATAAGGAAAAGTGAACTACAAGAGCACAACACAATTACAACTTAATGGATTACGGTCTGCGTGTCCAAAGCTAACTCATACCTTCAAAAGAGATCCGATACAAAAGGTAGAAATTAATACTCCAGGGCCAGCAAGTAGAACCATTTGCCCCATACACCTCTACCAATGATGTAGACAATCAATAGTGAGAACCAAAAACACAAACAAGTAGCTCAAAAAAGACTTGAGGACATTGAAGATAGAAGAAACCTTGATCTGGTGCACATCCATGGAGAAGGCGCTCTCGAAAAGAAGAGCAGGGAGAAATACAGCCAAAAGTAGGTCAGGATTAATACCATTCCCTGTAAAATTAAGCCAGGATCATTTCATTGCTTCTGCAAATACAGTTGGTGTTCTAACATAATGGAGAAAGAAAATAACACTGTAGCTTACAGATACGAATCCCATGGCCGATCTTGCCAAGGTTATGATTGGTTCCATATTCTGCAGAATCAAATAACTGGAATTTTCACAAATCCAAATTCAATTACAGTCATATTTCCCATTCTTTTCACGAAAATTGAAACTGAGCTATTGATATTAGAAACAATCAAGCAGCAAAACCCCACGCATGATTAGCTTGATTTTCCCAGGAAACTATTAAGCTAAAATCAAACCTAGGGATCCGAGAACGACGCCGATGACGAGGAGAAGGACGGTGTACGGAACTCTAGTGCCGTTAAACAAATGTCTGCAAGCTGTGCCGAGAACAAGCGAAATTCCGGCGAAGATAACAGCATCTACAGGATTCGAATCGCTTCCGATTGAATACGAAGAAGACGAATTTGCTTTCTCCGGCGAATTGTACGGCAACGCCGCCTCGATTATACTCGTCATCTCTGTAACGGAGAGGCAACAAGAATTTACTTTTATTTTTATCGTCAAATAATGTTTTTGATGGGATTTATGGTTTTACGGTTTTTCCCTTTCCACAACATTTTAATTACCATTTTCAATTTTTTTTTTTTTTTTCAGAATCCAATATTCCAAATCTGTTAGTACAATTTTGAAGCCTAGTAATTGCCAAATACACATATAAAGGATAACTACATGAAAAACATTTGTAAGATGTTGAGTTGAAATGGAGATGAATTTGATGATATTAATCATGTGGCATGGGGTGGGTCATTTCCCCCCGAACTTTGTCCATGGAACATGCATGTCATGTCCTCTCTGATCGTCAGATTCCCGACCTTTTCGTCTCCTCCCCCTAGTTGCTAAGCATGGGTTCTCTTTTCGTCTTTGCATTATGCTATAGAGGCAGGCTACAACGCTTCCTAATGAATAGGATGTACAATCTCTTGTTTTGTTTCTTAACTATAGGGAAGCTCACAATGAGATCCAAATTAGAAATTTGTATCTATCCTTTAATTCATTTACTTTTGTTATGTTCCACGAACAATACATGTCATAAATTACTAAGGAAGCTCTTGTAACCGAAGACAGTTTTTTTTGCTAAATTATAAATATTATTTATGAAAATGAAAGTTTAGGGAATACAAAATGTTCGATAAACAAATTGTTACACCTATGGTTTTGATCCCATAATAAAAAAAAATAAAAACATGGAAACAAAAAAACAAACGATACACATTCATGATTCTCCGAAGAGCAATCACGAGAAAGTACTGATAATCATTATGGAATTGTCGTGCGAGGAAACGTGTGTAGGCCATTGAAGCAGAGATAACCAGAGAGAACAATGAAGTGTCGATTCCGCTAAAAAAAGCACGTTCATCCGGTAGCATGAACATAACAAAGACCCTAGTGTCGGCAAGTAACTAAACAAGATGTCCTCAAAGCCCATTAACGATACACATTAGCAAGCTAAGCTACATTCGAAATGACACGACTACACTAACTCGACAATAGATACGAGAAAATTACGCACAAATCTCTACCAAAATCTCATCTATGATGATGGCAATCGCTTAATAAAATGATATCTATTCACAAGCCTTACTAGGTCCTCTAATTACGACAAATAACACAACGAAAACCCATTAAGAAGCTCAACCAAACCTGATCACCCAAACACGATCCTCAAGCACCATAATAAAAAGCAAATAATTACTCTCCCTTATTGGAAAATCGAGCAAACATCAAAGAAAATAGATATTCACTTCACAAACGCTCGACATTTAATTAAACCTCCGTTGAAATTCAGAACTGTTTGATAATTTTAATAAGGGAAGGAGCAACTAAAATATTCGAACTAGTCGGACTTAGGCTTCTCTCTCTAAAATATTTGAGAGAGAAGAGAGACAAAACTTATAACTAAGAATCTTAATAATGTTTACCAATTAGAGTTTATAAATACAAAAGATAGCAGAATCACAAAATGCAACAAGAAACACTTTAAAAAAAATAAAAACTTGATGATATTGTCCCACAAGAAAAACTATTTTTAAATCTGTTATTTTTCTTTTTCTTTTTCTTTTCGGTTTAATTAAATGCAATAACCATAATTGGTTTATATATTTTGATAAAACTCCAAAACACACATTACATAATTCTATTTTTGGCATTAATTCAAACGGAGTTCATGGCTACAATTGTCAGCGATCTAATATAGTCGTATTTATCTATGTGTACATAGCGAAACTCAATAAAAGAAAACATAAGAATGAAGTTGATGATACCTTGGCTTGTAGCAGTCCATAAATTTCCTTGATTGGATTTGCCATGTTAATTGCTCTAACTGTTGGATATTCCCTCCATTAGCCAAAGATTAATTATGGAAGAATGAAGAAACTTCTAGAATTATGGAGAAGATTATGCATTAGTATGGAGAATTAGAAGTCTCTAGAATTATCATGATAAGTTATCTTAGGATAGGGCTTGGAGATAATTCTAGAATATGTTAGAGTATAAGTGATGCTTAGAGAATAATCTAGAATAAGCTAGGAGTTAAGCCACCACTAGTATAAATAGAAGTGGTTGATGTCATTTGTAAACTATCCAAAAAGAAGAGAGAAGGGAGAAACCTAAGAAGAGTGTTCACTTACAAACTTCTCTTGTACTAAATCCTTCCTAGTTGTCTAATTCCCATCTTATTCTCACAAAAGAATATTGGGTAATTTTCCCAACAAGTGGTATCAGAGCTAGGTTGATTTATAACATCGATACCTTGTGTGAATTAAGATGGAGGCTATCGTTACCATTGAAGGTGACATGTTCAAAATCACGACGGACAACTACTCGTATTGGAAACCGATGATGGAAGATCACCTTTATTGCAAGGATTTGCATGAGCCCATCATCAAGAAGACCAAGCCGGAAGGAAAGGATGATAAGGCATGGGAGCTTATGAATCGAAAAGCGGCCGCAGTAATTCGTAAGTACATCGATCAATCTCTCGAACATGTTGCTACCTATACAAATATTTTGAATTATGGACAAAACTTGAGTCTATGATTCAAAAGAAAATGCCTCGAAACAAGGCTCTTCTTGCACGACGGTTGGTAAAGTTAGAGTATAAGGATGACCAAAGCATGATGGAGCACTTGAACAATTTCAAGGGGCTCATAAATCAGCTAAACAAGGTTGACATGAAGATTGAAGACGAGTTGCAAGCCCTTCTACTCCTTAGCTCGTTGCCAGAGAGTTGGGACACACTAGTTGTCACTCTCAGCAATTCAACACCAGATGGAAAGCTTACCATGGATACCGTTAGTGATAGTCTTCTAAATGAAGAAATCAGAAGAAAAGAACGAGGTTTGAGCACTCAGTCGGAGGCAAACGTCGTCGATAGACGAGATAGAGACGAAACACGTGAATATAACAAAGGTCCAAGCCGAGTTCAATCTCGAGGACATTTTAAGTCATGCCCAAGAGTGACATGCTACTATTGTGGCAAAGCGGGTCATAAGAAGGCAGAGTGTCAATTTTTCAAGAAAGATCAACAAATGGATAATATTAAACCAGATTGGTTTAACCCCATGAAGAGGCATGATGATAAGACCACTACTGTTGTGGCAGGTGAGGATGAAGATGTATATCTAGTTGAAGACTGCCATCCTCCAAAAAGTACCTCATATGAGACTTTATGGTTTATTGACTCTGGTGCTTCTTTTCACGTCACCCCTCATGGAGACTTCTTTGCAACCTACCAAAGCGGTGACTTTGGTAATGTCCAAATGGGAAATCAAGGAAGAAGCAAGATTGCTAGAAAGGGGGACGTCATCCTTACATCAAACACTGGATGTAAGCTAGTTCTCAAGGATGTGAGACATGTCCCTGATATGCGTCTCAATCTTATATCAACTGGAAAGCTCGACGATGCTGGATTAGAAAATCACTTTGGTGAAGGCAAATGGAAACTAACCAAATGAAGCTTGGTCATGGCTCGAGGAAAGAAAGAAGGGTCATTGTATGTGACACAAACTAAGATTTGCAAGGAGGAGGTAAATGTCGCAAATGCTGACATGGAGTTATGGCACCGAAGGTTCGGCCATATGAGCGAGAAGGGTTTAAATATCTTCGCTCGAAAGAAATCCCTCCCTGATATGATCGGTATAATACCGTCACCACGATATACTCTTAATGAGTATGTGACTCTCATAGATGAGGGGGAGCCTCAAAGCTATGAGGAATTCACTCATAAGGATGAGTGGATGAAAGCCATGCAAGATGAAATGGAATCCTTGCATGAAGATTGTTGCCAAGGCATCGGAATCGTGACAACTTCGGGCTAAGTCGGGAAGGGGGAGATTTGTTGGATATTCCCTCCATTAGCCCAAGATTAATTATGGAAGAATGAAGAAACTTCTAGAATTATGGAGAAGATTATGCATTAGTATGGAGAATTAGAAGTCTCTAGAATTATCATGATAAGTTATCTTATCTTAGGATAGGGCTTGGAGATAATTCTAGAATATGTTAGAGTATAAGTGATGTTTAGAGAATAATCTAGAATAAGCTAGGAGTTAAGCCACCACTAGTATAAATAGAAGTGGTTGATGTCATATGTAAACTATCCAAAAAGAAGAGAGAAGAGAGAAACCTAAGAAGAGTGTTCACTTACAAACTTCTCTTGTACTAAATCCTTCCTAATAATAAAATTAGTTGGTCTTGAAATTCTAGTTGTCTAATTCCCATCTTATTCTCACAAAAGAATATTGGGTAATTTTCCCAACACTAACCAGGGTCTGCGAGTCCGAGTGGAGACAAATATTAGTGATTCCTCTCCCACAGACTACATAATCCTCAAACTCTTTTGGTGATGGTTATTTTTTTTTTTTTGGATTCTACTATCAACTAAACACGTTTTGAAATATAATTTGTAAAATATTTTTTTCTTCTCATCAAAATCAAACTTCACCACCATGCAATCATGCAAAATATTTTACCATGCAAAAGGACACTAAAAGGTATATATCACCACGGCTAAAACTGGAAAACGCAACACAACCTCAAAAAGATAGCTTGTATCATGACTACAATCTGTTAGAAGCGATAATAGGATCACATACTCCACCCAAGCATGCCGTATAAGCCACCAAAACAGAGAATACTGGCATTGGCTTCACAACCCCACAATCTTCCAACAACAAACATAGCAAGACATGATCTTCCAACAACAAACATAGCAAGATATGCACATCACATCACAAGACCAAGACTGATTAAGAACGCCAGAGCAGCACCGAAGCAACTTCAACCTAAATCATCTACAAGAAAACCAAAGGAGCAATCATGCATACACTTTACACAACATAAGTCCGCAAAGGACTGAACCAGACCGTCAAGTCATCTACTCTTATAATATCAACTATTTTTCAAGCGAAAAAGGCTCCTAAAAGTGCGATAAAATAAGCCCTTCCTTCCTCCTTCAAACCCTAGTCGGCAGTGGCCACCGCCGGCGGTTCTCAGCGTCTATGGCCAGAAAAAAGGGAAAATCGGGATTCTTGATAATCCCAACCAAGCAGCCCACCATCCTGATATCTCAAAAATCAAACTCTTTTTAGTCTCAGATCCCATATCTGGAGAATTCCCCTTTAGTTCCTCTTCCCTTGAAACCAAAATTGGTCGCAAATAGTCCCTCTAAAGGACCTGTGACTCATCCAGCCCCAGTGGTTGTCCCCGATTCAACATCTCCTGTGGTAGAAGCCCCCCTCATGTGGTGTCAAAGATTCAAAATTGGATCTTCTACACTTAAGAAATGTGAAACACCTTTTACCCTTGATTCAGGGGAATTATGTGTCACGATCCCAAACCAAGTTATCGAAGAGAGTAAACCTCTTTGGAAGGATTTTCTCATTGGACAATTTTACGGCAAGTCGCCGTCATATGGTAAGATCAAAGCCGTATTTAACTTGATGTGGAGCAAATGGCACCGAGATATCTCAGTCACGAAGCTTGACTCTGAAAACTCTTTTTTATTCAAGATTCCCAACAATGCCACTCGAGATCGTGTTCTTAAAGAAGGTATCTAGAATATAGATGGAAGTACGATGTTTGAAGCTCCTTGGAGCCCAGGAGTCACCCCTGAGATACCGGCTCTCAAAACAGCACCAGTTTGGATAGAATTTAGAAAGGTGCCTTATGAATTCTATAATCCCCTAGCCCTTAGTCAAATTGCAAGTTTGGTGGGTCATCCGATTTATCTACATCCTCAAACTCAAGCAATGACAAATTTCGAGGTGGCAAAGGTTTTCACGGAGATTGATCTATATAAACCAGTGCCCGATGTGGTTAGCGCAAGATTTAAATCAGGTGAGATTTTCCGAGTGGAGGTAAACTGTCCTCATCTCCTGCCCGTGTGCACTCTCTGCAATGAGGCTGGGCATACAATCAAGAGATGTGAAAAAGCTCCACCTCTATGTAATCATTGTAAAAAGGCCTACCATGAGGTATGAATATTCCCTTTAATAAACAAGTTGAAGGCGGTTGTTCCTGATACTGCCACTGTGGTTGAGACTCCCAACCAGAAGTCTAAGGAACCTTGCCCCAACAAAGCTTCCTCATCGACCACAAATGAAAAGCAGTACATAGAGGACCATCCAAAAGGATTGATAGATAAAGGAGTTGACTCTTCAAAATTTAGAGAAGCTGAAAAGAACAAAGAAGCAGATAAAATGGAGGATGATTTGGAGGAGTCTATAATCTTGAAAGAAGATCAGGCTCAAATTGATGTGGTTGGGGATTTTATTGTGGTTATCTCCAAACACAAGAAAAAGAAGAAAATAAATAAGGGTAATACTCAGAGCTTATCTATTAACTCTCTTAGTGATGTGGAAGGGAATCCCCTTCCTGGTAACTAGTTTCACTTATCATAAATTTTGTAATGCTGAGTTTCTACTGGAATTTAAGAGGGATCAACGATCCACAGAAGCATCAAAGGTTTAAGAGATGGATAAGTCATCGTCGGCTTTCTTTTGGATGTCTTTCAGAGACACATGTTTTGGAGCCTAATGCTACTAGAGTAATTGAATCTATTCTGCCAGGTTGGAGAATAGAAACAAATTATGAGTTCGCTCATATTGGTAGGCTTTGGGTTGTTTGGGACCCATCTGTTCTGTTGATGGTGTACAGTAATTCCCTGCAGCAAATTAGTTGTGGTATCTTCATACCCCATAGTAAGATTAGTTATACGGTAACTTTTATCTATGCTTCTAATCTTAGGATTATAAGGAGAGAGTTGTGGGAAGAGCTTCAGGAGCTGGCTAGGAATAGGGTTCTTCAGAAAACTCCCTGGTTAGTTGTTTGAGATTTTAACCAAACCCTCACCCCATCTGAGCACTCCCTTTCAGAAGAGTATGATAGAGTTAGTGCTGGGAGTAGGGAGCTTAGGCACTGCTTAAATATGACAAGACTATTTGATCTTCCTTTTATAGGACCTAAGTTCATATGGTGGAATCATAATCCCACGAACCCTCTGGCTGAGAAGTTGGATAGAATACTGGGAAATGATAGGTGACTGATGGAATTCCCAGAATCCCATATTAGTTTTGGTGAGCCTCTGTGCTCTGACCATGTTGTTTGCAATATAAAAATCCCTGAACCAACTCCTAAACCGAGGAGACCATTCAAGTTTAACCTGCACCTTATTCACCATCCGCTCTTCAAAGAAATTGTATTAGAAGCCTGGAACAGCTTCTTTGTTGAGGGATCTCAGATGCAAAAGTTGAGCAGGAAGTTAAAACTTCTAAAGAGGATTCTTAAAGAGCTAGATCATTCGGCCTACTTAGGGATTAAAAAAAGAACAGCTGAAGCTCTGGAAATTCTAAAATCTTCTCAGAATGCAATTCTTTCAACCCCTTCTCCTGCTGAAGCTGTGAGAGAGATGCAGGCACCCCAAAAGTGGAAACACCTAGCTAAAGCTGGGGAAATTTTTCTGAGGCAAAAAGCTAGGATCAGATGGCTTAAGCTTGGTGATCATAACTAGGGTTTTTCCACAGATGTGTGGTTGCTAGAAGAGCAAGGAATAGACTATCTAAAATAAAGAAGAGATCAGGAGTAGTGACTTCAGATATTGAGGAGATTAAAGCCACTTGTGTGGAGTTCTACACTCAGTTGTTAGGCCGAGTACCCACTAGGAAGCCTTCGCTTGTAAATGTAATTGCTTATATTCACCCTTTCATATGCGATGAAGTGCAGAGAGACAGGGTTTGGAAAGAGTGTTCTCTTTAGGTGAGATTAAAAAAGAGTTCTTTAACCTTCCTTCTGATAAGGTGCCTGGCCCAGATGGCTACTTAGGAGAATTCTTCAAGAGTTGTTGGGATATTTTAGGGGAGGAGGTGTCTTTGGTAGTTCAGGGTTTCTTCATTTCTGGAAAAATGGAGCCACAATGGAACTCCACCATCAATGCGATGATTCCAAAGACTATCAACCCAGAAGAAGTGGGTGACTTCAGACCAATTTCTTGCTTGAATGCAATGTATAAAGTTGTGGCTAAGCTTCTGGCCAGAAGATTGCAAAGTCTTCTTCCAAGGATGATTTTGGTTAATCAAACTGCATTTGTAAGTGGAAGACAAATAGTGGAAAATGTCTTGCTTGCATCAGAAATGGTCCAAGGGTACAATACTCATAATATATCGCGGCGTGGAATGCTTAAAATTGATCTGAAGAAGGCATTTGACTCAGTGGAATGGTCTTTTATCCTTGATATCCTTAAGGCAACAAATTTTCCTAAGGTTTTTATCAAGTGGATTCAACAATGTATCTCCACCACTAGGTTTTCAGTTGCAGTGAACGGAGAGCTCTGTGGTTATTTTAAAGGGACCAGGGGCATTCGCCAAGGTGGCCCACTGTCTCCCCCGCTCTTTGTGATTGGGATGGACGTGTTTTCCAGGCTGTTTGACCTCAGGTTCTCTCTGGGCCTTATAGGACCTCACCCAAAGGCATCAAACCCAACTGTTTCTCACTTGGTTTTCGCTGACGTTATGATGGTGTTCTTTGACAGCTCCCACGAGTTCCTTAAAGCTATTGTGGATTTGCTTAACTATTTCTCACAAATATCAGGACTTACAATGAATAGGAGTAAGACTTCATTATTCCTGGTTGGATCTCCTCATCATGAAAGGGTAATCTTGGCTTCTTCTTTTGGCTTTTCTCTAGGATCCCTACCGGTTAGATACCTAGGTCTACCTCTGCTCCCTAGGAAGCTCTCTAAAGCTGATTATGCTCCCCTTATTGACAAGGTTAAAGCTATACTGCATTCTTGGACATATAGATTCCTCTCATTTGCTGGGAGAACTCAGTTAATATCTTCTGTAATTCAGAGTATAATGGCATACTGGTGTGCAGCTTTTGTTCTTCCACAAAGATGCATCAAAGAAATCATCAAGCTCTGCAGAAAGTTCTTATGGTCAGGAGACCCAAACTCCTCATCTAGTAAAGCAAAGGTCAAATGGTCACAAGTATGCTCTCCCAAAGCTACTAGAGGACTTGGCCTCCGTGACTTAGCTGCGTGGAATAAGATATTTGCCTTGAAATTGATTTGGCTCATATTCTCCTCCTCAGGTTCTTTGTGGGTTGCCTGGTGTAGGGAATACAAAATGAGAACCAAGTCCTTTTGGAGCTTGAGTGTGAAAAGCACAGGGTCTTCAACGTGGACTCAGCTGCTAAAGCTCAGATCTTTGGCTTTGGGTTTCATCACCTGTACAGTAGGTAATGGAAAGATGTGCTCCTTTTGGCTGGATGTCTGGACTCCTTTTGGGCAGCTTCTTTCTGTTGTTGGATAGGATGGACCAAAGATATACGGCTTGCTTCTGGACGCTAAAGTCAGTGATGTAGCAACAGCAAATGGTTGGAAGTTCAGAGAAGCGAACAGGCAGTGACTATGTTTTCCTTCCTTACAAGTATTCAGATTCAGGTTGATATCCCCGATAAGTACAAGTGGAAAGATGGTGTTGGTCCCTTAAAAGACAGCTTCTCTTTCGCTCTAGTTAGAAAACAAACAGCGGTCACTTGTAGTGAGGTTGAGTGGTCAAAGGAGGTTTGGCTTTCTGGACATGTCCCAAAGCATGCTTTCATTCTATGGTTAGCGTGCATGGATAGGTTATCAACAAATGACAGATTGGTTATATGGGGTGTGGTGGAAACTGATACTTGTGTATTGTGTGAGATCTTCAGGGAATCTAGAGTGCATATGTTCCTTAATTGCCCATATGCCCAGGATGTTTGGAGACTAGTTTTTCAGAGGTTTGTGGCGCCTTACATGGGGTTCGGCACTTGGTTAGTCTTCATGAGATGGCTCAAAGCCCTACTCCCAAACTCTTCAGAAAACAACTTGAAGTTGTTAGTGTCTCAAAGGGTGATCTACTCTCTTTGGAAGCAGAGAAATGAACGCATCTTCAACAACACCAAGCTCCCAGCGGAGATTCTTTTTAAGAACATTGCACTACAAGAAAACAGGGTTTTTACGACTGCAACATTAGTAGCAATTTAGTCGCTAAATCAAGGTTTACGACTATTTTACGACTACTTAGTGTAGTTGTAAATCCATAGTCGCTGATTACAGTAGTCGTAAATATAGTCGCTAATTTACGACTATATTTACGACTATTTTATGTAGTCGTAACGTAGTCGTAACATAGAAGCTTAATTTTACGACTATCTTACGACAAATTTACGATTAATTCGCATGAACACAGGTGATTTTGTTGGAGTCGTAGTATAGTCGTAAAATTTAGCGACTACATTACGACTACGGTACAACTATTAATTTATATTAGCAATTTATTGTGACATGTTCTGTATACAAAATTGTATATATTTTGTATACAAAACAGTATAAATTTGTATTCTACTATTGTACACAGCAAATAAATGTAGACACAAATTTATACTAATCAAAATACGTACCCGAATACTATTTACAAGAACGATTAACCCAATGTACAAAAAAGTTAACCGATACATTTCTATTACACAAGTTCAAAAACATAGTAACAATACAAATTTTTAACCCCCTAATTTACACAATTCTAATCATTATACTAATAAGTCTTGCGACTGAGATTAGTGGTTGAAGGAGCATGACCCAGCTTCTCATCTGCCTTGAACCTATCTTTATCAAGCACTTCTTGCACCATCCCATCATCCCTATATACAATCTCAGCATCATCATGGTCACAAAAGGGGGAACAAAAAATGAGATTATTAAGAAGATTTTCACACATTCAAAGCTCTAAATGCTTTTCCACATCAGAGTTTAGCAAACTTTTTATCATATAGCTTACTGAAATTATGAACCCATATATAGCTTACTAAAACTCGACCTATATATGACTCATACATATCTCACCTGCAGCTGCGAGAAGGTTCATGGAAACCGAATTAGGTAACCAAATGTTCTTTTCTTGTAAGGACTGCAACAAGTCATAGGCAGCGGATAGATTTCCATCTCTTGTATATTTCTCTACGAGTTTCGTATAATCGAATTTGCTGATGAACGAAGTTCTTCTTCAGGAGTTCTTCATCGTCTTCCTCTCCTGCGTTCATCGAAGAATGCAAACCGGAGAACGAGCAGCTCGGCTCAAATCAGCTGGAGCTAACACCAAATGTTTCTGCAATGTTAATTACACAGAAAACCAAAGAAAATCAAATTCACATAATTAACAAACAAACTTGTCTTTAAATTACCATTTTTATCAACAACTTCCACATACAAGTATATCAAATCGATTTCTCAGTTCCATAGATACAAACAACAATTTTTTCCCACATTTACCATAAAACTCATGAATCGAAAGAAGAAGAATATTTTGAAATTTCATATCTGAATCAGCCCAAGCGTTTGTAGAAAGCTCGATGAGCAGTAACAATCATAGAGAAAGAGAATCATCCAATCGAACAAAACATGAATCACGAAAAGGTTACGCCCAAACTCAAGAAGAAAAAAACCCGTATTCAATCGATTAGAGTATACATTCAAATCTAGACTCGGATTAGGTACCGTAAAGAGAGACGAATGGATATCGATTTGGATCTCCTTCTTTTGAGCTGAAACAACTGATGAGTACGTTATCTGAGTCTCTCTCTCGTCCTCCGTTTTGAATCGTGAACCAGATCTGAAACAAGAAGTAAAAATCTGAGCGAAGAAGTGAGAGGGTCATTGCTATCGGCGGATAAGAACCTTGGTTGGCTTTGATTTAGCTAACCTTTTCTGGTTAAGAGATGTGACGGAGCTTACCGTAGCTTAATTAGAGGGGGAGGAAGCGACGCGTCTTCCATGGCTGACATTAATTGATTCTACAAGATCGGAGAGGAGAAAGAGGAATCGGAGGAATCCATCGAAGGATGATGGGTCGCTTCGATTGATTCTACAAAATTTCAAATGCTTAGTATCTGTATCATTCTAGGGCCTTGTGGTTAAGAGAAGAGAAGAGAAGAGAAGCGTTAATCGACGCTTGTAAATTCTGAGTCGTCAATAAACGGACAAGATTGGCTAAGCATTAATTGAACGGTTAAGATTGCCTGCGTGTGGTTCACCTAATTGCCATGTCATCGATCCTAGTGATCTTTTCTAATTGGTTATGATCTTCTCAAATGTATTTTTCTAGTTTTTTTTGTTATGCATTTTCAAATGTTTTATTTAATTTACAACTGAATAATGTTAATCGATATATAAAATATATGAGCTTAAAATTTTGTATTTTTTACCTATTTTTTATTTTTTATTTTTTATTTTTTAAAAGAGATTAATATTGATACATTGAACAAAATTCCTAACAATTAAAAAGCTTAGGTAAAATCTTTTGAATATATCATGATAGCCGTCATTAAAGTGTCACAAATATATGTGTGTCACTAATTGGTAATAAATTAGCCACTCTTTTGTTTCACTTTTAGATGTTACAAATGGAAACCTCCAACCATAAACATTTTAGACCAAAAATTGAGATGCATTGGTGACCCTAATCGATTTTAATCTATTGTCAAAGTGTTGGCTAGAGTTGATAATGATTTCTATCACTTACCAACAAAATAAATTTCTAAAACTATAATTTAGTAAAATTCTTTATGAAATGATAAGTGTTTAAGGAAGTAGTTTGTAAATGAGTTGGTTGGTGAATTTTGAAATCTTTATATTCTTTTTTTTTTGAAGTAAATGTAACAAACATAGTCTTACCTTAGTATATAAGTATGGAAAACATGTCCTTTGTAACATTGTTGGTAATTATGGTATGTTTAAAGTAACAAATTCACGTAGAGTCACAAATCAGTTGCAAATGAGTGACAAATCTATGACATATTGGTGACACTTATAAGGCGTCACAGACGAAACCCTATACTCTATACAGATGAAGACAAATTTGTGATTCTTTTGCAACTATATTGTGACGCTTTGTTAAAAAGAGAAAAATTATTTCTCACAAGGTTCACGTAGAGTCACAAATTAGTTGCAAAAAAGTGACAAGTGTATGACAGATTAGTGACACTTCTAAGGCGTCACTGACAAAACTCAAAACCCTAAAAAAGAGAAAAATTGATTCTAACAAGGTTCGAACCCAAGACCTATACGTTAAAACACTTAGAGGCACTTGGAGAAACACTTTGAAGTTCGAAGCACTTGAAGAAGACTCATTTGTGGAACAATTGATCACCGCCTAAGCCTTACTCTTGTCGACAATTTCTTCTATCCGAGCAAAATCGCAACCATTATTATCGGGGTTATTTGTCATATTTACATGAAAGGCAAGAAAGCAAAAATGTTACCATCCTCTTCCATTGCATACCTTACGACTGTTTTACGACTCGCCATTTTAGTCGTATATTAGTCGCCAAATTAGCGACTATGTTACGACCCGCCACCGGAATCGCATTTTAGTCGCCTATTTGGCGACTAATTGTCGACTATTTTCCCCGTGTGACATTTAGTCATAAAGTAGTCGCCAATTTACGACTACTTTTACGACTACTTTTTGTAGTCGCATTACACCGACTAATATACGACTAAATTTGTGTAGACGTAACATAGTCGCTTAGCAGTAGCTAATTAGTCGCCAAATTTACGACTACAGTTTTAGTCGCCAAATGTAGTCGTAAAAAGCATGTTTTCTTGTAGTGTTGATTGGGGCATTCGGGACAGTTGTTTAGCTCTTAAGGACCGTAATAACTTTGCCGAATGTCTTCAAATGTGGTTTAGAGGAACTTGAACCTCTACAAAATGTATCTTTCTTTTCTTTTCCCTTCATGGTTTATGACCGAAGGTTTTATTAATCTCTCCCTCCTTGTATCTTCTTAACATCAATAAATAAAAACAGAAATTTAAAATAAAAAAAAACCAGACCGGCAAGTCATGGAGTAGAGGAAGGTGAATACAATTGGAATTAAGATAGTTGATTCAGGAAGTCCATGTGTCTGCGAGAAGATGAGCGGATTCGTTGAAACATCTTTCAGTGTGAAAGAACTGATTCGTTTCCCAGAGATTGATATTAAAACATGCATATTTAAAACAAAAACAAAACATTGAAAATCACTTGCACGATTTCGTTATTCATGCCACAAAACGATGCACGTTGTTGTGTATTATGAGTGAAGGTTTGAAATTGTTTAATGAGTTTCTATGATTCTACCAATAACGTGAGATCATGCAAAGCAATTGATTAATAAAAGTATAACGCACGTATAACAGTAACGAACGGAATTTGCTTATTGGCTTTTATGCAAAATAGACTTTTACATTATTTTAGTTAAAAATAGGTTTGGCAGAATAATGCATCCGCTCACTACCTATATATTGGAAAATGCTTTGCAAATTGCAAGTATACGTTAACTAACTTAGCATTAGTCTAAAACTAAATATATTACAAATACGTTAATTCATTGCAATCAATGTCATATCCAAATGCAGAGTAAGTCATACGATTCTGCCTAACCTACGTGAAAAAAAATAACCGTGTAGACAAGTTTTTTTACTCCGAAAAGTATAATCCAACATAAAACCTCAAAATAATTTCTAAGTTAACAAAAAATAAACTAGTTCAGAATAAAATGCCATCAAATTTACTGGGTTCTTTTGTCATTCATAACAAATTTACATAATTCATCTTAATTCTTACCAAAAAAGGCACATCCAAAAAGATATACCATCATCGAAAAAAAAATCATCCAATTTCGCGTATAGATTAATAATTTACGTTTTGCAAAAAGTTAGTCGTAGTTAAAATAAATAAATCATATATCCTATTTCTCCAAATATACATCTTCATAAACAACTCATTTCACATGTTCTTACAAAACAAAATTAGAAAAGCTTATTAAAAAGCAAGCAAAGGTAGAAAGAAAATAGTTAGTTCCATGTATTTTTACTGTTATAACCTTTGGTAAAAGTCTTGATTTTTTTTGGTAAAAAGTTCATTTTTCTCAAGAAAAAAATAATGGTAAAATTGGTGAAGCTGACTCGAGTTTTGATTGAAGTCTGGGAATATAAATATTTGTCGTTATTTCCTCCATTTTTCCTTCTTTCCCAAATAAAAAACAAACAAACTCAGATCTCACGATTTGGGGAGAAATCGCAATGAGGACACCGACGATGCTGCTCCTTTTAGTCGGAGCTCTTATCTTCTCCGGCGCCGGTTACGTCAGATCCGACGCCTCCGACCACCGTTACAAGGATGGAGACAACGTTCCTCTCTACGCCAACAAAGTCGGCCCATTTCACAATCCAAGGTAAAGAAACATCTTATCTACTCACTTCTTTTCTAGATCTGAACTTCAGATCTGAGATTGTACCGGGCTTCTAAACCGAGGATGAGAAATTGATCGTTGATGTAAACCTGTAATGGTAATGAATATTGAATTCGAGTACACTACTATAATGTGTAATGTTAAATCCAGAGAGTGAAAAGAATTTGGAATTTATGTGTGTGATTGATCTGTCTTTAGATTTGAATACTATATGACTCACTGATTATGCTTTTGTTTAATGATTATTTCAGTGAGACGTATCGGTATTTTGATCTTCCCTTTTGTATCCCAGGTATGCATATATCTTACTATATTGATCTATGCAAACTGAAAGTTTTTACCTTTCACCTATAACACTTGCTAATTTGGTGCTTATTTGATCTCTGTTTTCTAGAGGGTGTGAAAGAGAAGAAGGAAGCTCTAGGGGAGGTTCTGAATGGTGATCGGCTTGTTAGCGCTCCGTACAAGGTCAACTTCAGAGAGGAAAAGGAATCTGAGGTATACTGTAAAAAGAAGCTTAGTAAAGAAGAGGTCAAGCAGTTCCGAAAGGCCGTTGAGAAGGACTACTACTTCCAGATGTACTATGATGATCTTCCTATCTGGGGATTCATTGGAAAAGTTGACAAAGAGATCAAATCGGATCTGAGCGAATACAAATATTTCTTGTACAAGCACATCCAGTTTGAGATTTTGTACAATAAAGACCGTGTGATCGAAATTAGTGCTAGAATGGATCCTCATTCGCTTGTTGATCTCACTGAGGATAAAGAAGTCGATGCGGAGTTTATGTTCACTGTGAAGTGGAAAGAAACCGAGACTCCGTTTGAGAAAAGAATGGAGAAATACTCTATGTCCTCTTCTCTTCCACATCACTTGGAAATCCATTGGTTCTCTATTATTAACTCATGTGTCACTGTCCTTCTTTTGACTGGATTCCTCGCAACTATCTTGATGCGTGTCCTCAAGAATGATTTCATGAAGTAAGTTTCAAGTTACTCGCCACACCTCAACGTCAACTATTTTACATATTATTATCTCATCTGTAACTTTTTTCCTACACTTGGAAAGGTATGCTCAAGACGAGGAAGCTGCTGATGATCAAGAGGAAACTGGATGGAAGTACATTCACGGCGATGTGTTTAGGTTCCCAACGCATAATTCCTTGTTTGCCGCATGTCTTGGTAGTGGTACGCAATTGTTTACACTGTAAGTCTCTCATAACTCAGATACACTTTTGTGCAGAGCTGCAATTCATCTTCTCTACATCTAACTGTATCTTTTTTTTTTCATTTTGTCTCAACAGCACCATATTCATTTTCATGCTTGCTTTTGTTGGAGTGTTCTATCCATACAACCGAGGGGCACTCTTTACCGCTTTGGTTGTCATTTACGCTCTAACTTCTGGAATTGCTGGATACATATCCGCCTCTTTCTACTGCCAACTTGAAGGAAAAAGCTGGGTAAATGTTTACACGTAAAACCCTTAACTCAAATCATCTTCAACCGTAACTAATAAACTTCTCTCTCTTTGTTTCACCTTATTCCAGGTGAGAAACTTGTTACTCACTGGATGCCTCTTCTGTGGCCCTTTATTCCTAACCTTTTGCTTCCTCAACACCGTAGCCATCACTTACACTGCAACCGCCGCATTACCCTTTGGAACCATTGTAGTAATCGTCCTTATATGGACTCTAGTCACGTCGCCTTTACTCGTCTTAGGTGGTATCGCCGGTAAAAACAGCAAAGCGGAGTTCCAAGCACCGTGCCGTACAACCAAATATCCCCGTGAGATTCCGCCACTCCCATGGTACAGAAGCGCTCTTCCTCAGATGGCCATGGCTGGTTTTCTTCCTTTCAGTGCCATCTACATTGAGCTTTACTACATTTTTGCTAGTGTTTGGGGTCACCGAATCTACACCATCTACAGCATTCTCTTCATCGTCTTCATAATTCTCATCATTGTCACTGCTTTTATAACCGTCGCCTTGACTTACTTCCAACTCGCTGCTGAAGATCACCAATGGTGGTGGAGGTTAGTTAAACTCGGTTTCACCGTCTCTACTCTTCCGTAATGATCATTACAAATTGAGACTGAGATTTCTATAAATTTCTATTTGCAGATCATTCCTCTGTGGTGGATCGACCGGTTTGTTTATCTACGCCTACTGCTTATACTATTACTACGCGCGATCAGACATGTCGGGTTTTATGCAAACCTCGTTTTTCTTCGGATACATGGCTTGCATTTGCTACGGATTCTTCTTAATGCTTGGAACAGTCGGCTTCCGCGCAGCCCTCCTCTTCGTCCGTCACATTTACCGGTCGATCAAATGCGAGTAAGAAGTCTTGACACTACGCTGGTTTTCTTCTTCTTCTGCCTCACGAATTTTGCTAGAACAAAGAAGATAAAGAGATAGGTTCGTTAGAAAGAAGAGAGAGACAAAACAAAGACAATATCTGATTATTTTCTAAAAAGCATCTCTTCTCATTAGAGGTTTTAGGTGTGGAGACTCTCTCTTCTTCTCTTTATTTTGAGCTACACAAATTTGATTTACTTGTATCCTTTTTCTATATATTTTTATTGTAAAAGACGAAAATACTGTTATATTCGAGTTTATTTGTATCTAATAAATGTCAAATTATTTTCCCTGTCTTCTTTTATGATTGGAAGTTCAAATTTAAGAAACTAGGTTAATTAGAAGATTAGGGAGTAATTATAAAAGATCAAATCTTTCATGGGCTAAAATTACGGCCCAGTTATAGAAGGTTCCTCGATTAAACACAGAGTCTCTGATTTCAAATTCGAATTTCGAATCGTCTTTTTGAACCAGAAACCCTAGAAACGAGCACTTTCTTGTTGATTCTCAGCGAAAAAAATGGATCTCTCGCGAGAAGTCGATGATTACAGCAAAGAAACAATCGACCACTCGTTAGGGGTTCCGATTTCAATGGACATTCTCCAGAAGAAACTCTACGCGGCTGAAGAATCTCATCGTCGTCTCCGTGAACAGTATCTGTCTCTAGTTTCGAAATTGAAAGAGAAAGATCAAGTAATCGAAGGCGTTAGATCCGAATCGAGTATGAATGCGCAAGCGTTGAAGAAATTCGTCGAAGAGAATCAGAAATTAGCAGGCGAGTGCGAGGATTTAGTGAATCAGTGTAAGAAGTGGGAAAAAGAATGTTTCCTTTATCATCAAGATCGTGAAGCATTGATGGATTTCGGTAACGAATCTGACGAAAGAGCGAGAGAAGCTGAGTCTAGGGTTCGTGAATTGGAGGAAGAAGTGAGAAAATTGTCTGATGAAATGAAACGTCCGATCGAAATTGATGATAAAGAAGAAGATAGTTTGGTTGATTCGGTTTTGGCGTCGTTCGTGAGCGAAGATGAGACTAAATTGGGGAGGATGTTCTTGGAAGCGAACGTTGGAGATAAATCTTGTCGAGATTTGTTGAGTAAATGGGATCAATTGAAGCCATCGACGAAAAAAGTTGTGTCTTTGGTTTCGATGGTTAAGAAGTTTGAGAAAGAAAAAGAATGTTTAGTTTTGAATCTCGATAAAGCCGAGCAAGAAGTCGAATTCGTGTGCAAGCAAAACAGAGAACTCGATAGGGAAAACCGCAAATTGTTGAAGCAATGCAGTATTAGTCCTCTTTGTTCTGCAGAAAGAAGCAATTCAAACAAGAGAAAGAGTCATAAGGCGATGAGTAGCCCGATCGAGAAGAGGATTGATTTGAATAGTCTAGGATCTAATGATGCGTAATGTATCGTATCAGAGATTATCGATGTTACAGAAACGTAGTGATGATCGGGGTTTTCGCAATGTTATCTGTTTTGAAATCTGTGTTGATAACTTTGAAAATCAATGAACAATTCCAGTTATGACTATGAAAAATGCAGTGTGTATAAAATATCAGTCTCGCTAGAAACACAAGAATATACTACTATAACATTTCCAAGATGTGTGTGACTCTACACCACTAGTCAACTAGATTTATAAATGTTTTTTGCATTTTTTTTTTAATTCTATATATTGGCTAAACATAACATCTATCTGTGGTTATATACTTGTATTTGTTATTCTTGTTTAGGTTAAATAATAAGAAAACTACTAAATAAAAGATTTTATTATATCCAACTACGACTAGAACCTCGCGAAATCGCGGGGGCAAAAGAATATCTCGACTAGATTTTTTTTTTTTTTTTAAGTTTTTTTACGAACACAACCAAAGATATAATTTATTTTCGAGATACATGCGAACAACTAATCATCTCCAATAGATTTTAAAGCATGATATCAATTCTCAAGTCGAGGCATTCCAAACCATAAAGCGGGTTTAAAGAAAAGATGTGATGCTATAATATATTAATAACTATAAAAATATTGTTTTCGAACCCTAAGAAATAACTATAAAAATGTTTTTATCGAAAAAAGAAACTCTTTATATCCCTATATGTATAAATCCTTATATCTATAAGACAATCATAAAATAGTTTTCTAAATTAAAAAAGACATAACCGATGATGTATTGATAACTATAGAACATGTTGTTTTGTAGCGGTTTTTTCGAAAGTCGCAACCCTATAATATATAAATAACAACGAGATAGTTCAAATGATTTTTCCTAAATAACTCATGAAACATTCAACCCTAAAACAACACGACCCTTTGACGTAACTATAAAATGACTTTATCGAGAATTAAACCGACCGTATAATATACTAATAACCATTGTGACAAAAAAAAAAGACTAATAACCACAAAACAATTATTTTTGAAATGACACAAATCCGAAAGTAAACATGGAAATATTTGAATAACCTAAAGTACATTCATCTTATTAGAGGCATCGACAACACCTCATCTGACTTGTTTAGCAGAGGGCTCTGATCCTCCACCACTAGAGGCTAAGTTAAGACTTGATGGTTGTTTTTGTTGTTGTAGTCTTCGACGTGGAATGACCAAATATGCCCTAAGCAGTAGCGTCTTATGTGGAGGAATCGTGGTGAATGTTGAAATCAAGACGATGTATGTGGTGATTGACGTAACGAAAAGCCATGCCTAAATCATTTCCAAACACACCCACATCCTAAGGAAAGGATAGAAATTTTATTTAAGAGAAACAAAAATATTTAGTAAAACATACATATAACAAGATTATTTATCCTCAAAATAATAATGAATCTAAAATCGTTTAACTTTCACATGAAAGCAATTAGTTAGAACTACTTTCTATTGACACTGATTTTTTCGTACTCAGTAATTTTTCTTTTCCTGTTGTTGAAGCAATGTAGTAGTATCAGTAGTGGTAGTCTTTGTTTTGTAGAGGGAAGCAATTCAAACAAGAGAAAGAGTCATAAGATTATGAGTAGCTCGATCGAGAAGAGAAATTTTTGCAGTCCAGTATCTAAAGATATGTAATATTGGAGGTAGCAGTAATCGATTTTTTGCAATATTAATTTGTGTTGATAACTTTGAATATCAACGAACAATTCCAGTTATTGTTAGAGAGAACACAAATTAAACAAATGCAGTGTTATATCACATTAAAAACACAGAATATGCAATTATAATATTTCCAAGATGTTCGTGATCAACAACACTAGTCAACTAGATTAAGAAACGTTTATGCATTTTTTTATTAAACATATTTGCTAAACATAACATCAATATGTGGTTGTATATGTTATTCTTGTGTCAGTTAAATGAAAAGAAATAATCAAATAGAAGATTTTATTTTATTTTTCCAAGAAGTTTCTAATATCACTGTCTTAATGGTAAATGAAAAGATGTTGTAAAAGACTAAAAAGTGGGCTTTGGTTTTTGTCTTCTTCTCAAATGGCCAACCAAAGGCATAAACAAATAGGCGAGAGAGAGAAACAAAAAAAAAAAGCCTTTTGGATTTTTTATTTATTTTTGAAGATATTTTTAATTTATTTTTTAATTATAAATGTTTCAATTTTAGGGTTCTCATCTTCCAACTCAGACGACTAAAAATAAAAACCCTTTCCCTTTCTTTCAGATCTCTCTCTCTCTCTTTTTTTCTTATCTTCATATATTATTCTCTCTCCTCTCTCTTCCTTCTCTTTCCTCGATCTCTCTCAGGTTTCTCTCTCCAGAAGGGCAAAAAAAAAATCCTTAAAGAGTCGGTTTTTGTTTAACCCATCTCATGTAAGTTTTCTCTCTCCTAATCCATTTCCAATCTATCTCTCCTCTCTCTCTCTCTGATTTTTTCGATATTACAATGGGACCTTTGTCTACTGTTACCCGCTTTTTTCATTTTCTTACAATTCGGGTTTTGAATTTCATTAATTCATGTCCAGTTTCCTTAGATCTAGCTCTGGATTCCCCAGATCTAGAAACTTAAATGGATCTGCATGTTTTTGTCGGGAAGAAATGTCTTATGTCGGAATTCGTTGGATTTCATGTTTATCCTCCATTATTATCTACGAAATCTAATGATTTTACATAAATTGTTGCTGGATACAAGAATTGTTAGGTTTTTTTTCCCGTGAAATTCAGGAATGTGAACCTTTGATGAGTCTTTGGTCTGATTTGATTGGTTTGAAGTCTTGTTCTGTCTGATTTTGGATCTGAATATCTGATTGTTTGGGTTGTTTCTTGTGATTTTGTAATGGCATTTTTGTAGATCTTTGAAATGGACGATGATAAATTTTGCAATTGGGGTTACTATTCACCAGCGGCTCCTACATTCAAAGATAATCTCGGTTTGCAGCTAATGTCAACCATAGACCGGCACACTAAACCGTTTTTACCCGGCCGAGACCCGAATTTGATGATCGGGCAGAACGGGTCATACCATCCGGATCCTCCAATCCACATGAGCTACAATTGGATTAATCAGCAGAAGGATAAGTTCTTCAACATGCTGCCTGTTACAAACACTCCTAATTACGGAAATGTCCTTCCCGAAACTTCGTCAGCTCCGACAATGCAGATGAATCTGCATCATCATCATCATCATCAGACCGAGGAAAACCTGGTTAAATGCGAAGAGGAAGAGATTGTTCTGACCAAGAAGAGAAAGCCTAATACGAAAGCTGGCGCGACAACAAAGGCGAAGAAGCCTCGGAAACCAAAAGACGAGAACAGCAACAATAACACTAACGTTTCTCGAGTGAAACCTGCTAAGAAAAGCGTCGACTTGGTGATTAACGGAGTGAGTATGGACATTTCCGGTATACCTGTTCCGATCTGCACTTGCACTGGAGCTCCTCAGCAATGTTACCGTTGGGGATGTGGCGGTTGGCAATCCGCTTGTTGCACCACAAACATATCGATGCATCCTTTACCGATGAATACTAAGCGCCGTGGAGCGAGGATCTCGGGAAGGAAAATGAGCCAAGGCGCGTTTAAGAAGGTTCTTGAGAAACTCGCTTCGGATGGGTTTAACTTTGGGAACGCGATTGATCTAAAGAGCCATTGGGCTAGACATGGGACTAACAAGTTTGTCACGATCAGATGATTAGTTTCTTAACTAGTAAACAAGAGAAGAAGATTGTTTTCCGGAGGTTTTTTCCGATCTCTTCCGGGATGGGATCTCTCAAATGATCGTGTATATACAACAAATGTGAAATCAATGCTGTCTGCAATCTGAGTTAGATTCTGTTTTGAGGTAACCATCTTCGTTCTAGGGTTGTTGCTTTGATTTTGTTATCTTGTTTCTTTGTATGTGTCTGAGGAAGAATCTGTCTGAACAAATCTGCAGAGAAATTTCATTTTTTTTCTTGTTCCTTCTGTCATCTCTATAAACATTTTACTGCCTGTATGTTGTAACAGATATTCTTTGAATTAAATGTTTTTATTTTCACATTACCTTTACTTATAATTCTTGATTATTTTCCGTAATTTTTTTTATCAAGCCTAGTCTCCAATAATGGAAAGAGTATTTAATGATACTAGACCGGATTTAGCATTGCTAACATTAAAAATTAAAACCTACTTAAATGTTTCTTTAAAGATGGATTGTGTTCATGTATTGATTTTGTTTTTAGAGTTGAATGATTTATAATTATCACGAAATTAATTTGAATTCAGACCATATGAATTAAATAAACATAACTAGAAGCTAATTAAGTCAGGAACATCAACAACAACTCTCGGAGGAGAAGGAGAAGGAGAAGAAGAAGAAGAAGAAACATGTTCTTGCTCGTTCTGATCAAGCATTAACAGATCAACCAATTCATACCTCGTCTCTTTCCCTTCTTCTTCGTCACTCGTATCCGAATCCGAATCCGTCTCCGTCTCAGCCGTTCGTACAAGTTCATCGAGATGTAACACATCCGCTTCGGGAATCCTTACGAAATCAGGAATCTCTTGCGCATTCGAAACTCCCAAATCTCTACAAAACTCGAAATACTTCTTCAATTCCTGTCCCTGAGACACCGATTTCGCAACGATCTTCAACGCTAAATCCGCCTGCGTTTTCCCAATCTTGGAATGCACGTTAGGTAAAACCTCACCAATCCGACGACAAATCCAACCGTAAACCTCCAAAATCTCGCTAATTACATTCTCCATAGCTTCGTAAATCAAAACCATCTTCATATTTTCCCCAATCGGTTTAATCCGAATCAACGAATCAACAATAACTTGCATCTTACGTATAATCACTAACCGAATCATAACTGACGATTCTTCGTCGTACCGGTTACGACGATTCCCGTCGTGGAATAGAATCGATCTCCGGTCTAGAAACGCGAAGTAAGCTCTCACGAAGAGATTAAACCTCATTTTCGAGTTTCCTTCGCCGAAATCGGAGAGATCGAATGGTAACCGTCCGATTGATTCTGCGGCGGTGGTTTTGCAGAGGAAGAAACCGTGCATTAGCATTAAGCCTTTCAACGCAACCGCCCAGCTTCGCGTGCGTTTTACGCGGGAGGAGATTGCGCTTACTAGAGGTTTTAGGGTTGGTGGGTTTGATCGAATGTGACGGTAGATGAATAGAGCGCTCTCTGTGTCGATTGAGAGCTCGTCGTGGCTCGTGGCTTTTATGACGGCTGCTGTGAGAACGTCGTCGGCGGCGATTAGGCTTGGTCCGTCTTTGATTGCTACGGAGGCTCGTTTCCATAGCTTCATTTTCCGATTTGGTTTTCTTTTTGGTTAATTTAAATTTTTTTTTTTTTTTTCACGTTTTATAATTTCTATGAATTTGTTTCTGTTTTTTTCCTTCCTCGAGGTCAAAATTTCTTTGCTGGTTTTGAAACGAATTAAGATAAGAATGTCCTAAAATTAAGAAATCACAGAATTGTGTTCCTGTCTTTCTTATTGTTTTATAAGGTAATGATCTTATTCTAGTCTTCTAATTTCAGTTTACTCAATACATATGCACGTAGTAATACGTTCATCATATAACGGTTCCTAGCTAAATTTAATGGCTTTGAATTTTTCGAGTCTAGGTTTAAACAATTTCGTAGCATCTGGAATTAGGCGATTGATAATATGATGAGAAGGCGTAAATTATTATTTTTGGATTGGCTTGAACCGATTACACATGACATAGCTAACTTTATACAATAACCAATGGACCATCACATTTTTTGTTAGAGTTTTTATATAGAATGTTGAGTTGGGTTGTTCAGTGTAGCTAGCCAAGCTGCATCAATGAAGCATTTGGTGAATCCGTCCGTAAGAAGGATCGAATTTGTGGATATGATCGATCGGTTAGGATCAATTGGTGGGACATGAGCTTCTCCATTCCCTTGCATCTCGAAGAGCTCTATGAACATTATCTTTTGTCGAGAAGTCTTTACAGTTGAAAGCCTTTTGGTTTCTAGAAATCCACAGAGCCCAACAGATCCATGGGGAGAAAGATCCTTTATCAAGTCTGATTGGAGGTAAGGAAAAGAGGTTTCTTGCTAGATCAAAGCCCTTTGATATACTACTGACCTGAGAAGACTCAAAAGCTGATATCCCTGTCCAAACTTCTACAACATTTTGGTGATATATCCACTTGGCGAATAATCAGTTGCTCACCAACAGGGAGTCCTCCATGTAGAGTTTTCCACATGAACAACTTTACCATTGGGGACGATTTTAAAGACCAAACTTGCTTGTTCCAGTCTACATGTCTAAGACCATGTTCAGTGGTGATACCCTTAAAATTTTGTAGACATTTTAGTTTAGTATTAATTTAATGTAAAATCTGAGCAATTTTTAATAAATAAATCTGAACAATTTTCAAAAACAAAAGAAAATAGGTTTTGAGCAATCGAGTGCCGACACGTAGCCAATTGTCTTGTTGATACCGTCTCAAACGTCTCAACCCGGTGAGACGTATCATCCCAACAGTGACAAAAAAGTTTTTTTTTTAATTTTTCTTTTCTTTTAAATACATGATACTTCTTGAGTATTCATGCTCTAAGAGGGTAAGGTCCTAGCTTCATCTCATCTTCCTCTGATGCTACAATATATCCTGATTTTGTAGAGTATATACCAGAGGGATTCTTAGTCCAAATTCTCTTATCCTTAACCCCAATAGACTAGGATTTAAAGCTAGGATCATGTGCTTGTAGTGAGGCAAAATGTCATCAATTTTTCTTATATTCAAGGCTACAAGATTCCTTTGAAGAAGATCACTGACCTTAAGATGCTGCTAATCGTGTGGGACAGGGCCTATTGGCTAGATTCTCTCCTTTGTGGATAACCAGCCATCATTCCACATGTTAATATTCTGACCATTCCCAATTGTCCATCCCAATTGCTTCTTTAGTATGTCTCTTCCAATCAGTAGGCTAGTCCAACCATGAGAAGTAGAATTTAGAGCTAAGCAAGCTAGGAAACTTGAGTTAATACATTATTTGCCCACTAGAATCCTTGAGAGTAGGCCATTAGGATTGTTGAGCAGCCTTCAACTAAGCTTGACCAGCAAATTGTTGATACCATTAAAACCCAAACCCCCTAGCTTTTTGGGTTTTGCCATTTTATCCCAAGTAATCCTGCTGATTTTTCTTTTCTCAGGGAGGAGTCCCACTAAAATCTGGTTATGGCATATTGAATTTTGCTACATAAAGAAGGAGGCAGTTTGAAGCAGGTCATTATGTACGTAGGCATGGAGGAGAGGACACTCTTTAGCATCACCATTTTGCCATCACCTGAGAGAAATCTTGAAGACTAGCTTGCAGCTTTTTGATTAATTTTGTCTACGATGGAGGCAAAGAGATTTATTTTACGTCTTTCAAAATGCTCAGGTAGCCCCAAATACTTCCCTACTTCTCCCTCTTGATTAATTTAGAGTATTTGTTTCATTTTATCTTTGATTCTTTGGGGGGGGGGGGGGGGGTCTTTCTAGAGAAAGTGATTAAGGACTTTTGATAGTTAATTTGTTGACCATAGACTATCTCATACGTAGTTAGGATCCTATTTAGCTCTTGGCCACTCTTAGGATTTGCCTTACGAAAAAACATCGTATCGTCTGCAAACAACAGATGATTAACTCTATAGCGTTTATTAGCCACTTTTATCCCTGCCAGTTTACCTTTTTCTTGTGCTATGAGACATCCCTGAAAGAAACTCACTACACATGATGAATACATAAGGAGAAAAAGGGCCACCCTGTCAGATACGTCTCTTAGGTTTGATATTGCCTCTAGGAAAACCATTCACTAGAAAGGAGTATGTGAGTGTGCTCACACATTAGAGAATCCATTGAACCCATGTAGCATGAAAGCCTAGCTTCTCAAAAATGCATTATATAAAGTTCCATTATAGCCTCTCCTAGGCCTTACTTATGTCGGTTTTTACTGCCATAGAGAGTTTGACTATAGCCTTTGAGATCTTTAAATAATAAAGCACATCATGAGTAATTAGGACGTTATCAGAGATAACCCTCTTTGGGATAAAAGTTGACTAATTTTCTGAGATGATTCCTTCTGGAATAGGATGAAGTCTTCTAGTTAGTAGCTAAGAGATAACCTTGTAGTACATATTGCATAGGGTTATATACCTATAATCAATTACTCTATTAGGACTGATGCTCTTGGAGATCAACCTGGCATGGGTGTCATTTAGAGCCCTAGGGAGTACACTTATTCTGAAGAAGAATTTCATTTCTGATATTATATCTTGATCCACCACTTCCCAGTTAGACTGGAAGAAAAAAGCAGAGAATCCATCAGGCCTAAAAGCTTTGTCTGGGTGGATTGAGAACATTGCCAATCTTATTACTTTTGCACTTAGTTCTTTAATAAACTTTTGATTAATCTCCTCTGTGAAGATTGGTTTGAGAGCTGCATTTACAACTTTCTAAACTTTGACAGGTTGGTGGTCTTGTGAGGTAAATAACTTTTTGAAGTAAACTATTATCACAACTATAATATGGTTTTCTTCTTATACTTCTTGACCTTCTTCATCTTCAATAACTGCAAACTTATTCCTGGCAAATCATGCTCTTTTAGAAGCATGAAAGAAACCCGTATTATGGTCACCCAATTGCAGCCACATTTGACGGCTTCTCTACTTCCAATAAGCTTCTTCAGCTTGGTAAACATCCTTTAGGAGAGCATTGACCTTTTGTATCTTCTTAATGTTTTATCTTGGGTCAGTCATGGCCTTTTCCACCTCTTGTTTGAACTCTTCTATTACCTCTTAATTGTTTCCTTGTTGTATCTTATTCCACAAGATAATAGCATACCTACAATTTGCAATCCGCTGCTGGACTGATAGATTTTTCCTTCCAACCAAGTTTGAGAGACAAGCTTCTTTACTTCTTCATTACTTTTAAAACTTCTATCATATCTAAAGAGACCCCTTGTTTTCTTTTTATTAAGATTTAGAAAGGTAAGAACTGGCATGTGGTCTGATGTTTCGAATTTTAGGTATTCACATCTTCCATTTAGGTAATTTCTAGCTCATTTGTTGTTTGATATAGCTCCTATCCAGCCTGGAGAGGACAGAGAGCATCCAGAATGAGGTAAATCATATAAGTCTCCTTGGGAAAAGAAAGTTCTAAAATCACTAAAAGAACTTTCAGGGCATAGAGTTCCTCCATCTTTCTTTGAATTTTCTAGTATATCGTTGAAGTCCCTAGAGAGGAACCAAGGAGAGTCTCTCAGCTTAGCTAAGTCAATAAGTTGATTCCACATTTGTTTTCTTAACTTTTTATCAAGATGCCCATAGACAAAAGTAGAGTAAAAATGTTAACTCTTATATGTTATTAGTTTGTCTAGGTAGTTTTCACATGAAGATATCACTTCTAGCTTTATGTCTTCCTTCTATAGTAAGATCAAGCCACCACCACCATGACCATGAGGTGGTACAATAGAGTGATGGGAGAATCCTAAGTCTTGTAAATTTTACAAGAAAAAGGTATTGGGATTTTTAGTTTCTGATAAGAAGAAGATATTAGGATCAACTCTTCTCTTAATCTCATGGAGACGACGAACTGTCTCGGGATTCCCTAACCCTTGACAGTTCCACTAGGCCATTTTTAAGGAAGATGAGAAAATGGATTTTGAAAATCCATCTGCTTCCTTGCTCTTTTAGCTACTTTAACTCCACATATAGCTTCTAAGGCCTCAGGTATTTCATCTCTCAGGCCCCCACTAGGCCCTACTTGTTGTTGTCCTTTATAGTTCTCTTTACTCCTTCCTTTAAGATTGAGATTTTTACTAACCCTTTTCCTAGGTGATGGATGAAGATCAGTGACTCTTCTCTTCTTGGTAGCTGATGGTCTACTAGTAGATCTGCCAAGAGGTCTACCAGGTTTCCTCCTCACATGTATAGGGACACATACTTCCAAGCCTTGATTCACTGCATTGGTAGGATTTGGAGAACCCAGTCTTTGCACTGCATGGATTTTCTCTTAAACATTTTCAGTAGGAAGATCTCTAATAGGTACTATCATTGCAAATTTAACCATTTGTGCTGCAGCATCCTCCAGTTGGCCTTCAACTTCATCAAGTCTACATCTTTCCTTTTTTGCACTTTTTATAGGATCTGGGTAGTTTGAATATTGTACTATTACTTCTTTTACTTCTCCAATGGTAGCTTGAGAGTTTTAGTAGGGATATTTATGTGTGTAGGTTCTTGAGGGGACCCTCTTTTCAGAGAAGGTCGCCTCCCTTCTGGGGAAAGGGTATTGTCCTGAGAAGACCTCAATGCTTTTAGTAATTCTCTTCTTCTTCTCTTTTCCATCCACATAAGTTGGTAAGCATTTTGATCATTTGATCTATTTTGGGCAGATTCTCCTGAGCCTACAGAGAGGGAGAATCTTTGTCTGTGTGGATTATGACAGTATATGCACTCATTTATCTCAAAGATATGTCTCTCACTTCTTGGTCTGTAGTTTCCAACCTTCTTTGGGTATGATGAGTCAGATACTTCAGGCCTCGAGTTCCTCAAAAGATGAGGGTCTTTATAGCTTGGCTTGTGAGTTTCCATGAGGGGTTGTTTACTCTTGTTAGTAACATCACTCTGACGTTGCAAGCCCTCAGAGGGGATTTTCTGCACAGATTCAGGGCAATCTTTTGCATCATGGTTTAGCATTAAGCAGACATTACAGTGCCTTTCTAGTTTCTCATATACTAGGATAGCATCAACTTCATTACCGGACTTGAATTCCAGAGTTGATGTAACAATAAGAGGCTTCAAACCATCCACTAGTACTCGCACTCTAGATGAGGTAGTTGAAATCTCACAGGTTTCATAGTGTCTAATATTGGCTGCCAAGCTGATTAGCATTGTCTTGGACCACAGATGGTTTGGTACTCCATGCACTTTAATCCAAAAAAGGATTTGTGATAGGAATAAGGGAGATATTGTAGGTTCTCATCGCTGGAGAATGATCATTCAGTGGGCGAAGTTATATGGTATTTTATCCAGTACCATTAGGAGATCCTCCTCAAATACAAACTAAAACTGGAATCTTCCTTGCCCTAGATCAACTCCAATCGGCCTAAAAGAAACTCTCCAATGGTCACATAGGAAGAGAAGTAAAGCCCACATTTTATGAATCTTGGGATTTGTTATTCTACCCACCAACATGAGGTCGTGATTGTGGATGAGTTTAGAGGGGTCAAAATTAGGTATTTGAACTATTGCAGCTCTTAGGGTTCTTCTAGGTTTTGGGGGCTTTTCCTTTTTTAGAAGCTGAAAATTTTCGATTCATCTTGAGAGGTTATCAAGAAATTGGTACCTTTTTTTTTCAGAGATCCTTAGAGGGGATCATGCTAAGTTCATAGAAGAGTAGAAATCACACTTCAGATTTTTCACATTCCTTAGAGGGGATCAGACTAAAACTCGCAGACAGCTAAAATTTAAAACTCTAAGATATAAAGATAAAAGAGAATATCAAGGAATCTTTTATAAATTATAGCTAATTTCAGGGAAGAGTCGGCGGAATCCGGTAAAAATTACGGTTTTTCAGAGAAGGGGTAGAGGAAGTTGGTAGGTGACCTGCTAAGTTTGAAAAAAATGGCTAAAGAGAGAAATAATCACTCGATAATTTGTGGATGGCTCCATTATCCTACGGTTAATACCAACTCTCAAAAAATGGGTCCGAGAGAGAAAAAGGCTTTCTCAATCACGTGCTTAATCTTTTCATAAATTAACCGTTTAGTTTGCTAAATTACACAAACGATCGAGTAGGGTACAAACATGTGGCAACGATATTCAACTTTGTGGGTCACACAATGTCATGGAATAACATAAGCGCTTTTGCTAAACAAATATCTAAAGAAGAAGACGTTTCAAACTCAAAAGACAAAATATGATTTGTTCATGACCATATATGATTATTGCTTTTTAACTGTTAGCCAGTATTTATTTACTTAAATTATTGATTTTTTTCTCAATGGATGCTTTTTAAATTTATTTCCAAAATCTTATTATTGAAAATCATAAATGCTTTTGGTTATCATATTTAGAACAAAAAAATATGTGACAACTCATACAATCCAAACTTATGTTTTTCATTATTATTTTTCGTACTTGGTTTAGTTTTTATTAATATAGTATTTCTTATTTATCTCTAAACTCCTCATATTTATTTGATTATATAACAAACACCAGGTTCACTCCCAAACCACTAAAATTTTACAAAACTAGTATATTTTTCACTTACTACTTAATATCTATTCTAATTTCAATTTTAGCTGTGTTAAATAGTAGTAATCTTTTCCATTTTTTCTGCACTATCAAAAGTATCAATGGATTCTAAAAATTAACTATGGGTAGATGACAACTTTATGAGGTGAAGATATGAAATTAAGGGAAAACGATCTATTTGTCCACGACAAGTATGATATCAACTTATATCTCCACCAAACTATGACCTCAGTTCATATGTCCACATAATGAAATTTATACACTTATATCTCCACCCGTCTGATTTGGATCGGTTTTAGTATAAACCCGTGACCAAACCCAGAAAACCGAATTTCAAACCGAATCAGAACCTGATCCATTTTAACTCGAAACCCGACCCGACCCGACTCGATTTTTCTTTCTTCTTAACCCGATTTTTTCAAGCTCTTTGCATTGCATTCAAGCCTATTCAACGTCAATTCCAACAACGATTGCATTACATTCACTTGTTGATTGAAGGTGATTCCCAGTTTTCATTATTTGTTTGTCGATAGAATCATGAATTGAAAAAAAAATGAAGCTTCTTCTTCTTCTTCTTGAGATCAGATTTACAATTGAGGATTGGGGTTTTTAGGTCTTGGATTTGAGAACTCACTGCAATTTTTTGAATCCAGAATTCTCTGTAATTTTTTTATATTCAAGTACAAATTAACAACATGGGAAGAAGAAGAAGAAGAAGAAGTGTCGAGTCCGTTTCTTTCGAGTCGGGTCGTCTTTCCGAGTCCGGTGTTGCGTGACGGTTGTGTTGGTCCCTGTCGCGGTGGAACCAGACCTCCTCTCCACACGATCCAAGTCTTCGCCAACAGTAGCCTCATCGTGGATTAAATCATTGCTCGTACCACCGGCTAAAGAGAACGGTTCTCTTGTCTCCGACGAGCCATGGGAGTGTATGGATTCCACCATTGATAAACCCAGAACTTTCGCTGAAGGTGGGTTCGAGATTAACTCTTTGATTGTCGAACCCATCTCTGGATTGTTCAATGCGCTCATGGAATTAGCTCAGGGGAAAGAGATCCCTCACACACGCCGATTTGGGTCGTATTCACGAAATTGCCACTAGGGTTTGTTCTTCCTCTTTCAATGGAAGTAGTGTTGGTTCGTTTCTGAAATATGGGTTTAATGCTTGCTGGGATTCAATTAGCAATGGAGGAGAAGGATATGGGAAGTGGAGTAGGATATCGGTTATTTGGGTTGCTAATCGGGTCGTAATCCGGTTAAATTTTAATTCAATTGGTCAGACTTAATTATTAAACAGAAAACCAACAGAAACCAAATTTTGTGGAAAATGAGTTTTTTTAACTCTTATTTGATGATATATAGATAGTTAAGTTTCATTTGATGGAGATATAAGTGTATAAATTTAATTATGTTGACATATGAATTGAGGTTATAGTTTGGTGGAGATATAAGTTGATATCATATTTTTCATGGACAAATAGATAGTTTTTTAATGGGTCTTAAAGCAAAGCCTGTGAGTAAAACAGTTCATAAAGTGATTTTCCCCACATTTATTATGACACCTAATAAACATATAAGTACAAAATCTTAAGGCAGTAATTGCAGGTAACCAGCTTTATTTTTTTGTAACTCCCAACTCTCCTTCTTTCTGACACAAACAACATCATCACCATATCTTAACTAAACCAAACTCTTATTACACACAAACACTAAACTCAAAAATTATCACTCAAACAAAAACAAAAAAACCAAAACCCTCTGTTTTGTAATTAGAGAGAGATAGAAAAAACAAGAAGATGCAGAGTTCTTGTGTCTACAGGGAATGCATGCGTAACCACGCGGCTAAGCTCGGCTCTTACGCTATCGATGGCTGCCGTGAATACTCTCAATCACTCACCGACGATCTCTGCGCCGCCTGTGGCTGCCACCGGAGCTACCACCGTCGCTTCGAAGTCAATTCTTCACAAATCCCCCACGCGCGGTTCCCTTTCACGAGCTTGAGGCGCGTGAAGCAACTAGCGAGGCTGAAATGGAAACCAAGAGAGGAAGAAGAGGAGGAGGATGAGGAAGACACGGAGGAGACTTCGACGGAAGAGAAGATGACGGCGACGGTAAAGCGGCGGAGGAAGTCGAAGTTCACGGTGGAGCAAAGAGAAGCGATGAGAGATTACGCGGCGAAGTTAGGTTGGACGTTGAAGGATAAGAGAGCGATTAGAGAAGAGATAAGAGTTTTCTGCGAAGGGATTGGTGTTAATCGTTATCTTTTTAAAACTTGGGTTAACAATAACAAAAAGTTTTATCACTAATTATATTATATTAAACCCTTAATTTGATAATAGTTAGAATTATTTAGTTTCATTTCATTTTCACCCCTTTTCGTGCTTCTTCTTATTGTTCTCCTTCTTAACAGTCTTTTTGTTTAATGGATTAGTCTTTTTTATCATTAGTGTGTGATTTAGATATGTACTTTAATTACTAGCTTTTGCTTCTTGATTACATCTTTAATTATGCTTCAATTTACGTCGGTGGGTTTTTAGTTTTGACAAGACAACTAGCTGACGTTTTTATTTATGATTATTACTATTCACCAATCAGAATATTATACGAAAATAATTAATTTTACGTAGCTGAATAAATAAAAAATGACTAATAACAATAACAAGGACAGTGATAGCAGTAATCACATCGTTGTCTTACAAGTAAATTACTATGGAGAAGGCTTTCAAAAGGACAATTATTATTGTAGAATACTAGAATCACATTTGGCCCAATAGTCAACTAATGTTTAATTAACAGAGGTTTGGGGTTCGATTTATATTAACAGATTTGTAGATTAGGGGAGGCAAGTGTACATGAGATTTGAAATTTCCAGCGCCGTGCAATAAAAATTTAGAACCGTTGAGCGTGATTCCACGCATATAAGATAGATGAAGTCCATTATGAACATAGAGCATTAGGTCGAAGTGAATTGTCCATAGTATAATCGTTTTTGTAACAGACTAACAGTTTTCGTAATTTACAATAAAATAATAATTCAAACTAGAATAAAAAGACACAACATTGTACTTTTCTGATTATTTTGATTATTGATATTTGTTTCTAAATATTATAATGACATCGTCAAAGCAATTACTTAAATCGTAAACGCATATACTTTAAGGGTAAGATTGGTCACTCCGTTTGAAAATAGCGATTAAAAAAATTTGAGCGGTTGAACTGAAGTTCGTTTGAAAAGAGGCGGTTAAATATAGTGGTTAGAGAAAACGGTTCGGTAACGGAGAGCGGTTGAAAAATAAGTTTGATTGGTAACAGTAGAGCGGTTGAATAGTATAATTAAATAAAATTATGTAATTAAATGTTGGTTCTATAATTTAAAAGTGTATATATATATTTATTTATTCACATATTCACATAATAATTATATACTGCTAATCATTTATCTTCCAAATTAGGATAAAAATTGAAATAATTATATATGATTACCCTGTAACAAACCTATAATTTAAAATAAATCATATATAATAATCTTAATTTGTTAAATGGTTTAGATAGGTGTCAAACTTTCAAAAATTATTTCATGCATTTTTGGATAACTGTTAAATTGTATAATGCAACTTTTTTGTAAATATTTTTATCACGTACAAAAAAAATAACAACCCAAAACCTCTTTTCTACATGCAAACGTCCTATATTACCATCTTTTGATATTCTCGTTTCAACCGCCCATTTTTAGCCAATAATCATGTTTACAACCGCTCGTGTGAATGGTAACCACTAAGCGATTCAATCGCCCTCCGAGTCTCCATACTCTCCGAGTCTCCATACTGTAACTTGAGAACGATAAAATACCACCTATCCCATGAAAATTCAACTAGTATAATGGACAGATATACAATAAATACCCAGATATTTTGTTCACAGAAAATAATTAAATCTACAAAAGATGAACACATCTCTACCAAAAGGGTTTATATAATTATTTAAGGTATTTCAAACCCAATAAGGCCGTCTTCGAGAAGCGTGATCACTTTCCGATCCGGTCCGGTCTGTTTCGATCGCTAAGTTTAGTGTTGGTTTCGCTCCTTGTTACTATCCCTCATATTTATTCGGGATTTGCAATTTATTTGGGATTCCTAGGGTGTGGTATAGCATGTGGTTCTTCCCACAGTCTTTGGTTTAGGAACTCTGTTAGTTCTTCACCCAAATCTTGAAACCTTGGTTGTTTCTTCGTGAGGTAAATTAGATCATCATAGAAGGATTATCGGTTCTACGCATGTGTTTGTGTTGTTTGTTTGAGTTACTTGTTAGGACTAATATTTTACCTTCAGATTTCTCTCTTTGTGATGTCCTCTGAACAATGTAAGTCTCTTAATTGGTTCTCTACTCTTACTTTAATATTATCAGATGACCAAAATAAAAATTCTTCGGAAAAATTCATTAGATCCTTTTTTGTGACACTTATATGTCTTGAGTTTTTATTTCATAATAATACGAAAATTTTCATATCGAAATCTATACGTATACTTTTTCTCTAGATTTTTTACCTTAGTTTTTATTTTATTTTCTTATACTACTAGTTACTACTAGTTAGGAATCTACGTACAATTGTTTTGATTTTAGAAAACAATATACGACGAAGTGCAAGAAAGTACTATCTGTACATATATACACATTCACACATATTGAACAACATACCAAGCAGAAAAGGACATAGAAAGACAATCTTAAAGCTACTATAAGAACACAACATCCATTTTTTTTAACTCTTGCATTATCCTACAAAAAGTCAACTCAAAGTCACACATACATACTACTAGTAAATTGTCTACAATTACTTGATGATCAATAACTCCTCCTATTGATTACATTCATCTATTCCTACTCCATATCAAGTCCATATGATTGAACCATGATTAACCGGTGGATACAAGACTCAGTTGTGTAACGGTGAATCTGGTTCAGAGCCGCAAACCGATGTGTATGTAGAGACAGAATCTTCCTTTGGTATAGACACAAAGTTTAAAGGAGCTGTTGGGAGTCTCCTCGTTTCCTTGAATAATCCGTTCTGGCGATGACTCGAGTAAGATCTTGGGGTCATAATGTCGGTATTTGTAGTCCCAACTGAGTTTCTGCGCGGCGTAGGAGGCACTGAAACGTTCCCATTGTACCCGTTGGACCTTTTTACGCTGTTGCTTCTTCTTGGACTCGGTTTTGATCCATAAATGGATTCCCTCCGGTTTATTAACAGATCCTGCATCTTCTTTTGATCCTGTAGAGGAAATGACTAGTTTGTTTTAACAACCGAGCCATTTTGCAAATCGTATAAAACAGAGAATTTTGACAAACCCGGTATCGTTTCTTTTCCTCTTCCGGTTGTTTCCTCGTCAGTTTATAATCTTCGAGTATGGATACTAATCGAACCTAAAGGAAACCAGTAACCATAAATCAAAAGAGAGAATTTTGGTTTTCAAAATGTGTTCTACTTTAATGTTACTTTAAACTTACACCATCATACAGAAATGATTTCTGTGTTTCGTCTTCCCATAAAAGCGTTTTCTTGATGAGATTGTCAACCATTGCTGCAGAAAAAGGAAATCATAAGCCAAAGATCTCATTAGAATCTTTAGTGGACAATAGAGAAAAGAACATACAGGGAATCTTGTTTACTGTAATCCGAGCTTGTTCTGCGTGCTTTAGGTTTACATGTCCGCCTCTTCCAGTGCTGTACCGGTTCTCATCCTGAAACCAAACAAGGCATTATCAATCAAACAAGGTACCCATTTTCCCAACTTTTTTAGTGAAATGTTTACCTGATTGTATTCTTCTAACCAGTTTTCCTCTTCGCACGCAGATAACCAACGGTCAATCCTATCGATTATCTCTTTCCGGCTCTGTGCCTCGTCTTTAATTTTGTTTATCTGTGATTCGATATTAGCAAGTAGCTCTGAAGACTCCACTAACCCTGAAGAAGCATAAGGAAATCAGTTAGCAAGAAAATCAGCTACTCGTATTCTAGAGAAGTACACAAACTCTTATCACAACTTTTACCAGAATCGATCAAAGCAGTTGATTTCTCAAGCGACGTGCTTGTGTCGGGCTCAATGTGAGTCAATCTGCAAAGATTCTCTAACTGAGACCTTCTTTTAATCACAAGCTCCTTCATTCTACTAGATTTCAGCTTATTGAAACGGTCTACTTCTGCAGAGACCTAATGTAGAAGGTCAAAAAACAAGAACTCAGAGATTAATGGCATTTCAAGTTGGTAAAAAGAAAAGAGCTTTTTGTTGTAACCTGTTCAATTGTTTCAGTAGAAATGATATTTGGCTCAGTGATATCTGATTCAGATGATCTTACAACAAGACTGACTCTTGCAAATTTACTTCTTTCTTCCTCAGATGTGTCCATTAGATTCCACAACTCGAAAAGTGACCCAACTACATCCTTTAACTGCAAAACACGGAAGGTAAAAACACCGCATAGAGAAGAATAGCATTGTAGACATGTTTATTTATACCTTTTGAAAGCGGTCTCTCCTTTCGGTTTTCAGCTTTTGAATCATGTGTTGTAGACCATCCAATGTATCATCGCTGATGTTTGTAGACTGCTCGTGGTTAGTCCTATGTAAGCTCGGATGAACCTCGCTAACAGTTTGACCAAAGTCAACTCCAAGAACACCGCATAGAGTGTGCACCTCATTCACGTAATCCAAAACCTTGTTCAGGCGATCCGACTAAATCAAAACACGAACAAATCAGTAAGTAAACAGCTTTATAATGTAAAATTTTCAATCATAATCTTCACCTTCTCCTTTTGAAGCGAGCGGAGATGTGTTTGATACTCATTAAGTTTCCGAAGAGTCAAGTCTTGTTCATCGAGAGACAAAGAACCAATCATCGTTTGTTTGAGTTGGTCACCACCGTATCCAGAGATTTCACCGCTCATCTTCTCAATTTGCGCTTTCACATCCACAAATTGCTTCATTTGTTCGTCTTTTTGCGACCTCAAGTCCTCAAGCAGAGGCGTCACAGCGGCGAGCTTTTCTTTCAATGATTTCAAACCTTTCTCTGATTTGATCTGTAATTCCAAAAACACACACATTTGTCAAAACAGTAAAAATCAAAACTTTCCCAATATAAAAGGCAAACTAAGCACAGTTACTCATACCGGTGAACGGATGTTTAAGACTCCAAGAGCAGCCATTAAAGAAGCATTTTCAGCTTCACTTGATACAACTAATTGATGAAGCTTTGCCTTAGAATTTGCAGCTTCATCCACTTTTCTTCTGTAAATTTCCAGACATTCCTTCTCCAATTCCATTAGCATCCGGTCTTTCTCAACATCACTCTCACCAATATCAACCCATATTTTCTACTCAATTCAACAAAATCGGATTTTAAAAGATATTTCACAGAAACCCTAAACAAAATCCAGAAAGAGGTCCAAATTCACAGTCTTAAACCTATAGAAACCGAAAAAGGAGAAGACTTTATACATAAAAACACAGACTTTGTCCTTGAATTATCATAATCAAGAAACCCTAAATTCTCAAGAAACAGAGAAGAAGAAGAAGAAGAAAAACCTGAAGTTCTCGAAGCAGAGCATTACACGTAGTATTTGTACGGAAACAGAGACTGGTAGGGCTTTCAATTTCAAGCATTTCAACGAATTTTTGGTTCTCTCACCCGCTTGCTCCAAAGTTAGAATCTTGAACTAGAGAGAGAGAGAGAGAGAGCACGGTTTTGTGACAATGGCTGCTTAAGGAAAACCAGAAAGATAAAGACCGTTACTCGCAGAAACCGATATCAGATCTAAAGCTTAACATAAAAAAAAAGCTTCTCGTTATTTTAGCAGAGGAAAAATTGATTAGCCAAGCATAGAATTCCGAGCAAAAGTTGCAACAAAAGAGAAGGTTATGTTGAAAAGAAAAAAAGGAGAAGAATGTATAAAGAAAAAGTTTTATCAAATGAGCTTCATTTTGTCATATTACAACATTCTTGAATTTATATTACATAATAAATGTTATTTATTACTCTTGTTATTCTCTAGTGATACTGAAAAATGAAAATACGATAAAATAACGAAAATGGGTATTGTGGAGGCGCGTAGGCAACACGACCCAATTAGAAGAAAGGGAATAAGATTTGTAGTCTTCTTTAAATAAAGCACAAACAAAAAATCTGATCTAATTTAGGGGTACTGAGTCGTCGAGAAATGAGATGTATAAAGTATTCATAGAATGCTCAATTGTATAGTATCTATACGTTGTTGTATGATTGAGCTTATGGAGTATTTATGCATCAGATGATTCAAGTGATATATTAATTATTATAGAGTAGTTGGTTATTTAATCAAAAAATATATGATGAAAATACCACTATAGACATTGCAATTAACCTTTAATCATGCGAGAAAAAAGGTAAAGCATTGTTGAATAATGAAATGCCAACATATTGTATGGAGCTACATTAATTAAATATGTAAGGAAAAAATATATGCCAAAGTGGTATAATTAAAGGGAGGCTGTGGTGGTGGCCAATGTCACTCCACTCCACTAATTTCATTAAGAATAAGTTGAAATTTGTTTTAATATGAGAAAAGAGAATGAGAATTAGTGATGATTTATTCCAATGAGAACAAAAGTATATATAGTGGTACAATAACTTGGAGAAGAATAAAAGCTTCGAGAGAAAGCGACTTGGTGAACAAGGTCATAATCATATATGGACATTCACAATTAATGGGATTTATAACACTTCCCCTTGAATGTCCATTATCTAAAACTACTCCTAATACGCAAGTGATGCTTCCTCATTAAAAATCTTACCAGGAAAACCCAATGGAAAAAACCATGGTTAAGGGAAAAAGAGTGCAGCGCGTATTTACTTCCCCTGATGATTATATGACTTGAGGTCTTTGAGACAACGCATCCAAATGATGAACTTGTTTCTTCAAAGTAGCAGTTGGAAGTGTCTTGAGAAATAAGTCCGCCAAAGTTTCGCTTGAACGAATATGTAGAACATGTATATCGTCATTCTTCTGCAAATTAAAGATCTTTTAGATTATTCATCTTGATCATTCTCTATGTTTCTCTTAATATCATTAAAGTAAGATATTCATTATAGAGATTGATAGACTTTCATATATCACTCTAATGATAACATTCCTCTTTAAGTGTCTATCATTTGCGTGTTCTTTGATGTCTCGTTAAAAACCTTTCATAGAAAAACTCTATGGGATAAAAACTATGATAAGGGAAAAAGAGTACATCCATGCTCATCATTATCTTTCCCCCTATCAGAAGCATCTTCTTCAGGAGATGACTTATGATCATATGCTATCTTTTCGAATGATCATAAACATAGCCTTAACAAACAAACTTGTATGATTTATAATATCTCAAATCATTAGACTTCTGGTCCATAACATATTTTCCTTTTTATCATACAAAATCACATCTTTCAATCACGAAAGAGATCGATAAATTTCTTAAACATCAGTTTAAATTTGGTACTTCAGGACCATTTTGCTTCTAGCCATTTAAATCCTTCCGGGATTTGTATACAAATCTCATTATCAAGTGATCATTTAGCATAAATTATTGCCATCATACTATTTCATATAACACTGAATTTTGATGATCTTCAAATTAAGAATCACTTTGATCAATATCTTTAGAGAAATCTACATTGATACTCATATACATAATTATACCATATTTTTTCTTTTCATTTGATCGAGTAGAGTTCTCAAGAACATAATTTTGATATCTTTAATCCTTCAGGGATTATATACATTAAGGAATCCAAATAAATTTCCTCATCCAGTGTTCTATATCTTATTGCCAGACTTATAAGATATTTCAAAAGTATTGGTACCACCACAAGAGAATATATCTCTTCATAAAACAATCTTTGTCTTTGTGAAAATTTCACTATTTTCACTCTCGTTTTCCACAAACTTTATATCTTTCACTGGTTTTACACTTCAGGTGCATGGACTCCTGGTCCAAAAATTTCTCTTCAAGAGATTATAAGTACAAGTCTATTTTTCTTTCCACTTTGGCCAATCATTACTTTGTGTACACATTTCAATAGACTTTCTTTCATGATCCTCTTTTCCATATTATCAACTGCTCATAGCATGCAATATATTACGACGTCGATTTGCTTTTCGGTTCCCATATTATTTCTAACATGACATAGCTAGCTAGCTCTTTTCATTGTCAAGTACTTGAACTTTTCATTTGTCATGTTTGATGTCTCTTCTGGAGATCATTCAAAATCTTTATTACCTCGATTTGGTCATTCTCAATTTTTGCTCCTTTCTTTTTATGCGGATTTATATATGGAACCAAATAGGTCTATCACGCTTCATGCGATCTTTAGACTCACTAGCAATTTGATATAGTCCTTCTAGGACATACATTTAATTGAAGCAAATACAGCTGGCATAGGTGATTTCATCACTCTATTAGGATCAGCAAAGCGTCTGGCAAATAATACGCCAAGTTTTTCTTATGAATTATCTTTTTGGACTTCTAATGTACATTCTCTAGTCCGAGGATCATTGATAATTCATAGAAACTTATATCTTTTTCCAGCTGTTTATTTTCTCCCCCAGATGTTGGAAAAACTAACTCATTAAAATGTTAATATGAGACTCGAGCAATAAAAATCCTTCTGGGATAGCTCTAGACAATTATTCATATCCAACATATATTTTTTATCCTCTTTCTGAGGTCCCATCTTAAAATGTTGTGGTGGAGCACTTTTAACATTCAAACATCTTTCTGATGGGAATTATTTGGTTTCTGATCCTAAACCAATAATGATGGGGAGACCTATTAGTTATTCATTGGCTTGATGCGAAACAATGGTATTAAACCATTTTGTGTATAAACATAAGCTTCTGGATGTTCAACACTTTATTTCAATGAGTATTCAAACATAAATTCACCAGTATTATCAAATAACCTTGCAAACTTCAAGTTGCAATTTCATGAAAAGGATAAATGTGAATATTTAGTTGATGTTTTCATCGAGTCAATGCGTCCATTGAATCGATGCATCTATTATCTAAAATTCACATAGTGGGTGGTCAGCCCATAAATATCTCCTTGTATATACTTCTAGAAATAAACATATTCCAGTTTATTATTTTTTTACTGGTGAATGCCACATTATCATATTGCTTTCTGAGCAATCAACATATGATAAATGACTAGAAAAAATCTTCTGGTTCTTTACGAAATATCCACACACTTTTATAAATTTCTGCATCATCTATTAAACCAGGATGACCAATCCGGTTAAGCCAAATATTTAAATTCTTAGTAAACATCTGATTTATTTTCATTCTCAGTAAACTTCTGATTTGCTTTTCATTCTCGGTAAACTTCTGGTTTATTTTCATTCTCGGTAAACTTCTGGTTTACGAATCTTTGTGTAGTACAATCTAGTACAAAATAGGTAGATTCTCTTAAATACTTTCAACCTTGGGAAAAACTTGTGATTTGGAGATATTCAACAATTCCTTCACTTTTCATATAAAATCCCATAGATTTATTTTTATGAAGGAGTAAGCAAACTCAATTTTAGTGTAAACATAATCTTCTGGATGTTTCACTTATAGTATATAAGATTTTGTATCTCTCCCCTTAGAGATGATAATACTGTTGATTTATCAATCTCGAAATGAATTCTAATTTCATAATTAATAACATATCCTACTTGGATCACGTATTTTATCATAGAACCTTTCTTTTTGAGAATTGAGAAAATAGAATGTATATTTCAATTACATTCTCATAGAAAATGATATCGATATGCTCTTCTGGAGCATTTGTGCTACATTGTATTGTACTCTCAGAAATTTCTTTTATTTTTTCTATTTATTCACTTCCAGTGAAAATATGAGCTCTTGATATAAACTACTCGATCTCGATCTTGACCACATTAATATTCATTTTCACAAATATTAAGTGTAGTTCTTTTATTTCTTAGTATATGATGTCATATTCGCTTCAGGGAATAGAGTATAACCAACAAGACGTATTTATTTATAGACTTCGAGTCTTATAATCTTCGATGTGTAGACTCATAATGAGCTCTAATTAACACCATGTTCTCATCATACTTTTCTCATCATAGATTTTAAGATTTTCGCAGATAACTCTTAGATCTTTCGTACTCAAGTAGTGAACATATTCACCAAGATATGTCACTTATTGTTTATGTGAAATTCTTTAAATCTCTCCCTTGAGATGATGAAACTCCAGGTTCATCCAATTGTTGAATCAACAATATACTTGACTTGAATTATGCATTTTATCATCCTGTTAGCTTTGAGACTTGGAAGAGTATATGCATCAATAAATTTAACATGCTCTTCCATAGATAATAATGTATATGCTCTTCGGGAGCCTTTAATAAACTTTATACACTTGATATCGTACTCACACTAGATTCCCATCTTAGCTTCAAAGATATTCCCTCAATATTCGCTTAGAGACTTCAAGTCTTGTAGACTTAGATATAACCAATCATAACTAGTTAGTGATCATACTTTACTTTGAGAGTTGTTCGAAGAACTTATAGATCTTTTATGGTCAGTGAACATAATCTTCTGGATATGTCACTTGTCTATGTGGGATTATTTACTTTCTTGCCATCTTTCTTTTCTCACTTCAGGTGAAAATTTAAGCTCTTGAAAGAAACATATTGACCTCGATCTGGATCATTCAAGATAATTTCTAAAACCACTTCCTTGGGTTTAGTGTTATTAGTGTGATCTCTTTTTTTCCACATTCACTTCAGGGAATGGACATAATCAAATGGATGTGATTACCAATCATCACATAATAGAAATATATATTGTAACTTCATCGTAGTATAGTGTTTCTATTCACGTCGTCTTGATCCGATGATTACAAACCAATATGCTTATAGCTTATGCTAAATACGAGATTTCCATCTCATGAAATTAAGCATTTAAATTATTACGATCATGCTCACATAGACAAATTCAGTATGACTATCAAAACAAACAATTTAAGATACATGTGTCGGTCTATTATAGAGCATAAGTCGAAACACTACTATATAAGCATGCATGAGTCGATCATACATTCATGATGCCAAAATTGAGTACTAATTATACCATGAATTATTGTTTTAAACATGAGCCAATAGCAAAAGCATATATCGATCATTATATTTTACTGTCATATAGATTTCAATACTAAAGCATGTATCGATTTGTTAAATAGAGATTTAGCATATAGTAACGAAACAGAACAAGTAATAAAATAATCAATTTGCACAAGGATAATTTATGAGCTTTGTTGAATCAATAGACATACACAAATATGTCATCGATCACATGTCTCGTATATAAAAATAAATTAAGCATAAGTAAAAGTCAAAGCAATAAAGCGAAGCGATAAACCACTAATTGATTTCATCAAAGCAGTAAGTGTTTCTACTGAGCCGATTATTTGTTAATTGAACAGATTAAGGAAAAGTGAACTTACCTCTTAATCGATCGGATCAAAGGTGAAAAATAAACAGCGATGAGTCAGTAATGGTGGTGGCTCGGGTTTTCTCAGTAAAACCAAGGGGGAGTGTTTGGAAACCAAAACGGTGTCGGAAACGTAAACGTAAACGTCTAAAGAGCTAAGATTTCATCGGAGATGTTAGGGATTTTATGATAGAAAATTATTTAACCAGGCGGGTAGGGTTCTACTCAGTGGCTAGGGTTTCGTGTTGATAACGTGTTGTAATATGAGAAAAGAGAATGAGAATTAGTGATGGTTTATTCCAATGAGAACAAGAGTATATATAGTGGTACAATAACTTTGAGAAGCGACTTGGTGAACAAGGCATAATCATATATGGACATTCACAATGGGATTTATAACAAAATTCTTATTTCTATGTTTAATCAGCACAAAGTTAGAATCCTATCCAAACCTTCGCATTATTGCTCTCCACAACTACTAATCAAATATGTAATTATTATGGCATTATCTTATTATATAAAAGAGAAGCCGGTCGACGAGAATTCGACACATAAGCAAAATTGTAATTCACGAGATTGCGACATATGTCTAAAATTGATCGAGATGATGACAAGTGTTAAAACTTAAATTTAATTAAATAAATTAAAATTAAAAATGGAAAACTTCTAATAGTCCAAAATAATGGAAAAGGAAAAATTTCTAATAGTTAATAACTAATAGTAAAAGGGAAAATTCTAAAAAATTAAACTAATTAGAAAAAAGAAAAATGTAGTAATTCAAACTAATTATAAAAAGTTAACATAAAAATAGAGAGTATATAAACCGTAAAAAAATAAAGAGAATAAAAATTTCAATTAAAACAAATAAAAAACAAACGATGACATAAATAGATTATATATATTTAAAATTTTAAGATATGCATAGCCAAGCAAAAAAAAAATATATATATAGAAAATAAATAGAATGTAAAATTTAATAAAGAGGTGAATGAAAAAAAAGTTAAATTAAAAATGGTAAACTAACAAAATAATTATCATGTAGTTCACCAAATCATAAAACATAAAAATTCTAATAGTCCAAAACCAATAGAAAAAAGGAAAAATCATAATAGTGAAAACTATTTAAGAAAAATAAAAATGTAGTAGTCTAAATGAATTAAAAAAAATTAACATAGAAAATAAAGAGAGTATAAACGGTAATGAAAATAATAACTGTATTAAAAAAGATATAGAGAGAATATAAATTTCAATTAAAAAAAAACGAATGATAACACAAAAAAATTATAAAAATTAAAAAACAAAAAATTAAAGAAATATATGGTAAACTCAATCTAAAGTTTTAAGATATGGATAACCAAGTAAAAAAAAAAAATTAAATCTATAAGAATATTCATAAAATAAAAAATTGAAAATCTTAGACCTATGATGGTATTAGAAAGATTCAAAAATGTTTAAAAGTTTGCGACTATGAATCTCTATGGGAATTAAAAGAAACGCTGAGATTTATCAATCATGGATTTATATGTGTTGTTAACAAAATTATTTATATTTTAACGGGTCTTTCATGAGATTATTTATCTATAGATCTTTAGTGAGTTTAATAGATTTTATTTTATTTAACTCTAAATTATTTGAATTATTTTATAATTTTATTACATATTTATTATATTCATAATGGGTAAGAGTATAATTCATTTTTTTGTTATTAAAAATATGATTTGAATATTCTGTGTTGGATCCGCGTGATATTAATTAAAGCAAGATATAAATTTATCTTCAAGATTTTAAATATATGTTTAAATAGTATTTCAAAATCTTTTGATAATTTAGCGGGTTGCTAATTAGAATTTAATAATTTTTATTATGTTTACCCGCGTATTCACGCGGGTCCTATTCTAGTGTATATATATTCTGATGTTTATGTTTGTATCTTAACCATCTCGAGGATAATGCAATAAATTAAGGTTAGTTGCTAAAAAGACAAGTAAAAATCTAATATTTGGCTAACACAGAAAAGGCGAGGAGTAATAAACCCTGATTTATAGGAGGTGAATTTGAATAATTTTGAAAGAATTAAATATTCTATCAAATTCCTCTGTTATTTAATTACCTATTTTTTTAATTCTTTTAAATTTTCGTGTTATTCAATCTACGGAATTCTTTCCATTAGATGTCAGTGTTATTCAATTATACTACACCTTTTATGACATTATCATTTTACAGAAATTTAATAGAATTCAAATGAAAAATAGTGAAGAATCAATTCTCTCCTTTTTTTGCTATGATTTTGATGGAATTCTATAAAATCATGTAAAACTCTTTAAAATCTATTGTTTTTCAATTCCATCAAAAGCTTACGTTGAATACCACCCAATTAGTCGACAAGTTCAGTTCTAACCACTTCATTTTTATTTTATTTTTGTCGTCAAATTCTAACCACTTCATAGTATGAATAATTTCAATGCAAACTATACAATAATACTCCCTCCAGTTTTTTGTTTGTGTGATGTTGTAGAGTTTTCACATATATCAAGAAAACATATTAAGATTTAATTATAAATCTTATTTGCAATAACTATTTTTTCATAACTCTAAACCAATAATAATTTAAGAAAACCAGTTAATATATGTCTTGAAGTATGCATAGATAACGGAAAAAATTAACTTTTTAGAAACAATATTTTTTTGTTAAAACATCAAACAAAAAATAACGGAGAAAGTATTTAGCACCAATAAAAATCTTTTTCATAAATATGTAAAGATAATGGAGTTGTTATATACTCCTTCTGTTCCACAAAACATGATGTTTTAGTTTTTCACACTTATTAAAAAATAATTAATATTTAATAATAACTACATTAATTCTTTTACAAAACTATTTTTTCATGACTACGAACCAATAGTATTCAAATTTTTCATTTAATACTTTTTGAAATTTGAGATTTATTAATATTAACTAATAAAAAATCTAAAACATCATTTTTTATAGAATAAATAAAAAAGATAAAACATCATGTTTTATGGAACGGAGGGAGTATAAAATTGTGTTTGTCTCTTGTTCTAAGGAGGTTGCTCAAATTTAAAATAATAAATACACATAAAAGTGATACAACCATATATTTGAAAACTTGTATAGAATTTTACAATTATAAAGAAAGAACAAAGAAATTAAAGATTTTTGTTCCCCAATCTATTTGTTTAGATAAGCTCGTCGGCAAAAAAAAAGATAAGCTCAAAAATGGGCGTGTGGTCGACCCTACATGTCTGTATTTCATATAGTCCCAAATAATACAAGGAATTAAAAATGTAGAGGAAAGAGAACAGGATATTGTGATAATCTCAAAGGGGTTGGTTAGAGGGAATTTGATAAAGAGAAGATATAAACAAAGCCACAATGTCTCACAGGCTCCTCCACCTCATTTTCCTTTTTAGCTACTTAATTATCTCTGGATATATATCTACATACTCCCTCCGTTCTGAAAAGATTGATGTTGTAGAATTTTCACAACTATTAAAAAAAACACATTAATTCTTAGTTATAAATGTTTTGTTTTTTGTACTAAACAATTTTCTATGACTATAAACCAATAGTAATTCAATAAAACCAATTAATGTGTCTTGAAATTTACAATTCATCATTGTTTTTTCATTAAAAATGTATTGAGAATGTAAAAAATCAATCTATTAGAAATATTTGTTTTTCCTACAACATCAATCTTTTCAGAACGGAGGGAATATATGTTTACTTTTTATTTTATTCAAATTGTTAATTTTATTAATTAGTTGCTCGCACACACAGTAATGACAAGATGAAGTCAGTATCCTTGAGCAATAAGGGAAGAACAACGATAATGGAAGAACATTAATCAATATCCTTGAGCAATGCGATAATGGAAGAACATTAATCAATATCCTTGAGCAATAATGGATTATATACCTATGCAATATACAAAACAAATTCATACGTATTGCATTTTATTTTTCTTTCTAAAATAGCTTTGTTATGAAAAAATATATTTTGTTACTTTAAAAACTTTAGGGAAATACACACATTCCTAAACATTTACACACACACGTGTTAACATGAAAAAAAGGTTTACGTTGTGTTCAATAAATAAGCTTCGACGTAAAAGCTCAAACACCATATGGATCTAGTATCTAATCATAAAGTATATTACATATATAAGGAGGAAGAGTGTTGAATAATGATTTAGGCATTACATCATCAAACTCACTGTTTCAATAATTTTGTTAGGTGTATTATATTATTATGTGTGAATACAGCAAGAGACTTCCACGAAGTTTACTGGTCAAAACTTTTGACTCAAAAAGACCTAACTTCATTACAAACAAACAAACATGTCAATGCATCTATACGGGTCCGGTTCAAGACTTTACCTTAACCGGACTCAAGTTACAGTAGGACACACTGTCTAGGACAACCTTCAATGGAGATTCTATGGCCATAAGTCAAACTTGTTGACTACATCATACTCGGAAAATTATAAGGAACCTACAATATAATTTAATGTTTCACACTCAAGCTTATTCTTTTTGTAGTCTGAAGCCCATAAGGAACCTACAATATAATTTAATGTTTCACACTCACGCATATTCTTTTTGTAGTCTGAAGCCCATTTACTATATTACTAGCTATGAACTAGACTGTACCATCAATAAGCCCAAAAAAATAGATAAAAAAGGTTGCTTATATGATTGTAAATGAAAAAATTGATGGAAGAAGCATACAAAATGAAAGTCTACAATGAACTAATTCATCAATGTATCGATCAATTAGCGTGTTAAGAAGTTATATACATTGTTGCACAATCAATCCTCTAATGAAAACATGTTGGAACCATTTTTTGGTTAAACAAATTGGTCTTGTATTAGACAATTTGGTTTATGGAAACAAGAGGCGGAAAGAAATACTTCATAACCTTCATCGATGATTTTACTAGATATTGTTATGTATATCTACTACGGAGTAAAGATGAAGCATTGGAGAAATTCAAAGAATATAAGTTGGAAGTAGAAAATCAACTTAATAAAACTATTAAAATAGTTAGAAGTGATAGAGGAGGCGAATATGGTGAACCGTTCAATGCATTTTGTAGAGCACACGGTATTATTCACCAAACGACCGCTCCTTACTCTCCTGAATCTAATGGAGTTGCATAACGTAAAAACCGAACTCTTAAAGAAATGATGAATGCAATGTTGCAAGAATCTGGGCATGTGGGGGGAAGCTTTGCTTACCACAAATTATATCCTGAATAAAATACCGCATAAAGTTACCAGAAAAACTCCATATGAACTTTGGAAAGGTAACATGCCTTCGTATAAATGCCTGAAAGTGTGGGGGTGCTTAGCAAAAGTTTCAATTCCACCACCGAAAAAGGAAACTATAGGACCTAAGACGGTAGATTGCATTTTCATCGGGTATGCGCATAATAGTAGTGCCTATCGATTTATGGTACATAAATCTGATATTCCAGAAATACATGCGAACACAATAATGGAGTCAAGAAATGCTTACTTCTTTGAAAATGTGTTTCCATGTAAGGATAAAGCGAGTAATAAAAGAACTCGTGAACAACGAGATGATCTTCCCTCAGGAAATGAGGCAAGTAGCTCCGGTACTACTATAAATGACAAAGAAAAAGAAGATGAAATCGAAATTAGACGAAGTAAAAGACCTCGTAAAGAGAAGAATTTTGGTTCTGATTTTTTGGTTGTCTTTCTAGCTGAAAATGAGCCAAACACTTTTACGGAAGCAATGTCTATTCCAGACGCGTCTTCTTGGAAAGAAGCCGTCAATAATGAGATGGACTCCATTTTGCAACATAATACCTATGAGATAACAGATCTACCCGAAGGATGCAAAGCTCTTGGGAATAGATGGATTTTCAGAACAAAACTGAAAACTGATGGAGAGATAGACAAGTACAAAGCAAGACTTGTGGTGCAAGGATTCAGGCAAATAGAAGGTCTGGATTTCTTCGACACCTATTCTCCAGTAACGAGAATTACTTCCATCAGAATATTAATTGGTATTGCTGCTTTACGAGACCTCGAAATTCATCAAATGGATGTTAAAACTGCTTTTCTAAATGGTGATTTAGAAGAGGAAATTTATATGAAGCAACTTGAAGGGTTTGTTATCCCAGGACAAGAACACAAAGTGTGTAGACTTGTAAAATCACTATATGGACTTAAACAAGCTCCTAAACAATGGCATGAAAAATTTGACAATGCAATGATGTCAAATGGGTTTCACATCAATGAATGTGATAAATGCATATACATAAAAAGTACTCCACAAGGATACATTTTATTGTGTTTATATGTAGATGATATGCTTATTATTGGAAGTAATAAGGATATTATTAATAAAACTAAAAACATGCTCAAAGGAAAATTTGACATGAAAGATATGGGTTTAGCGGAAGTAATCCTTGGAATCAAGATCGTAAGAACTTCTAAAGGAATTACACTAACTCATTATTCGGAGGCGACATAAAACCATTAGACAACTGATCTCAACAGGAGTACTCACGATAGATTATATCAAGTCGGTTGACAACTTAGTTGATCCATTCACAAAAAGTTTGTCGAGAGATCAAGTTGTTAAATCATCAAGAGGAATGGGTTTAAAGACTATAACTAAAAATGACGCTTAATGGATACCCAACTTATGTCATTCGGATATCCGACGACATAGGTTCAAAGGGCCAACGAAATAAAGCTGATTGAGAGAAGAACACTGTAAGACTATGTCTATACCCAGTTCCTAGGATGATAAGCAGTGTTGCCTGTGTATGAATAGGTTAAGCTGTGGCTTTTAATGATTCCATAACTTTGAGATATCAGTGAAGTAATACAGGATGCTTCTTAAAACAAAGTTGATGGCAGATCACCTAGTGAGTGTGAAATGGGGTAGTTTCTAGGAGAATGAACGTAAGGCTAGATTCTCTAAGTTCACTCATGATACCAGGAATGTTCAGGGCCAAAATGAACACAATAGAGAACTAATCTATACGAGAAAATGTTGTTATGCGATGACTGTTGTCTCAGTTTACATTAACATCCGGGTGGTTCAAGACATCATGTTCACCTCCTGGCCAAGTAAACCCGACAGAAATTAAAAATGATTGGTTCAAAGCTGAAAAATGCTACCTCTCAGATATAGTTACATTTTCGTATACTCTCGAAAGTAAGTCTAGTTTAATGTATTCGAGCCTGCATATGTTTATTGAGTTTATCGAGTCTGTTGAGTCTGCATATGTTTAGAGTCATTTCTATTCATGTGGGGGATTGTTGGAACCATTTTTTGGTTAAACAAATTGGCCTTGTATTAGACAATTTGGTTTATGGAAAATGAGTTCTAATGTGAATGAGAAATAAAATAATGAACCATTGGGTTCATGGAGAAGTCTTAAATGATAAGGTTTAAAAACTTTATAATTACATTTTGGTGTAATTGAGATATGGATTTAGATTTGGTAAATGGATTTTAAGCCTCTTGGGCCAAATTCATTTTAGTGTTTGTGGTTAATTATGATTAACACAATACTAAAAATATCTCTTGAATTAATTCCAAATAAGAATAAATAAAGAAACGTTAGACAAAATTACAATTGACATTGAAGTGTAATTGTAATGATTGAAAGTGCTAACGTATTTTATTCAATTTGAATAGAGAATCTTAAAGCAATAATCTTATCAAAATAAATGCATGATTTGGTGTTTATGGAGTCAACACAATCATGATCTTATAATAATAGTATTTAAATTGGTGATTGAAAGAATCATAATATGAATACGTTTATCAAGTATTGTTTTAAGGAAAAAATCATGAAACGTACGGTATTTACGGGCATGATTTGATTGTAATCAAATGATGATTTGAACGTAACATTTAACCGTGTCTTTAATTCATGCTTTGAAAAATGACTATATAAAGAGAGCATTTCTCACTTCTCCAAGACACACAAGATACAATAATCTTTCTCTCATTTACAAAGTTTTTTAGCAATTCCTCTCAAGAAAGTAACACTACAAGAAAACAGGTCATTTGCCACTCCCAGAAGCGTCACAAATTCGTCACAAATGACCCATTTGCGACTACTTTGCGACGCCAACTCGGCGTCACAAAACGCTCGTCGCTAATTTTTGGTGTCGCAAATCCGTCGCAAATTAGCGACGCTTGTGTGACTTTATATTTTCGTCGCTAATTTGCTACGGATTTGTGACGCCAAACTTTAGTCGCAAATAAGTGACGAATTTGTGACTCATACTGGTGGTCACTAATTAGCAACTGATTTGAGACTGTCTAAGGTGTGGCAAATAAGCGACTAATTAGCGACTTCGGATTTTGCGACTGATTTGTGACTAACTTTGTTCGTCGTAAATTAGCTACTAATTAGAGACTACATTGTTGTTGTTACAACTTTGGGTTAGTCACATTTTGGTCACTAATTTGCCACTGATTTGCGATGCCTTTGTTTTACAAATGACCGAATTGAATCTCTTTCCAGTCACTTTTCAGTCACTTAAATGCTACTAATTGTTGTTTGTTTGTTTTGTTTTCAGGTACCAAATGCTGTGAATAATAAAAAAAAACTTGAAATGCAAAATTATATTACAAAACAAGCATATAGCTTGTCAAAATTAGTACCAATGTACAAAAGGCTTGCTAGTGTACTAAAAAATATTACAGCCATTGTATCAAAGGGTAATAGTATATAATTTCAGGAGCAAAACAACAATCAACCATATAAACCTACCGCGGTCCATTGACTGAAAGAGGCATGATCGGCAGAATGTATGCCCGCATGGAGTTGTAATTGGTTCATACAACAGTTTTAGGCAAACAGTGCAATCAAACTCATCAGACCGCTCAGCCTTTCCATGGGTCTTTCTCATCGAAGTAGGCAGAACCTTCTCCAATTCTTGAAGATTGGATCGGAGAGGATCGCTTCATGCCATCAGAAAGAAACCCCAAACTTTTAAAACGACACATTCGGTTAGGCATCAATACGAAATCAAGAATGGTACACATCATCTACCGTACCTAAACAGATCAGATGAGGAAGCGGATAAGCAATAGCCTAAGAAAATAACTGGAACTTCAAAAAGTTTATACAAATTTAGAGTATCGCTCACCAACTTTATACGAGAATTGACCAAGAGCCTCAATGAAGGGCATAGATTCAATATCACCTGCACAAAACATAATTCATAAATGAATAAAAGCCACTCTCCTGAGCAATTGTGAGGAAAGGTAAGATCAGCTAACAAACCACAGTACCTATAGTCCCGCCTAATTCGATAACACAAACATCAGGAGGATCGTCCTTTCCATCAACAGGAACATTAGCCACACGTTCAATCCACTCTTGAATCGCATCAGTAATATGTGGAACCACCTTTAAAAAAAAGTTAAAAACTTTGTTCAAACACTCAAATCATTTCAGAACCAGAGGAAGTTAATAATAATGTACGAACCTGTACAGTTCTTCCGAGGTAGTCCCCCCTCCTTTCCTTGTCAATGACTGCCTGCTGAACACAGGACCAAAATTTAGCACCTTGTTCTAAATATGAGACTATAACAACTCAAGTAGGACACAGTACCTGGTAAATCTTTCCAGTTGTTAAATTGTTGTCACGAGTCAATGTAGTGTCTAGAAATCGTTCATAGTTTCCAAGGTCCAAATCCACCTAAACATGCAACTAGTTAGACACGCCAATGCAATCAATTAGAGAAAAAGTAATTACACAATATGACATTACCTCTTCACCATCATCTAACACAAATACTTCACCATGCTCAAACGGAGACATTGTTCCAGCATCAGTATTAAGATAAGGATCTGCATAGAGAAAGGATCAAGTTCATTCAAAATTGACAAGTTCTAACACAAGAAAATGGTGCCTTTCTTGGTTGCATATGAATGATACATGTAATAATCCAGAGTGAGAAGACACACAGGACAATAAATAAACTCACCAATCTTAATAGAAGTAACACGAAGACCACATGCTTGAAGAAGAAGACCAATGCTACTTGCAGTGACTCCTTTCCCAAGTCCACTCACAACTCCTCCTGTCACCAAAACGTACTTCATTTTGTCTCTTTACGTTTTCTTCTTCTTCACCTAATCATCAAAACACACAGAATACGGTAAGAATCAATAAGATAGACGAAACCCTTTTCAAAGACGAGTAATCTCTTCCTAAGAAAGAGCAAATGGTTGGGTTTGAGTCAAAAAACAAGAAAGTGAGAAGACGAAATTACTGCAGAATTGTACCTTGGTTGAGCAAAACTGGACTTGTGGATGATTACAAGAACATACCAAGCAAGAGCTGCAAAATAATGGTGAAAGTCATCTCATTGTCTTCTTCTTCTTCTCTATTTCACACTCAACAGCTCTTTCTCTCTCTTTGTCTGCAATTATATTCTTTCAGATTTGGAAGTCTTTGTGCGACAAGAATGATTTGACCCATCACTGGGAAAAAATACAGAAGATCAAAGAAAGAAGATGCCTTTTAGCAAAACCTCCCCATGTAAACAACCAAACCATCTTTATTACTTGTTCCCATTAAGAGAATATACATGTTTCTCATCATCATTAACATATTGGTACACATAAGAAGGAGACATTTTCACTTCATTTTAGCTGCTACTATCATTACACATGTCCTTAAACTCAAGCTTAACCATGTTAACATTCTCTATGCATCCCACCAAAACTCAAACCTCTCACTAGGAGAAAATCTAATCAATTACACATATAAGGCTATAATATGATATACTTCCAGAAATCATAAGACCAAATTTTCACCAAATCAACTTTATACTAACTAAGCTTTACTCCAAATTATTGCAAACAAACAAACCAAAAAAGCCCTAAGCCCTGACAAAAATCAAATATAAATTGTTACAGGAATCGATTCATGAGCTAATACTCATCCAAATCACCAGAAAACACCTTCGAAACCACAAATAGCTACAAATATCCGAATTCAATCGGAAAGAGCAAAACGGGAACTCACTCGGCGAGATCGCCTAACTGACGAAGGATTCCGACGAGTCCAGCGGTGGATCTTGCACCAACACCACCACCACCACCACCACCACCGATGGTGGATTTTCCACCAATACCACCACCAGACTGCGATTTTCCACCACCACCACCACTAGAGTCACCGCGAGTCGTGGATTTTCCACCAACATCACCACCAGGGGTGTATTTTCCACCACCACGACCAACTGTACATCGTACACCGCCTCCTCGTGCAGTAACTTTCTTTCCACCAACCATTTTGATTAGGGTTTTCAATCGACAGCGAGAGAAAAAGAATTAGGGTTTTCAATCAAGAGCGAGAGAAGGAGAGACAGATGAAGGATTGAGAGTGAGAAGAAGAAAAAGATGAAAAGATTTAGATTTAGGGTTTGCGAAAGAAGAAGATGAAAAGTTTAGAGTTTCTGGGTTTCGAATTCGAAGAATCGGATTGATTTCTTCGATTATAGGTTCGATTTATATGAAGAAATGAAGATTTAGAGGTTTGAATCAAGTTGATTTTAGCAAAAATGCCTCGGAATAGCCTCTGAATCGAGAGAGAAGAGAAAGTGAAAAATTTTAAGGGTTTCGATAAATGACTCTTGGGCTCTGATAAATGAAATTTATTTACTTATTGTGCGCTAATGCGAGGCAAATTAGTCACAAATATTTTGGTTTGGGGGAAAATTAGCCCGCCCAAATATTTTAGCAACAAGCCTATATATTTGTCACTAAAACGTCACTAAGTAGTCTTTAATTTATGACATATTTGTGACGCTTTAGAGGGAGTCACAAATGAAATCCCCAAACCCTAAACAATTAGACCCCAACCTATGATCCTCTTGCCATTCCTTATACCCTATACCCTAAATCTACCGATATATTAACTAAAAACGTCATAACAAGGCTAATTTAGTTTCAACATCAAATTTACCAAATATGGGATGAAAGTTATGTAAGTTTATAAACTTCTAACATTTATAGTTGTAGTGAAAATTTCAAAATTCATATTGTTTTAATTTATCCACTACTAACACATTTTCATACTTTGCCTTTAAAGTTTATCATAATCTAATTACAAATATGAATCATAGATACCTCAATGTGTATTATTGTAAAATGGAGTGGCAAAGTAGTCACTAATCAGTCGCAAATTTACTTATGCGTTGCAAATGCGTCGCAAAATAGTGGTATATTTATGACTATTTTGTGACGTTAGTATAGGTTTGAGAATCCAAAACCCTAAACCCTATATAGTCACTAAAGAGTCACAAATCCGTCACTATTATTTTTTTTAAAAAATAGTTATTTTGAAACCCTAAATCCTATATGGTCACTAAAGAGTCACAAATTCGTCACTACCAATTTTTGTGACGCTTTTGTTACGCTCTTATGGTAGTCACTAATCTGTGACTGCTTTGATAGTCACAAAGTAGTCGCATATTTGCGACCCCATAAAGTAGTCGTAAAAGAGTCGCTAATTAGTGACTGATATGTGACTAGCCTAAAACCTCCAAATAAGTGTCGCAAATTAGTCACTTATTTGCGACTCTCTTACGACCAGGTTTTGGCGTCGCAAATTAGCGACAATTTTGCGACGCTTATTTATGGCGTTGCAAAGTAGTCACAAATTCGTCGCAAATATTAGTGACTACTTTGCAGTCACTAACCGCAGTCACTTCTGGACTGTTTTCTTGTAGTGTAAGTCGAGTCTCGAGAGTATCGTAGTAATATTAGTTCGTTAGAATCGGAATTCAAGTGATTGTGAATCCGGTTGTGTGTGGTTGTATCCTGGGATCCTTGAATCAGTCATCTCGTCGCACTACGGGTGATTCAAAGGGTTAAGAAAAGAGATTCGTCTCGCCTCCGCACTTCTCTTCTTCCCTTAACGTTTCTCTTATCGCTTTTTAATCCCGATTCGTAGCGTTCCAAAAACTTTGGTCCTACAAAACAAACATTGATATATAATCTATTAGTCTCCAATCCAGCAAAAGAAACAGAAACATCCCCTACTAGTGATTGTTCGAGAATTAGATGTCTCTTGTTTATCACATACTAGGGCTGGGCCTCGACTTACACTAGATATTGGGCCCATGTCGCTTTAGGTGGTAAGCCATTAAGGATTTGAAACTAATATCTCTATTTTTTTTATTTTTTAATAATTGAAGTATCCGGGTTTCTACCACCCAATCAACCTCCCCATGATTAGTTTAGTGGTTGAGTAATTCATTCACCAAATTTTCTAATGAACTTAAAGCATGACATCGTTGCCAAATGAAGGTGAAAATGTTTCTAGCGAAATCGAACTCAAGTTGGAGGAGTTTACCTCTTTTCTTTTAGCCTTTTTGTTTCTTTGTATCATCGTGGGACTTGCTGCGTTTTTTTTTTCCTTACCCTTGACCACGTTGAAGAAATTTAGAAAACTGCTCACATTGTTTTACATTAGTAAAATAAGCTTTGGCTGACTAATCACATGTATTGGGTTGCTCAACCTACATTTCCTTCGTGGGGTAAAAAATGTGGACAAAAGAAGGAAAGAAACAAAATCATTGTAATGTGACTAACGGGCAACAATAACTGAGAAAATTTGGAAGCTTTCATCACTCACATGAATAATGTGAATAAAGGCTAATAATTGCAATATCTAGAAAAATAGTGCATGGGCAATTCATCAATTATTTATGCTGCTGTCAAGTGTCTTGTATCACAACGCACTAATAACTCGAGTTTTATCCCAAACACCAACATTATATATGTCTAAAATATTTCCATTTATCATCCAAATTCCATGTATTTTAGATGATATAAAAAAAAAATACATGTTTATAATATATGGTCAATTAGAAGATATTATTCGACTAATGATTTGAACTCAATTTTATTTTTTTAAAATATTTAGAAATCTACTCTATCTTTTTTTTTGTCAACAACTTAGTATTAATTAATCCTACTTTATCAAAACCAACTATTGTATAACGTACATTATATTTATAATCAATTAACTGCAAAAAAATTCAAAAATGTAACTAAATATTAATGAACAATTAAACAAGAATTGTGGCTCATGTTCTTGGAGTCCCCACAAACTTGGAAACGATGAGTTGTGGATTTTGTCGGCTATAGTTACGAAAAGACAGAATATCCAACTATTTTATGGAACAACACCAATACACGTTTTCTTACCATTCAATTTATCACTTTCTCCATACCACAATTGTCGAGTCAAAGCTAATCTTTTATTTTCTAAATCGAATCTACAACAAACATTTATATGTATCCTTCAAAAAATAAATTTCAGTTTACTTATGTAATCAACTCGACTTACTTTTCTTAATTTTTATCATTTCTTTTGTTTCTTGGTTGTTAACACTGGGTAACTAAAAAAAAAAAAGCAATCACTTGACGAATGGCTGATATAATTAAGAGACCCTATGATTAACATGGTAAAAATGCATAAGCCCCATCATTATGTCTGGACCTCAAATTATGAAGAATAAATTTTCTTATATTCTAATTTATGTCTTAACCTCAAAATCCAAAATAGCTTGCATGTATATAAAGACATAAACACACTACAAAATCCACCATTCCTTATCTTCTTCCTCTCTTTTTTTATATTCCAATGGCTGCCTTAAAGTTCATACCTATAAACTTTAGATTTTATGTATATAATTTGATTATTATTTTCTCCGCCCATAGTTCCACGGCGGAGCTCCAGAGGCTTATGCAGCCGGCGAAACCCGATGGTTCGGTAAGCTTTCTGGTCATCGGAGACTGGGGAAGAGGAGGCGCATATAACCAGTCCGAAGTAGCTCTTCAGGTTTCTTATATATCTTTCTTGTTTCCTATTCCTTCGTGAGCATATGTGATACGATGATCAAATTTATATGATGAGGCCTTAAATATACAGTACTATTAATTCTAGAAAACCATGTTAAATCTTAATTTTTCAACTTGAAATCTAATCTTGTCATCTAAACCACAATTCTTGTTTTGTTAAGAAAATTAGCTTTATCGTAAAAAGATACTAGTAATCTTCCTTAAAATTTGTTTTCTAGAAAGTGACTAAAGGAAGCCAAATAGAAGTAGTAATAAAATTACAGTAGGAAACCAAAGTGATATGACCAAAAAGGCATATTACAAGAGAAAAGACTAAGCTGGAACCTTCGAGGAGACGAATTCTATTTATTTTGTTTATAAGCAATCATTGCTATTATGCTTAGCAGTATTACTACACATCACCAAATCCCATACTAAAACTCTTTTCCATTTTAGAATAAATTCCAACAACATTTTTTTTTTGAATTATACACAGTTTTCCCAAAAGCTTTCTAGACCCAAGAGACTAATCTGTGTCGCCGGCGATGCCCAAATGTTAATTCCAACAACATTTTAATTTTGTGTTATACTATTTTGGTGTAGAAAATGATGTAATATCTTGTCTCATGTATTGAACTTATATGTTCTTGAAATAATAAATTAAAGGGTCTCTCACATTTGTGAATAATAATTGAAAGTTCCATCATTGTTATGAAATGAGACACTAAACTATTTCATACAATTTTAAACAGATGGGGAAAACTGGAGATAAATTAGATATCGACTTTGTAATTTCTACCGGAGATAATTTTTACGACAATGGGTTAACCGGTTTCCACGATCCTGCATTTCAAGATTCCTTTACCAACATTTATACTGCACCAAGCTTGCAAAAACCTTGGTACACTGGTAATAAAGTAGGGATTGTACATATTAAATAAAAAATCATGTCCATTGGATCTTAATTTCGAGATGTATATGATCCACTGTGTTAATTATATTTTCTTTAACCTATAGTTTTAGGAAATCACGACTATAGAGGTGACGTCGAAGCACAACTTAGCCCAATGCTCAAGGCTTTGGACAACAGATGGGTTTGCATGAGATCTTTCATTGTAAATGCCGGTAAGTCCGTAAATAAAACTTGTTCTAAGAATTTCAAAATCTTTTTATTTAGTTCTCCAATTATTTTAATTGATTTATAGAACAACTTAATTCTACGTAGAGATCGTCGATATTTTGTTCGTCGACACAACTCCATTCGTCGATAAATACTTTATCCAGCCAAATAAGCATGTCTACGATTGGATAGGCGTATTACCTAGGCAGAGATATCTGAAAAATCTTTTAACGGTAACAATTTTCCAACCCAAATAACGAAGTATGTATAGTCTGTGACTTATAACATATTAAGTTGAGGTCTTGAAAAAGAAAAATTGATGTATAGGAATTGGAAATTTCAATATTTTTTTGTAGGAAGTCGATGTGACATTGAGAGAGTCAAGTGCAAAGTGGAAAATAGTGATTGGTCACCATACGATCAAAAGCGTAGGCCACCACAGGAACACCATCGAGCTGGACAAGCACCTTCTACCGATTCTCCACGTGCCAAAACAATTCATATACTATAAAGTTCTCATTACATGCATGCCCGTGAATATTAATGCCATTTTTTTCTCGATTTACTAGGCGAATGAAGTGGATCTCTACGTAAACGGGCATGACCATTGCTTGGAGCACATAAGCAGCGTGGAGAGGTGAAGTAACTAAACTAAAGTTTTTTTTTTATGAAATAAAGTAACTAAACCAAAGTTGAACAGATAAACATGTAGATTAGTGGAGAGTTTGAAAATTGGAAGTTGGAACCTTTTGTTGTGGGTTAAAAAAGAGTTAGAGTATTTGAATGACCACTATAGATAATACTATATATTATCTAGATAGAATTCAACTTAAATATTATATAGTGTGTATATGTAATTTCAATTCGATTAGGTTGGCTAGACTCAATTTGTACGTCATTTTAAAGAAAATGATAATGTTTTGTTTATTAAAAAAAAAACACATTTTGGCTAATAATTCGTTTAGGGGAGTTTATGCTTTACATAGTAAAAATCAACAACATGTAATCCTAAATATCTAATAGCTTCATTTCCCGCCGAATTATGTAATTCATGGACGTTTATTTGATCGTAAATTATTTGTACTAATCAATTAACTAAATGTTGTTGTATATATATATAGTAAAATACAATTTATGACAAGTGGAGGTGGATCAAAGGCATGGAAAGGTGATGTAAAGAACTCAGAAGAGATGAGGTTTTACAACGACGGTCAAGGGTTCATGTCGGTTCACGTTTCGGAAGCCGAACTGCGTGTCGTTTTCTATGATGTTAATGGACTCGTTCTGCATCATTGGAACACTTCTTACAAGGAGGCGCTTTACTTCGCTTCTTAATCCTAATTAAATGGGGACGTATTATTGCTTATGATGTGAAATTAATTTCGTATTTCGTTTCGTTGAATTTTCGAATCACATTACGATTTGACAAGAACGTATTTCAGCAAGAGCAAAAAAAAAAAAGTCAATCAAATCTTGTTGAATTAAGCTGCACCTCTTACGCAAGGCTAAGCATACATTGAAAAGGTGAAAGCATGTAATCACATGACAAATATAAATCGATAACATTTTCAGAAAATACTCGGAACTATTATTGAAAATTTGTAAGATAGGAGATGATAGAAAGACTGCATCCATATTAAAATAAAATAATTTCGTAATCAAGATAGTGATATCTTACTTTTTATACACAGAAATTTATCTACTCTACCATAAATTCACAAATTCTTCGCAAATCTACCATAACACTCAATTTCTTTCATTCTTATACGTTTATACCACAACACCATTTGAAAAAAACAAATTGTCCTTATCTTCTTCATCTCTCTTACATATTCATCTCTTTCAACCACTCACTTTTTCTCTCCATCGCTCTCTCCGGCCGACGTGTTTGAAAATCTCTTTCTAAATCTACCATAAATCAACACTTTTCAATTTCAGCAGACAACAATGAAGCCGACAACGGGCCGTACGGTGTTAACGGAATTGACGACGGAGACGGTGGACAAAAATGAATTCGGCGACAGCAACAGCGACGGTGGATGATGGACAGAACTGACGGCAGATGGTAGTGAAAATATTAAACGGTCGTGAACAAAAATAACAATAATCAACCATAAGTTACAATAAGGGTAAAATTATATTTTTCTCTTAGTTGTGATCTGAAATTGAAAGGTGTTTTGATTTATGGCAGATTTGGAAAAAGATTATCAAAATTATGGTAATTTTGATAAAATTCCCTTTATACAACTTGAAGTACAAGTTTCCCGAACAATATGTAGTGGTAGGGGTCCGGGACACAACTGGGTCCGATTCTCATCCATAAAGATTGGATATGATTTTGTCACATTCCTTTGTCTTGTGTTCAAATTCTTTTTAATTTATAGATAATATAGATATTATATATTGGATTATATGATAAAACGATAGAATGAGAACATGTGGTTATAGGAATGGCATCAATACAACTCCGTTTTGTGGATGAGTAGTTCAGAAGCCCAAGATCTCTCACATTTCAACATTTTTCCTTTACTGCAAGAACATTTTGACTCATACCAAATTATCTTTCAAAATAAATATGATATTATTGTTCTTGCAGTATAAGTCAAATTATCTCCCAAAATGACTCATACCATTACCAAGTTAAAGCCTTATCACAAGAGATAAAGGCTTCATGTCTTAAGCTTTCGTAGGCCAAAAATCATTTTGAGATATACATATAGATATGATTTAATAAGTATAAACTAAACGAGGGAGAAGTAAAATTTTGAAATAGTAAGGATAAATAAATGATTTTTAGAGAGTAGAAAACGGGTAAATTTTGCTTGTTCCTCCTAAAAACAATTTTCTCAAGTGGCCAAAAACACATATAACGTTTCATCAAATTCGCCGCTCATTTTTACAGTTGATAAACTGCACCTCAGATTTCTTCTCTCTTCTCTCAGCTAATTGCTCTGTTTACCGTCACCGCTATCACTACTGCCACCGCATTCCTCCGCAGCAGTTCCGTTACTAACTTCTTCTTTTGTCTTGTTGCTTCCGTTGCTGATGGCGGATTTCTTTGGGGAGCCTTGTAAAACTGGTTCTTGAGTTGACCCCGGTGGGAGGAACACACCGGTTCCAGGGATCGGCATTCGAGGTTGTGGTGGCGGCTGGTGTCTTGGATGAGGTGGCAGTGGCCAGACCGGAGGACCAGGTGGGACACCGCCAGGGAAAGGCATTGGAGGGGCGAGCGGAGGAGAAGGGGCGATGAATATCGGTTGAACAGCTCCGTTTGGTGGGCGGTGAGATGGAGTGGGCAAGACACCGGTGGTCTGGATAACAGGGTAGTGTTTAGGTGGGCCGTTTGGGTGACGGATGTGATGATTCGGAGATCTGCTAGGCGGTGGTCCCCAGTTCGTTCCAGGTAAGTAGTTTCTCGGTTGAGACTTAACGAAAGTGATGAGTATACGCTGCTTTCGAACTGCGTGAATTGCAAACTTGGCAAGATCTGCCGATTTGCCTTCCACTCGAAGAACCGATCTGTTCAAAATAACTGACGATTAAAGGACTGAAAGATTTCGCCTATTGCAGACTTAAGTGATAGTTGAATTGGTTACCCGGGAGTGAGAGAGAGCTTGAGCGAGCCCTTGTAGTCGCCGGGATGATCAGAGACAATTACTCTTCCAAGTGTGAAATCGCTTTCCGACAAAGACAAGATACAGACGGGTCGTCCAAACCAGGGAACAAACAGATGAGGCTGCGAGTGATCTCCCTATAGAAGAAAAAAATTCGTAAGGAAACAGAAACTGATAACTTTAGAGGTTTTGACAAATTAGGCAATCAGTTTTAAAACCTCGCTGAAGAAATCGATGATGCAGGCGTCTGGATTCACAGGTATAATTTGCTTCGAGACCATACGTTCGATAATGTCCGAAAGCAATGACGGGATTGGCTCTATTCTTCGATCTGCATAAAACTCATATCTCATGTTAAACCAATACACAGAAGAAGTTATAAGTAAATAACATAACGAAGGACTTGCCTTTAATACTCTCATCATCAGGAGGTGTATCAGCTATGGGAAGACCGAGTTGGATCGTCTCACGTCCACGTCCTCTACTCGGGCGTTTATAAGCCACATATGCGTCACCTGTTTCTCATCAACCAACAACGGTTTACGACCTGACTAAAAACAAGTTTATAAACCATTATAGTAGTGCATAAAAAAAATTCTTACTTTGAAGTTGACCTCTTCTTCCAGAAAGTTTCAGATTGTTTACAAAAGAAACAAGTTTAGAAACTTCTTTTGCGTCGAGCATTTTGTCGTATAGCTTCAGTCCTTCAACAACATTCACCTACACAAAAGAAACAACTCTAACTAATATAGACTCGCAGGCCGAGATTATAAACAGACATCGAAGAAGGAGATCCAACTCACCATTTTCGCTTCATACATCTCCTGAACATCAAAGGATTTTCCCATGCTTGCAGTACACTCTTTATCTTTCTCGTCCAGCTTTACCTCGGAACTAAGACTGTTATCTGCAAGAAAGAAACAACACGGAATTGTAACATTACAAAAAAAGGTCTAATATCAAGTGAAATCGATCGAAAATCGTACCTTTAGAAGCCGGGTTACAATTATGGCTCACTGTTTCTGCACCCGCGGACACAGATTCTTCCAAATCTTTACTATCACTCTTCGGTTTCTCGTTACCATCTGCCCCACAAACAGATAATCAATATACATTACCGCAAACACATACATCTAAACCAGTAAACAAGTCTAGAGACTACAAACAAGCAAAACCGCAGATAAAACCCAAATCTTCCATTATCAAAACGTTCCTCAACATACAATGCACTATCTCAAACCACATTGCAAATAAGATTCAACACCAAAGAAGTTAACTTTCCTTACAAGCAAGCAAACCAAAGACTAATTCCATTACCTCTCTTCTCCTCTGCAACAGATGCTCCCTTATCATTACAATCCGAGTTCGAATTATGCCCGTTTCTCGCAACCGACTCACCTCCTCTATAACCACCACCATTGTGATGATGCTTGTTAAATCCAGACCCTGATCTTCTTCCTCCACCTCCAAATTTCCCAGTCTGATCAGAACTGTAATGCCTTTGAGGATTTGGTGCTTGAGGAAGCACTTGTTGTTGCCGTTTCCAAGCAATTTGCTGCAGATTGTAAGAAACTTCCGTAGGAGGAATAAACTGCTGCATATAAAGAACTTGAGACCAAGCTAATTGACGATGATAGATGCTTGAGATCACAGATTCGTATTCGTTCGAATCACCGATTGTTTGTAGATGATGACATAGCGAATTGATGATCGCGTTAGCCGCAGCGAACTCGCAGCGTAGCCACGAGATAAACCCATCTCTACCGTCGGGGATCCAGTTTCCGGCGACTACTCCGGCTACGGCGGGAGGAAACTGCAATTTCTCAGCCGGAGTTACATTTCCCGGTGGCATTGCCATTTTTTCCGGCAACAATCTCGATAAAGGTTAGATTTTTATTCCCTTTCGAGTGTTCTTCGATTATCTCAAACACAAGTCATAGCTTCATTCACACAGATCTGCAGAATCAAACAACGAAAATTGTAAAAATTTCCAACGAGATCGCACACTAAAATCTAATAAAAATGGTGAATTTACGTAATTGAGATAAAACCCAGGAAGAAAGTAGACGCATTACAGATGGAGAAATGAAGGATTACCATAAATGTGAAGGTTTTTAAGAGTGTAAACGCAAACAGATCTGGCAAAACGAGAATCTGGGTCGTGAAGGTGAAGATGAGTGAATAAAGAGAGTAATGTAGTTAAAGTGATGATGTATAAATTAAGGGAAGCTTCGTAAAAGGTAAGACGAAAGAGAGAGATCTAGGGTTTTTGAGGGAAGAAGTGTAAAGGGTAAGAGATTTGTTTTTGGCTTAGTTAAGACGCTTGCGTTTAACAAGTCTAATACGGTGGCTTTAGATCACTTCATCATTTAGATTTCTCATCTCTCAATTTTTTTATTTTTGTCACCAAATTTTCTGTAAATTAATTAGGAGTTATTATTATCACTTAACAAATCGAGATTTTCGAAAATTTACGAGCATTTTATTTTACAAAAATGCACAATTAATGAAAGGAAAAAACGAATTAGTGATTTTTTGGGGTTTATTTTATGCTTTATAAAAGTTGGAACGAAATCGAGATTCCGCATCATTTTTAAAAGATGCTCGTTAATGTAAAAACATGATTATCACGCCACTTTTTTTTTGTTTTGGTACAAATGGGCCTGCTTATGGCCCATGTTAAGATATGGATCCACTATGGGCCCACATATAATTGTCAGATTGTTAGCTTTTTTTTGTAAAATTACACCATTTGTTGAAGTTTGGGGTCCATTTGACGACACATTTCTAAAAAAGAAGAAAAATGGAGTATAAATAACAATGTAGCGAATTTTGGTGATTTTTTATATTATTTTATGGTTTTTTCAAACTATCATAATGTAAAATGAGACTTTAAGATCATTCAACTTAGTAGTCAACACATTTTAACATATGTAAAGGCTGATTGGGACAAACAATCCAAGCTTTATATCCCACTAATCACGAATTTCCTTCTTTCTTTACCAAAGTCATTAACTTCATTAGTTCATTAATTGTTGTTAAAGAAACTTTACTTAACCGAGTCCACATATACTAAGATGACACGCACATATGACATAGAATATTGTGGTTGTTGTCTTATTTTTAGTTTATGTGACCCTAACCAAAACACTAGTTAAGAGATATAATACTTAATTTTTGTTTGGTTATATATTTGTTGAAAAATACGTATAATAGAATCATAGAATTGGCATAATCAAATGGATCTATTACACTAGTCCCAAAAGAAAATTATACTATATGAACCAAAAAATCAAATTAATAGACCTTACTATTTGTATTTAAAAATATACAACTCCATTGTAAATATTGAGCAATTTGCCTGAAATTTTTAGAAGGATAAATTAGACAATGCATATCGCATTCTTATTCAGAAGATAATCTTGCATGACTTTCATAGTCAACTCGCAATATTTTGGTGACAACTTGTGACAAAGATTTTGCATCAGCTATAATCAAAATGAAGATTTTTTTTTTGTTTGGTCATGTTTTCAGCTCATGGTGAAAATCGGACATTGGAAATACTATTAGCTTGTTTGAGTACTTCTTGGATGTAGAATGAGATGCGAAATGGAGAAGACTTCGATTTCGTTAACTTGTTAAGTTAACGATTAGCTTCTATAAGTGCATCTAGGATATAGAATGAGATGCGAAATGGAGGAGACCTCGATGCCGTTAACTTGTTAAGCTAACGACAAATTCTGTTATTGTGAAATTCATCTTAACTGTGTGACTTTGCTTCGAAGTCTTATCTTAGCAATTTCAATTATTGTTGTTGGCTTGAGTGAGGTTAAAAAAAAGTTCAACAAAAACAAATTCAACTCCATTTTTATGGATTGAAAAAAAAAAAATTTGTCTACACGATCTAGTAACATCGAACGAAAGTCATCCCAAACGGACCCATATTTTATAATCGATGTACCTTGAAATGACATTAACAATGACACATTGTGAGGGCATATGTGTGAATGAACTGAATATGCCAGCATGATCACATAAAGACAATTAAGTCAATAATATTTATTGGATCCGTTGAAGAATGGGTACAAGATAAACAAACGTTATCAAAATTATTTGTTTTAAATCTCGTAGAAAACAAAGATAACGAGAACATATATGTGTTTTATATGAAAGAAAAGACAGGAAAGAAGATAATACATTGTCATATATCCCCTCTGCTTTTAGAAAAAAAAAATGATATGTTTACTGAAATTTCATGCAAATCTTGCATACGTTTGTTTAAATATTTCACTAATGTCAAATATTTAAAAGTATATTTGGTATGTTAAAAATATACTAATTTCAAATTATTTTATTAATACGTTGAAACATATTTTTCGCGAAACGTAGGAAACCAAAAGATACAATAAAATCCACAATCCTTATTCCTATACAAGACAGTTGAATATGCCAAAAATGAATAATCACCGAATCATATCGAGTTAGCTCCGGTGAACCGGCTCTTGCTCCGGTGCTTTCCATGATGGTCACGGTGACGGTGAGGAATCCCACCAAACGTGAACGGATCATAAACCCTGAGACGCTTAGCCTCCACCGGATCCATCACACATTCCGGCAAAACCACCTTATACCTCATATGGTCGTAACAATACGAATAAGTCATGTGTTTCCGCCGCAAACTCTCCATTTTACTCCTTAGTGACACCGTTAAATCCGACGCTAGCCGAATATCCTCGGCCGCTCGGTCTTCGCAGCTCGGAAATTCTGCGGTGGGGTCGATGGCGCAACCGTGGAGGATCAAATCGGTGAACTGAGCGACGTAAGGGGCATATTTGTAATTAACACCGTACTTGCCTCCATTAGTCGCCCATTTGGAACCATCCCATATGGTTGCGTATAAAGACATTGGCTTCGCAGGAAAATCACCGCCCATTGTCGCCGTCCGTTTGACTTCTCTGATCGGAACATTATCTACATAAAATCTGCCATTTAAAAAAAAAAAACTTGTGGTGAAAATTAATCTAAAATGTGATATTTTTGGTAAAAATTACAGCTTTTAGTGGGACTGAATATAGATTCTCTCATCCAAAAATACTCTGTTTGGGTCTCTGTTGTTGCTAAGAATCAAAAGCTGTAAATAACTTAACTTTCCAGAACAGGAAACTAAAATCCACCAGCTTATTGAATTCAAGTAAATTAAAATCATGTCACATAAACCCCACTTGGCTTTCCTTAAATAGAAAACATTAGTAACGCCTAAAGAATCTCCAAGATCATTAAAACACTCATAAAGCCTAATCTAACGGCTTTTAGATTAGTAGTAAAGTTTCAACCACATTTAATAATACTAACACTTGTAAACTATTGCTTATTAATTTAACTTAAGCCTAATGAATTAAGAGGATCATTAAGAATGTAATTGAGTTTGGGTTTAACTTACATGATGTGAGAATCGGACCAGAGGACACTGTATTGATGAAAATCCTCTGTTGGATCGAACCAAAGATTGTATCTTTCTTCTCTGCCCAAATGTGTGCTTCCATTACCGTATATGTTGGTCTGAATCCTCCATTCTTTGCCTCTAATATTCCCCAAAAACTCAAAATCAATCTCGTCATGATTCTTCTCATACATATCTCCATTTGACAACTGAGAAGAACAACAAGAAAAAAAATTCACAAAAGAAGTCTCAGGATTTCTATGCTTTCTCTAATAAAAAAAGAAAATAAAAATTCATGAGAAATATCTTATTTTCTGAGTGGACCCAAATAGCTAAAAAATCAAGAATCCATGGTGGGGTTTTGTGAAAATTCAAAGATTAGAGATTGTTGCTTACATAAAAGGCGATTACAACTCCAGCAGAATAATCAGATGGTAATTTGATAGAAGAGCTGAAGAACCCATGTAAGTAAATATCATTTGAGACAAACCCAGAACCTGAAAACATGATTTCATAAAGAAAATTAAAACATCATTTTAGACAATAGTTAAAAAAAGATTAACAGAGAGAAAAAAAGACTCCGAGAAAACAAGAACACAAACCGGTTCTCTCATCGAGTGTTAACCGGGCTAGTTTTCCATCTCTGTGAACAATCAGATTCTGGCCACCGAATAGCTGTGTGTAACCTTCGTCGAACTGTAAAAGAGGAAGCTTTTGTAGACCAAATCCAGAGACCAAACCGGTAAAGAGTGACATGAAAGCTAAAAAACGAATTAAAAATCCCATTTTCTTATGTAAATTAATGTTTGTGTGAGGAAGAAATGGGAAGAGATTTAAATGGATAAATAGCTTGTTGAAGACGAGCTATGGAGCTGAGTTTAGAGAGAGAGAGAGCATGAATATCAGGATTAGTATTGCAGAGTACGTCTGGACATGGATGGTTTATATTTTTTATAATTAATGATTTTATATCTCAACTTACCTTTTCATAATTTTGTACTATTTATTTATTACTCTGAATCAGTAAAAGACTACAAGTTGAAGACAAAAAAAAGAGAGTAAATGACTAGAAATTGTTTTTATTTTATTTTACAGTTATTTAGCTAGGTAGAAATAGATTATTGCATATTTAGAAAAATGACAAAATTTTTGGAGATTCATTTAGAAAACAGTAGATGGGTGAAGGTATCGGGTTCGTGAGAACGAACTCGATCTACTCAAATGAATAGGGTTTTAAATTTGAGGGCCAAATAACGAGAAAAGTTAAGGAGGATTAAAGAGTGTTTCCAAGAATGTGTATTATTCAAGAAAGTCGCGGATCCCTTTTAGGACAGACTAAGTTACATATTTATACTCAAAATGGTCTTAAAGAATAAACCCTAGAAATATATGAAAAATATCATAACTAGGTAGATTCACACAATATTTTCATATATTCTCTACTTCTTCTCCAAGTATTCGAGGTCGGCTGCCCTAGATTAGATGGGCTTTTGTCTTCACGAGGGGCTTCCTTGTTTTACCTAGGCCCAACCAGTCTCCTCCGGATCGATATCTGGGTCGGTTCAATCTTGAGTCAGGTCTGGGTATATAGGGTGCCAAACCCGGTACCCCCTCGAGTTCGATCTTTGATGCCGTCAGAGGTCGGATAAAGCGTGTTAATGAAGCTGATTCGACTTAGGATTGAATCAACACGCCTGTCCGATTATTCCACGTGGCTCGCATCCAACCGTTGCATTCGAAAGGACATTGAAAAGACATCCCGGTTCACTTGAGCCTGCCGTCTAGGGTTTTAATCATTACCCTCGAAAACCATCTTGAATATAAATATTACTCAGCCCTTTTACTTCCTTTTAAGTCTTCAGCCGAAATCAAGAAAAAGGTAACCTCATTTCCCCCTTTTAGATATACTTTTCTTCTCCCGCATAATTTCTGTTGCATTCGCAAATCGCGTATTTTTTGTTATGCATCCTTCCGATAATTTTTTGTCAGATTCTTCTGGGGATCGGAGTAATGCCGATATAACACCAGTAGGTCATACTGTACCATCGAGGATTCTCCATAATCTCGGTGAGTCCTCTTCCGATTGGAGGACTCCCAACGATACCCCAACATCTCCCGTGGATGAGAATTTCCTCACTCCTCGTGAAACTGATGGCCATGCTCTTCTAGATGTTGACGTCCCGGCCTCCGAAGCTCTGATTGGAATTCCGGACGAAGTTGCCGTCGTACACTAGTTCAACATTTACGGGGTTTGCGATTCAATTGTCTCTGAGAGAGATCTTGAGGGTATGCGACGCTCCTGCGTTATGTCCTCCGACCTAGAATTTCTTCCTCTTCTTCCTGGCCAACGCCCATAGGACTGTCCTTCCTCTTCTTCCTGGTCATGCCGGTGATGATGCAACTTCGTCAAAGAAGCCTGGCAAAGACTCATCTTCTGACGAAGATGTGAATTATTAAATTAACCGAAAGAGTAAGGGAATTTTGGTACCCAAGGATAAGTATAAAGAACTTAGACGAGCCATCGTCGAGCTATTGCCAATCATATTGCAGGAAGGGTCCGACCTATCCAGGTCGGTGGAGTGCGAAGGACTCCACCGCCTGAAGCGCCCGTTGATCAACTTTTGGGCGATATTGATCCTCCTCCCATCTTTGATCCCTTGATGATGGTAAACAACAATCCTTACGTGGAATTTTGACCGGAGGATTATCTTAATGTAGCTTCGGCATTTTAATCGGTTGTTCCAATTTCTGCCTCGCCAATTCAGCTGAGGACTCCATCTTCTATTTTGGTTCCTCCAGGTGGGGCTATTTCCTCTACTCTCGCTGATAAGCGAAGGATTTCAAAATGATCCCTCGATGGGCCGTCTGACCAGGCTAGGAGGCTGAGGAGAAAACAAGGTCCTTATCTGCCGCTGAAGATTCCCCCAGATTATAACTGTAGCTTCACCTTTCATCACCGTACTCCTCACATTCCTCTAATTTTGGGTCCACCCACTTATCAGACCACGCTTATCTGGAATATCGGGGGACCCAATGTTTGTCTACTTTTTGTTGACAACATGGTTTGTCTCAACGAGTACAACACTCTTACCCGTGACATGGTCATGGTATATTTCATCTTTTATCCTTAAAATACTTTCAGCTTCTGCTTGTTATGTAAATCCGTTTTTCCTTTATCATTGACTGTAGTTGATCAGCTTGTTTAACCACTTGGTGAGTGAGTATGAAGCGAACGTTTTAAGGAGCAAAGGGGAAATGCATACTTGTGCCCGATGCCCAATGATCGAGGATGCCTGGGCCGAAGTGGAACGTCAGAGGCAACGAGCCTATTCGTAGGAGCTTAAGGCCACTACAAATCATCAGGAATTGATGGCGTACTATGAGCGGGTTTGTGCTCTGAAAAAGGAGAGGTCACATATCAAGGAGGTAGCAAGGAAGAAGAAAGCCAAGCTAGAGGCTGCCTTAGAGAAGTCAAGGTCACAAAAAGACCGGTTGCGCAAGGAACGTGATGACGCAAGACTTTCTTTAGGTGAGGCGGATAGTTCCAACTCAGGGCTGAGAAGAAGGCATGCTGCTCGGCTTGATATGATCCGTGCGCATCTCTCTTCTCGCGATGCTGTTGAGTAAGACTTTATATGTCCGGGGTGCCGCTCAGTGTTTAACAGTAATGGCTGCCGCGGAATACAAAGTTCTTGCCGACCTGCTAGAGCAGTATCGTGCTCAGGAGACTAAGGATAAGTCTGAGGTCAAGGCCAAAAGCATATAAACTCTTGTCGAAGATGTGCTGAATCCGACTACTCCTTTCGCTCTTTCTCTTGATACATCAACACCAACTTCGACAGACTTCGACCACTATGGCACCAATTTCCCCACTCAGAATGAATAGGACCGCATGTGGTCTTTTTAAAATTTATGTTTCGAACATGACCCCTTTTTAGGGTTTTTATTTTGGTTTTGTATACATTGCTCCTTCTGTGGGTCTTAATTTATTTTATTTGCATAGTTGATGACTCCACTTTTGCTTTTTTATTTTCTGTTTAGAAAATTTTTCTTAGTTTAATTTTGCTAAGTCCGAGTTTTAAGGACTTAGTTTTTCTTTAGGTAGATGCTTAAGTGTGTAGTTGTTTTCATTTAAGATCGTTAGAGTAGTCCAAATTAGCACATAAGTATGCGATAAAGTATCGGCTTTTTGTTTTACCTAAGTGGATTTAGATTTGTTGCAAAAACGGGTTCGGTTTTTATCTTAAAGTGGGGTGAATACCACACTGCACTTAGAGGGAAGTACGTAAAATATCAGATACCTGGCCTGGGTAACGATGTAAGAAGTTGCTACTTTTTAGGTCGTAGAGATAGACGAGCTGGTCATGCCGATCTTATTAAGTGTATTCGAATACGCTTTAGATTAAATAAAAAATCTTTTTTTGAAGAGAAATCTTATTAAATGAGTTTTATGACTATCCTTTGGTGACAAAGCTACCTACGTATTCCTTTTAGAAGGGAATCAAGTCATTCGTAGTTCATACATGAGTAGTATTTTTTTTTTTTGCGAAATAGAAAACGGCTGGGTTATTCTTACTCGGCTTTTAGCGTTGCTAGGACGCGGGTGAGGCTTTAATGCTGGTAACTTCTTCGAGGAAGTCCTTAGCAATTTTCCTAGCTTTCTTTTCCTGACAAGCTTAGGGGCCGCTCTCCCCGGTCTCGTTGAGGATAAGTTCAGCTTAATTCCTGTTTTTCTTCTCGATTGTGAAGAAACGCCGAGCTTGCTCTTGACTTCTTTTTATGGTTTAGCTTCCACCTGTGATGGGAAACTTAACGCACTGGTGGTACGTGGACGCCACGGCTTTCATAGCATATAACCAAGGAGTTCCCATGATAGCGTTGTATACCAAAGGAGTATCGATGACCACGAACTTGGTCATTCGTGTAATTCCTGCAACATAGACCGGGAGTTTGATTGTCATAATGATCGTCATTGTATTATTTGCGAATCATGTTAGAAGTCGATTACAGTACTTAATATCATCTTCGTCCACCCCAAGTTTCTTCAGCGTCATTTTGTAGACCAGGTCAACCGAGCTGCCAGTATCGATCAAAATATTCCCAAACTAGCATTTATTAATGATGAATTATATCACTAACGGGTCATTGTGAGGTCGATCTAGATACTCAGTATCGAGCTCGTCGAATATTATGGTGAGTTTTTTTGTCTATCAAAATCTTGCAGCATTATGATATTCCGGCCAAGCGTTCATATTGTTGAATTGAACTTACCGAGTCGTTACACTCCTCCAAACCGCCCATGATCATGTTGATGCGCTTTCGGGGTGCCGAGGTATTTTGGCTTCCAATAAGATCGTCTCGATCACATTTTGGTGGGTTGGAGCTTCCTTGGGGTGGTTTATGGTGTTGCACCTCCCCTTCCTTCTTGGTTTTTTTTGGTAGTGGCACTTTTGTAGCGTCCAATTGGAGGGAGTTTTCTGGCCTTATACTCCAGCAGAAGTGTGTTTTGGAGGTGGCAGTACTAGGATGTGGTATGACCGTACTTCTGGTGATATTCACACCAGCTCCTCGAGTCTCTTGCATCGCCTTCTTGGATGATTTTCTTGTCCGATTTTGATTCTGGTTTGTTGTCCTCCTCGGCGATCTGGAAATTCTTCCTTGCACGACTTCTATGGCTGGATCGTTCTGGTAGGTCGGGTTGTGCGTTTTGCGACTTGATCATGACCCCTTCATCTTCTTCGAGTTTGATGAAGCATGATGCCTTGTGCATGGCATCTTCAAGGTTTTCAAGTCGGTTTATCGTTAGTTCCTGTCAAAACGGTATTTTCGAGAGGAGCGCCTTCTAGAGGGCCTCCATGGCCGCTTCATCCATTATGATCAACTTGGATATGGTCATTTTGAAGCGTCACATAAATGATCGAAGAGATTATCCTTGCTTTTGCGCTAACAACCATAGACTCGCGGTCAAACCTTGCTTCTCGATATGCATGTTGTAATGCTTCAAGAACGCCGTTTATAACTAATGGAAATTATTGATGAATTTTTTTCAAGCTGAGAGATCCACGCCAGTGCGTCACATTTCAGGTTTTCCACAAAGAGTTGACAGTAACCGACCTCTTTCTCGTCGGGCAGGAAGTGCGCTCTTCCCATAGCGATATTGACGGCCATGAGATGCTGAGTTGGATCGGTTGTTCTGTCGTATGGAATGATCTTGATCTTTGCAAGATGTTTGACCGAAGTCTCCACAATTGGAGCCGTGAAATGGGTTTGCCTTATTTCTTCCAACACCTTGTCGAGCTCGAGAGCCGAGCTGACTATGCGGTGCATCGTGGATTTCATGGTTCGTATATCTCCTTCATAGAAGCGATCTCGGTATCTCTTGTGTCATCTGCAGTTGCCGGGGTTGCGAAGGTGGTAGACCGGTTTCTGACGGGGAGGTGTTGGGGAGTTTGCGTATTTAAAAAGAGGTTTCGTTGCAGCCGATCCGTCCTTGTGGTGGTTACGGAGTTAACCCTTGGTTCAACGGTTTGGATTTTCTCCTCGGGCCGAATTGCCAAAAGAGTGATTTGGTCTCTTATCTCCCGATTCTCCACGACTTGCTTGTCATACTTCTCCATTAGTTGTATGAGTATCGTGGGAACGTCGTCTATGATGGTTGGCCTTTCTTCCGGCAGCAGGGTTTCCTCCGTTCGGTGCCCGATATCTTCTATTTCATTTTGATTGTCTGTCTTGCAAACTTCTCCGCGGCCTTCAGGTTTGTCGTTGCCTTGATCCACAATATTCACCGTGTTTTCGTCGTTCTCTTGTTCTTCTTCTTCAACACTGGTCATCGTTTCGAGGGTTGTTTGGTAAATAACTTCTTTTATGCGCCCACCAAATCTATAGCCCCACGGTGGGCGCCAGTTGAAGGTACCGGGTTCGTGAGAACAAACTCGATCTCCTCAAACAAGTAGGATTTTAGATATGAGGGCCTAATAACGAGAAATGCTAAGGAGAATTAAAGAGTGTTTCCAAGAATGTGTATTATTCAAGAGAGTCGCATATCCCTTTTAGGACGGACTAAGTTACATATTTATACTCAAAATGGTCTTAAAGAATAAACCCTAGAAATATTTGGAAAATATCATAACTAGGTAGATTCACACAATATTCTCATATATTTTCTACTTCTTCTCCAAGTATATGAGGTTGGCTGCCCTAGATTAGATGGGCTTTTGTCTTCACGAGGGGCTTTCTTTTTTTACCTAGGCCCAACCTGTCTCCTCCGAATGGATAGTAGAGGGTGTCAAACCCGGTACCACCAATGAGTTTGTTAAGCATTTTGTTATTTGGCCAATTACCCTATAATTTTTTTATGTACAAGCCAATTACTCTTTATTTTAACTGACAGTACATTGGATTGATATGGTTGTAAACTAATAAATCTGATCAACTTAATTGGAAAATTAAATATTTTATTAATTACATTGAAAACACTATCATTTTCTCCTGTTTACATGTTGTTGGATAAATCCATCGGCTAGTAGGTTTAGCAATGTTGCAATGTTGCTACTAGATTGCAACATGTTAGAGTAGGATAATTTATTGAAAATAAAGTTATGTTCCTTTTTCCTAATAAAGGGAAATGATATTTATCAGTGGAAAATGGAGATTTTATTTAGAAGATCCGAAAGAAAAAAATATAAAAAAGATATAAAAGACAGTGGAGAAGAAAACAAAAATAGCAAGAAAGCATAAGTTGCTTTGCTGCTTACACATGTGTCCCGACAGATAGTCACAGGTAGAGTCACTAACACTGCAACAAAAAATAAAAATAAATAAGGAAAAAGTAAACTAAAAAATCTACACAGAATTCAGGGTTACAAGCTCTTTTCTCCAAGTTCTTTAAAAGAAAATTTGTTACAATCATTCTAACAATTCAGGTAGGATTTCTTTTATTTTTAATCCTTCTTTCTACTGTAATTTAAAAATTGTTGTTTTCGAAGAAAGGGTAAACAGAAAATAATGTATTCATTATTCGGATCATAATTGATAATACAAATCGCAAATCAAGAAATTTTTTGTATTACTGGTGTGGTGGTTGAAAAGAAAGGTCCACTTGGGGACAAAAGGGGTACTATTTCAGAGAAAGTGAAATCATTGGGGTTGAAACAAATAATTAAGTTCAAAGCTTTTTATAGGAGTAAGATACAAAATTAAATAGAAGCCGGTTTGGTTTAGCCGCCCAGTTATACATTCCCGACATACGCGTTATGAAGCGATTAAATTCCATGGAAAACAACTCTATCGCCTAAAATAGTTAAAACGTTGATCGGACACATGGCGGTTGCATTATCGAATGTGGTAAACAACATGTAATTACACCGCGGAGCTGCGCCAATGAATGTCCCAAAATTGCCGACTTGTTTGAGGAAAACGGTTTTTTTTTTTTTTGAATAAAATGTAAAATTTATTTCAAAAAAAACTTTTTTACAATGAATGCATCGTTTGTTTTTGACTATTAAACAGAGCTTTAAACATTAAACACCATGGTTCTTTTCTTCACCTTGTTGTAAACCAATCTTCCATACAACTTTCGTATCCGCTATGCTTCATCTCTCGGATTGAAGATAGACGATTTCGGACTTGTTTGTCAAGACTTTGGATCATATGAGTTGATGAGGTTGGTGGTTCCCCGTGCCTTCTGGAGTTTTTTCCCTCCAAATTGAATACACCGTGAGCTGAAAAGTGTATCGTAGCAAGAAGAGATGATTCTTCCCCAATGATTTATCCGTTGTTAACTTCAGCATGTTGTCCCAATTTAATGAGAATCTCCGAGCAAGAAGCTTCTTTGTTAGGCCTGACCAGATCTCTTTTGAGAAGCTGCATGTGAAAAACAAATGGTTTCGAGTTTCAATGGAATCATGACAGAATGTACAAGAGGAGTTCGCACCAGCATTCCAATGAAACATTCTATCTCCCGTTGTTAGACGATTTTGTATAGCAAGCCATGTTAGGAGAGAGTATTTCGGCGTGGCGTGGGGAAACCAAATGCCTTTATACCATTCCTTCGTAGGCTGAGTTATTCGAGTCAGATTCCAGGTTTCTTTGGTGCTAAATGTCGGTTTGAAAGAATCCCCTTTGCCCTTCCAAAGCACAATGTCTTTTTCCTCAACCAAACCTTTTTGTCGAATCTCGTCTAGTATGTCTTCAATCTGGTTTAAATAATCTGTTCTGTGTCTCCTCCTTCTATGGTTTATGATAGCTTCAGCAACTGTTGAGTGAAGCTTGATTCCCATATCTATACATCCACGCTCTCCAGTGACATCTATTAGCTTTCCAAGTGGTGACCACACATCATGCCAGAACGATGTGTTTTCCCCGCTCTTCACTTGCTTCTTTACAAACCCCGCAGCTAGATCTTGATATTTGAGGAGTTTTCTCCACATCCAAGAACCCAAAGAAGTGTTTACAGATATCGACCAGAAACAACCTTTCCGTAACAAATATGCTTGAATCCAGTTCACCCAAAGAGAGTTTGCCGAGAGTAATCTCCATATAAGCTTTAAACAACTGACTTTGTTAGCTTCTTTTAAAGATCTTAGTCCTAAACCTCCCTCTGCCAACGGTTTACAAACCTCACACCAAGCCACTTTTGCCTTCTTATTGTTTAAATCTGGACCAGACCAAAGGAAAGCTGAGCATAGCTGGTCAATCTTCTTTATACATTCAGCTGGGAGTCTAAATGCAGAGATCCAGAAATTTGTAAGACTACAAAGAACTGATTTGATAAGTTGCAAACGACCGGCGAAAGAGAGATGTCTAACTTTCCAATTACCAATTCGAGCTCTGATTTTTTCAAGCAGTGGAGTATAATCACTCACCGTCATTCAATTGGTTAATAGAGGAAGTCTGAGGTATCTTACTGGTAATGCACCTGATTCAAACGGGAAAGTGTTCAGGATCTCTTCCTTATCTCTTTCATCGACTCCTGCCATATAAATCGTTGATTTCTCAAGACTTATTTTCAACCCTGAAAAATTAGCAAATCGACTAAACACTTGGAGAATACTTTCGATCGATCTTTTCCTTCCATCTGTAAATACCAATAAATCATCTGCAAAACACAAATGTGTAAGTTTTAGATTTTAGCATCTCGGATGGTAGCCTATTAGTCGATTCGCTCCAGCCTTATCCAACATTTTTGATAGGACATTCATGCATATTACGAACAGGTAAGGTGACAATGAACAGCCTTGTCGTAGACCTCGTTGACTTCTGAATAGCCCCTCTAATTCCCCATTCACTTGGACTGAAAAAGAAGATGTCGAGACGCATAGCTCAATCCACTTTATAAATTGCAACGGAATATTAAGAGCTGAGAGAGTGGCAATGAGGAAAGGCCATTGCACTGAATCAAAAGCTTTCGATATATCGATTTTCATTGCGCTTCGAGGTGATATCGAGTCTTTATGGTAATCTCGAACTATTTCCGAGGCCAAAAGGACATTTTCCATCAAGAGACGGTCCTTTACAAAAGCTGATTGATTTGAAGAGATGAACTGTGGAAGTAAAATTTTGAGTCTATTTGCTAGGAGTTTCGAGATCACCTTATATATCACATTACAACAAGATATAGGGCGATAGTCCTTCATCTCCTTGACCTCTTTTTTCTTTAGTATCAGCGCCAATATGGTTGCATTAATTCCCTTTGGCAAGAACCCTTTGAGAAAAAATGATTGAACCGCAGTAACAAAATCCTTCCCGATTATCTTCCATGTCTCCTTAAAAAATTCCACTGTATATCCGTCAGGGCCAGGAGCTTTGTCACTTGGCATTGAGAACAAAACAACTTTGATTTCCTCTTCTGTAACAGCTCGTGTTAGTACCATACCATCGTCTTCGGAGCATCGGAAGTTTAGCAAAGTGCGTAACTCCTCCTCTGAAATAGCATCGTAATTTTCTGGTTTGTATGCTAGGAAGTCATGGAAAAATCTTTCAGCTTCCTTTTTTATCTCGTCCTGAGTATCCACAATAATCCCGTTTGGGCATGTAATTTCTTTTATTGCATTATTCATCTCCCAAACTTTTGCAGCTCTGTGAAAAACTTTGTTGTTTCCATCTCCAACCTTTAACCAATGCAGCTTTGACTTTTGCTTCAAATATTTTTCCTCCAAACCCGAAACATGATGCCATCTTCGGTATGCCTCTGATTCTCTTTCCATTGTCAAAACAGATGGATTACTAAGTGTATCAAGCTGGCATTGGCAAAGCTTTGTAAACGCTTCCTTTGTTTTCTTCGTCAAATCACCAAGCTTCGCTTTGCTCATAGCTTTTAATTGCGCTTTTAGACCTTTCAGCTTTTTGGAGAATCTGTATAATGCAAAAGTAGAATGAAACAAAGTCTCCATGTTGTCCCAGTACTCCTTAATTGATGGCATAAATTCTGGATCATGAGCTAGAGCATTTCTGAACTTGAAAGGTTTCCGAGGCCTAGGCTTATCTGCAAGTATATTTATACGGCACCGAAGGTGGTCAGAGCATCCACCAGCTTCAAAAACTCCATAAGTTTGCTGATAATCCACAGTCCATTGATGATTCACAAGGACCCGATCTAACTTCTTACAAATCAGCCCATTATCTCTTTTGTTGCACCATGTAAATAAAGGACCATGACAATGCATGTCTGTTAAAGAGCAATACTTCACCACTTCTTGAAAATCTCTCATCCCAGGTGGGATAGAGGGGTCTACCTCAAACGATGAGTGTTCCTCTCCTTCTAGAATTTCATTAAAATCACCATAGATCATCCAAGGCTTATCTCTAATCATTGGAGAATTTTGATGATTTCTTAAATCTTCCCACAACATTTTTCTTTCATCTACTAAGTTTGAAGCATAGACGAAAGAACAGAAGAATTCAGTCTCCAATCCATCCAGTAGCACTGAGCAAGTAATCATCTGGCTACTTGTAAAACAAGGAGTCAGTCTTGCTTTTAAACTCCAAACAACCCATATTCTGCCCAGACGGTGACTCTCATAGTTTGATATTAATGACCAACCCGGAAAAACAGAGGCTGCAATAGCTTCCGCTTTCCTCTCCTTTACTCTCGTTTCCAATAGACAACCAAATTGAATATAACTTTTTGAAATCCATTCTCGAACAACAGAATGCTTATAATCTTTGTTGAAACCACGAACATTCCAGAAGAAACTCGACATTAAAGATTTTTTTTATTTTGACGTTTTCCTTTACCTCCAGGAGGTTTCGTAATTTATCTATGTTCACAGACAAGGGTTTAGAATTCTTGTCAAGTGCAGTTGGAAAACCTATACGGTTACACCCAAAAACAGAGGCATGTGTTATTTTTGAAGAAGCTCAAATCCTTGTCGAGGCAGATCTCACAAAGCCTTTGCCCAAAGAATATGCGCTCATGGGAGAAGAGGAAGGAGAATTAGATGTGGTGATCAAATACTCGTATCCTTGGTTGTCCCCACGATGCAACATTTGTGAGAAATGGGGTCATAAAAATTAAGGTTGTTTGACTGTTACTACCCAGGAAAGCAGTCCCAACAAGAAGAATAATCTGAATAAGGAGAAGGAAAAAAGTGAAGAATCGATTGTGGTGCCAGCAGTGAGTGCGGAGACAATAGTGATAACTTCAAATCAGAAAAATATACAGAGTACGTCTGCAAAGGAGGATCAAATTGTGGTGGGAGAAGAACATGATTCTGGTTGGATCACTCCATCAAAATCAGGCCGCAGTTCACAAAAACAGAATGGTGAACTAAAATTTGGTGAAGTTTCTATTTTATCAAATTCTTACTCTGTTCTTAGTGATAAATGTGAAGAGGAGAATGCTGGAGCAATCGAACAACCCAAGATAACAATTGTTGAGAACGAGGTTACAGAGGAGACTGAAAAGGAATCTCAATCTCAGCCAATGGTCATGGAGATCAACATAACAGAGACTGAAAAAGTAAAATCTGGTATCTGAGAACCAAACTCGTGGGTCAAAGTCGGAATTACCTTTGCGCCAACCGCTCCCTCGTGGCTCAAAGGAGACTCACAAGTGTATCCCAAGCGAGGAAAACTGTTTAGTTAGTGAACTAATGCAACTTTGATGAAGCAATTGTATGTCCACCTAACTCCTGCAAGTTGACAAAGGTATTAAAAGCATGTATATTGATGGTTTTACAATTTCGTATTTGATCACTAAACGCAGCTGGAAGATCCCTTTTTTTCATAATACAATTTCGCATTTCGTATAAGACATTAAGGCTTGGTTATTTCTTTTGTTATTATCATGAGATTTTGTCCGAAGTTATGCTTTTGAGCACGGTTATTTTTTTTATTTTTTTGGTCGTGAACCGGGAGACAGAAATCTCCCGTCTTCTATTATTAAAATTCAAAGAAACAATTACATATAAAAGCGTTTTGGTCGTGTGGACCCAAGCTATCCTCTAAACGAAGCGACTCCACCCCAGCCTGAGCTGTAGAAAAGAAAAAAAAACCTAACGGAAAAGTAAAAACATAGTTCACCAACCCATCCACAAGCTGATTAGCCTCCCTATACACATGCGTAACCCGGACTCTCCAGTCCTTTCTAAAAAAATCATGGCACAAACGTACCAGGAAAAACAGGGGATGAGACTCACTAATCCCTATCGTAAGAAACCAAACAACCAATTTTGAATCCACTTCCAATATAACTTACGAATACTGCTTCTCCCAAGCAATGTATAACCATAATAGATTCTCCATAGTTCCCCGCCAACGGTGCAGAACATCGACCAATGTCTTGAGCACTGTTATAACTATTGTAATAAGATTATCGAACTGGTAATAATTTCACTTTCTCTTTATGCATATTCTATCAAACTCACGAGCACATGCACTAATTAGCTCTGGTATATATTGGTAAGAACATGTTAATTATCTATAAGACTCTAAGCAATTTCTTGTACAATTGAATGTCTTATATATACACAGGCATTATATGCTATACTCTTTAAATTTAATTAAACCGATATACTAGTAATCACTAATTAATCAGTATAGTAGTCACTATAGTTCCAACTAGAATACTAGAATAGGTTTAAACTCCATTACTCCAAACTGTAAAGAGTAGAGTACGTAACATTGTATAAAAGGATACATACGTTAAATTTAGCTAAAATGGTCGCCGAAACGGTCGAGTATACATGTATAAAAGGATACATACTCTAATTGGGGATAGGCATGACCACGGTTACGGTTATTGCGGTTACGGCTTTTTAACTACCGGTTACGGTTAATATTTTTTGTTAACCTTAATCTTAACCATTTAAAATACGGTTAAAATGGTTACGGTTAAATACGATACGGTTAATACGGTTGCGGTTAGATACGGTTATGAGTATGATACGGTTAATATTACGGTTATAATTATAATATTTTTAAAATTGAAGAATAGATTATAAGTGAAGATATAGAAACTATATATATATATTTAAAAATCATTCTTTAATATGTTTTGAAAGTGGAATGATACTAAAAACAAATAAACGTTATTTTTATTCGTGGGTGAAACAATAAAAAAGCTTACCTAATCTTTTAATAAATGATTTTTTTTTTAAACTATTTTTTGGGTCCACTACGACAAATTTTAGATCTAATAGGATCTTTTTTAAAATAATTTTGAACTTAAGATTTGAAATTTGTGTTTGCAGCCAAATAATTTTGTTTGCCTCCAAAATGTTTTGTGCTGTAAACATTCAATATGTATATACTTTTAGTTCGTTCAAAATCTGTTATGATTAAATCTATTTTTTTTATAAAAAAAAAGTAAAAACAATTTACGAGTAGATAAATTCTAGGCAATTACTATGTAGTTTTAGGTACAATTAAAACCATATGTATATTTAAATATATTTTAATTACGGTTATGGTTAAAATTTTAAGGTTTTAACCTTACGGTTAACCGATAGTTTTTATACGGTTACGGTTTAGTAATGAATACGGTTAAAAAAACCGGTTAACCTTAACTATTATAATTTTGAGGTTAACGGTTACGGTTTTTAACCATTTAAACGGTTACGGATTCGATGCGAAATACGGTTACGGTTATATTTTGGCCATGCCTAATTGGGGAGATCGAGCATCTCTTTCTGATTATCCATATTCCCGTAAAAAAAGCCCAAATGAGAAAATAACTTTTTCTGACCATAATACCCTTGTGTCGTTCCATTGACTTGGCTTGTGTTTATTTAGAGTCTGACTTTGTTCCAGTATGGCTTAAATGTTTGTTTGGTAAGTGCTGACTATACACATTAACTCCACGTCAGCATCAATTAGCCGTTGGACTTTGAAACAGTGTCGAAGCTAAAAACTAGTCTTCAGCGCAATTAACGGCAACATCATTGACGCCGTTAATACTCCTTTGTCAGGTAAGGCGGGACCATCATCACTTCAGGCCTTTAAAAAAATTAACTGTATTAGCGTTATTGTGTACATATTTGGACGTTAGAAAAGTAACATTTCTTTTGTTTTGTAATAATTAAAAGCATTTTGTTTTCACACTTTAATCTCGGAACTCATAATTTAAACCAAATAGGGAAAAATGGGTGAGAGCGACGGCGATGGCGATAGTAGGGTTATACCAACGGTGATTTGTGACGCGACAATGGATGAGGTGGGAGATAAAGGGAGACCACCGGATCCAACACCAGGTTCTGGATCATGGCTGAAGACTGTTTTGCGAAGTAATGGTGGTGGGATTCCGGTGCCGGAGGATGTTCTGGATGATGAGTTCATCTCGACACGTTTGAGTTTGGATTTCCCCGATGGAGAGGATGGGGAGCCTGTCATCACCATCGGTAGTGAAGTGTTGGATGCGATGAATGGAATCTGGAAGAAGTGCATGATTGTTAAGGTTCTTGGTCGTCATGTTTCGATTCCGGTCCTGAGTAGGAAGTTGCGGGAACTGTGGAAACCTAAAGGATCAATGTTTGTAATGGATTTGCCTCGTCAATATTTCTTGATCAGGTTTGAAAAGGAAGATGAATACATGGCTGCTTTAACCGGTGGTCCATGGAAGGTTTTCGGAAGTTATCTTATGGTACAAGATTGGTCGCCGACATTTGATCCGGCACGAGATGAGATTGAAACAACACCAGTGTGGGTCCGGTTTGCCAACTTACCGGTGAACTTTTATCACAAATCGATTCTAATGGGTATCGCAAAAGGGTTAGGGAATCCTCTGAAAGTGGATTTAACAACATCGAACTTGGAGAGAGCACGGTTTGCTCGAATGTGTGTGGCAGTTAACTTGAAGAAACCGCTTAAAGGAACGGTGTTGATTAACGGACAACGGTATTATGTTTCCTATGAGGGCCTAACGAATATTTGTGCTGGATGTGGGCTATATGGTCATCTAATCCATGCTTGTCCGAAGCTTAGTCAGGAGAGGAGGGGAACTGAAACCGCGCAATCTGCGTCAGCTGCAAATACGGTAACAAGTTCTGCCCCGGCGAATGATGGCTTTACCCGAGTCCGGCAGAGAGGTGGTAGATCGGGTCACCGGAATGGTCCAAGGATGGAGGGTGAGGGTGGCAAAGGAAAGTCTGGAGTTAATGCTCGTCAATCAAGGGATAAGGATTTGGTAGTTGTGCCAATTGCAAACAGCTTTGGAAGGTTAGATATTGATTTGGGAAGTTTGGATACGCAAGAAGCAGAGATGGAAAATAACAATATTTCGAAAGGATCGCAATCAGGGATGCGTATTGAAGAGGATACACGAATGATTTTCGGAGCCGGTTCGGGAAAGGCTCCAAAGGAGAGCCAAAATGGAAATGTGGGCCAAAATGGAAAGGTTATGAAGAGGACTGGGCCTACTAAAGCCCATGAGAAAAGTAGAATCAAACAGAATCCACCTCTAATGCCCACGAGAGGTAAAATTTTCGGCCCACTAACAGAAGAGATTGAGTTGTCTTCCTCGGGGAAAAGGATGAGAGTTGAACCAGTGGCTATGGGGAGATTTACTAAAAGCGGTGGAATGAGTGACAAGAGGAATGAGAAGGGAGGTACGAGTATCGCGGTTCAGAGTTTAGATACGTCAAACATGGAACTGGGCGAAAGAAGAGAATCGGCTGAGCTGGTAGACGACCAGAGAGATACGGCAAAAAATGGTAGGGATGCTCGGAGTGCATAACAGTTTGCCCCGGCTTTCCTTGGTGCTTATTATCTTTTTATGATGAATTGTCTAATGTGGAATTGCCGGGGGGCAAACAAACCCAACTTTAGAAGATCGATTTGGTACATTCTTAAGCAGTTTAACACGGATGTGCTTGCGGTATTTAAAACTCATGCAGGAGCAGAAAAGGCTATTCGGATTTGTCAAGGTCTTGGTTTCGAGAACTCGTTTAGAGTGGATGCGGTGGGGCATCGTGGAGGTATTTGGCTGCTTTGGCGCACGGGAATTGGTGAGGTCGAGATTGTGGACTCTTCAGACCAATTCGTTTATGCAAAGATTGTTAATGAAACTGAGATTACAAACTTGATTGTGGTGTATGCTGCACCTACAGTAAGTCAAAGAAGCGGATTATGGGAGCGCTTGAGCGGAGTGATTGCTGGAGTTACGGGTCCCTTATTAATCGGTGGAGATTTCAATACAATAGTACGGGTTGATGAACGGACAGGAGGAAATGGTCGTCTATCATCGGATTCTCTTGCATTTGGCGATTGGATAAATGAGATGTCTTTGATTGATATGGGGTTTAAGGGAAATCAATATACATGGAGAAGAGGTCGGGAAGGCCAATCCTTTATCGCAAAAAGGTTAGATAGAGTCTTGTGTTGCCCTCATATGCGTCTTAAGTGGCAGAATGCTAGTGTTAGGCATCTTCCGTTTCTTGCCTCGGATCATGCTCCATTATACATTCAATTGTCACCGCATGTGAGAAGTGATGTCCAAAGACGACCGTTTCGATTTGAAGCTGCGTGGCTTAGTCACTCGGGATACAAAGAGCTTTTAGAGAACTCGTGGAATCGGTCAATTAATACTCAAGAAGCTTTGAAAAATTTACAGGGGGTTTTGATGAGATGGAATAAGCAAGTCTTTGGGTCGGTCCAGGAGAGAAAAGAGAGGTTGATGAAGGAAATTACAGAGGTCCAAAGATTGATTGATTCTAATCCTATGAATAACTTATTTGCGCAGGAGGAAAATTTGTTAAAGGAATTGGAAATTGTTCTTGAACAAGAGGAGATACTATGGTATCAAAAATCTAGAGAGAAATGGGTGGTCCATGGAGATAGGAATACAAATTTCTTTCACTTATCAACGGTTATAAGGAGACGTCGAAATCGAATTGATATGTTGAAGAATGAGGAGGGTTTATGGGTCACGGATGGTAAGGATTTAGAGAAACTTGCTGTGGATTATTTCCAAAGGTTATATTCTCTTGAGGATGTACCACCGAGTGTGGATAAATTACCAGGGAATGGTTTTGTTGCTATCTCACCGACAGATTTGATTGTTTTGAATAAACATTTCTCGGCTACGGAAGTGGAGCGATCTATGCAGAGTATGGGGAGTTACAAGGCGCCGGGCCCGGATGGTTTTCAATCAATTTTTTATCAGAAGGATTGGCAGATTGTTGGAGACTCGGTGATAAAATTTGTTTTGGACTTCTTTGCAACAGGGCAGTTACCACCGGAAACCAATGACGCCTTGGTTGTCTTAATTCCAAAGGTCCTTCAGCCGGAGAGAATTAATCAATTTCGACCCATAAGCCTGTGTAATGTTCTTTTTAAGATTATTACAAAGACCCTGGTGGGGCGTTTGAAGGGAGTCATGATGCGTTTAATTGGACCAGCCCAATCGAGTTTCATTCCAGGACGGTTGAGCACAGATAATATAGTGATTGTTCAGGAAGCAGTGCATTCAATGAGACGAAAGAAGGGGAGAAAAGGTTGGATGTTGTTAAAATTGGATCTGGAGAAAGCGTATGATCGCATTAGATGGGATTTTCTAGAAGATACGCTTAAGGTAGCAGGTTTATCGGAGCTGTGGGTTAATTGGATAATGCAATGTGTCTCTGGACCATCGATGAATGTGTTATGGAATGGAGAGAAAACTGAAGCGTTTAAACCGCGTCGAGGACTGCGACAAGGAGATCCTCTTTCTCCATATTTGTTTGTTCTGTGCATGGAAAGGTTATGCCATCTTATCGAAATGGCTATCGTTGATGGAAAGTGGAAGCCGATAACTTTATCCAGAGGTGGACCAAAATTGTCTCATATTTGCTTCGCAGATGATTTGATTTTGCTAGCGGAGGCCTCAGTTACGCAGGTTCAAGTGATTCAGAATATTTTGGAACAATTTTGTACGGCATCAGGTCAGAAGGTGAGTTTAGAGAAATCAAAAATTTTCTTCTCGAAGAACGTTTCACGAAATTGGGAAAGCTGATAAGTGATGCGAGTGGCATAAAATCTACGCATGATCTCGGAAATTATCTAGGGATGCCCGTTTTGCATAAACAGATTAACAAAGAGACCTTTGGTGAAGTATTAGAGAAAGTTTCTTCTCGCTTAGCTGGATGGAAGAGTCGCATGTTGAGTCTTGCAGGTCGAATAACGCTAACAAAATCAGTCTTAGCCTCTATCCCGGTGCATGCAATGAGCACGATTATGTTACCGGCGTCTACTCTTAATGCTTTAGATAAGATTTCAAGAGAATTTATGTGGGGTAGTTCACGGGAGAAGAGAAGACAACATCTTCTGGCTTGGGATAAGGTTTGTGTTCCGAAGAGCGATGGGGGTCTTGGCATTCGGAAAGCTCGTGATATGAATAAAGCTCTTATTGCTAAGGTGGGTTGGAGATTACTTCATAACCAAGAGAGTCTATGGGCAAAGATTGTTAGGAAAAAGTATGGGCTTGGAGAGTTACATGATGAGACATGGATCACGGCCAAGAACACATGGTCACCTACTTGGAGGAGTATTGGAGTTGGCGTGCGAGAAGTGATCATGAAAGGGTATAGCTGGGTGCTTAGGAATGGTAATGACATTCGGTTTTGGACAGATCGATGGGCTTTACCTTTACCACTTGTGGAGGCAACAACGGTTCCTGTACCGGCAGGGTATGCAGATGTCAGAGTAAGTGATCTCTGGATCAATGGAATAGGATGGGAGTGGCACAAAATTGTACCATATATTTCCGAGAACCAGAAGCTGGAATTGGCGTCAAGAGTGGTTGATAATGTAACCGGAGCTAAGGACCGAATGGCTTGGGGAGAGACTGCAGATGGTCAGTTCACGGTTGGCTCGGCTTATCGGCTGCTGATTATGAACACAACACCTAGACCAAATATGGAGGCTCTATATCGCCGTATTTGGCGAGCTCGGGCCCCGGAAAGGGTTAGAGTCTTTCTCTGGTTGGTTGCGCATCAGGTTATTATGACGAATTCGGAGAGGTTTCGAAGACATATGTCAGAGACTAACACTTGTCCGCTGTGCAAAGGAGATGTAGAGACGATCATCCATGCTCTTCGTGACTGTCCGGCGTTGGTTGGTTTATGGACAAGATTGGTTTAGCCTCGGAAACAAAGGGTGTTCTTTGATCAGAGTTTACTTATGTGGTTGTATGGAAACTTGAGTGAGGAGACAAATAAGGAACCGGTCCCCTGGTCTACAACTTTTGCATTAACGGTCTGGTGGGCATGGAAATGGAGGTGTGGGTATGTATTTGGCGAGAATAGAAGATGCAGAGATAGAGTAAGATTTCTTAAAGACTTAGCTCAAGAAGTGGTGAAGGCTAATGCGATAGAGAGTGAGGGATGTGGAAGCAGAATTCGGGTAGGGAGGGAGATAGTTTGGAAGAGGCCGAGTGAGGGTTGGTTTAAATTGAATACGGATGGAGCGTCTCATGGAAATCCTGGACCGGCAACAGCGGGTGGTGTGGTTCGGGATGGAATGGGAGAGTGGATATGTGGTTTTGCATTGAATATTGGTCGATGCTCCGCGCCCTTAGCAGAGTTATGGGGAGTGTACTATGGCTTGTATATCGCTTGGGAACGACGAATTACGTGCCTCGAGCTGGAAGTGGACTCAGATTTAGTAGTTGGTTTTTTGAAGAATGGGATTGGGGATTCTCATCCGCTCTCTTTCCTGGTACGCTTGTGCCATGGCTTTATTTCGAAGGACTGGAGTGTCCGAATTTCTCATGTGTATAGGGAAGCTAATCGTCTCGCTGATGGATTAGCGAACTATGCGTTTTCTCTACAGTTAGGTTTTCATTTTTTGGAGTTTGTTCCTTTAAGTGTTGCTTCGATCTTGCAAGAGGATATTTCTGGATTTCCTCGGTTAAGGCAAGTATGCATGTAATTTTTTGGATTTCGCAATAAAAAGTGGGGGACTCGTCCCCCGCCATTCACCAAAAAAAAAATCTCGGAACTCATAACAGTGGTAATCATCCCAACAAGTCTACTCAGGGAACAAATTAGCGAAGAAAAGAGTTTTCTGCTAACGTGCGCGTCGTTTGTTCTGAGGTAATGGAATCTAATGGAAGATCCCAATGTGGAATATACACGTGAGATATTTTGTTTGTATCAAATATCACCACGAGGTGAATCGTAGCCGTGGATTTCTCCATGGGGATTTTCCTCCCATGCATGTGGGTAACTATTTTCAATTTGCTGGATCCAACGGCTACGATCCGAGATTTGGTTTGATTCGCATCGAATGTTTAGCAAGAAGAGTAAAGCGCAAACTCGGGATATAATTTTATTAACAAGGGTCTTCTTGTCAATGAACGAATCATGTAGCTATAGAGGCCATGAGATTACGTATCGTCAGAAAACAATAATGCCCCACTAATTTTCATAGCCCTATGTCACATATTTACAATCTTATATCTGAAAAAATCATAAATTTAAAATATCCAATATTTGTCCTTGTCCATAAATTAATAATATAAAGTAACTCTACTGATGTACACTCGGTTTATTGAGGAAAAATGAACATCGTGAATATAATATATATATTTTTTTATCATATATCTAAAGAAAAACTACACTTTGTGTCAAATGTTTTTAGATGTATCACACAAACATATAAAGAGTCCAATATTGACCTTATATTCAACGAGGATAGTTAATATTGTTGATTCATTCAGAACATGAAATATCTATTTGATTCTATGCGGTCAACATACTTGAATTTTTATTTCTTCATATTTCTTGCTTCGAAGAACCGGAGATTATTTGAGTGGAGATTATTAAGTTTTTCAGATTTTTCAACTTATTTTTAATCGCTAACCAAAATCAAACAAAAATCTAATCAAATATACACTCTACACTCAACACAAAATTGACACAAGCTTATTAGCAACCACAAAATCGATTGTTTAGGAATAATTGTAAAATTACCTCACATTGAACATCTACTTGTCCCACTACACTTTTTGCTTCATGTCTTTATCCCATTAGAATTTTATTTTATAATAATTCACTTTTACCCTCATTTTTTGTTTAAAAATTGTTTTACTTAAAGTTTAACAATTATTAAAATCAAAATAATGTAACAAAAAGATTTCTGATATAAAGAAATAACAAAGAAGAAAAACTTGTGTTATGTAAAATAGATATGTAACATATTAACAAAGAAGAAAAACTTGTGTTAGAAGATATTCAAATGAACAAAAAAATAAAAATCCAAAAAGAGAAAAGAAAACAAAATATGAAGAAGCGAAGGAGAAGAACGACAGAGAAGAAACTGAAAAAGGAAAATAAAATATTTGTTTTAGGAAACTCGAATATTCACTTCCTAGGTTTAAACAAATTTTGAACTAACTTGCAGACAACATAATATGTGCTGGATATATGGTAGATTCTATGTGCTGGATATGGTTGACGATAAAGAGAATGGTAAACTCTATGTTCTGCATATTGTAGATAACAGACTAAATCGTGGAAGAAATTCTATGAAAAGGTAGAATGCATACCACCAGGTAGTGAGATGAGTCCAAGGTTTCTTACAGTTCACTTCTTCAGCTGCTCCATGATTGGTATGGCACTGTATGTATCATGAAGATTATATTTCTCTCTTCCTTCTGATTGTGTTTCTTCTAGGTTCCTCTTTTATTGAAATCTGGTTAGATGTTTTGGGATCTTTCTATCCACCTACGTGTGGCATTTTTGTAAATCCCTTATTATCTTCTGTTGTAATGTTCAAAATGGTCTCCATTAAGGGGGAAAATATTGAATAAGGGGTAGTTATTATATTAAAAAAAAATAGAACGCATATCATGTAGTAGAACTAACATCATACGGATGATAGATATAGTCCAAAAAACAGAACAAATATTCTACCACCTTGTAGGCAGAACATGAAATTATGAGGCATAGAAGGAGACAAAATTTCATTTTAAAATTTTATGTTATACAACATTTCTTTTTTCAAAACATACATATGGACTATTTAAGACGATTTTCTAATTTTCAGATTTTTTAAAATATTAAAAACATTATCTATGGTTAGTATTGGGAAAAAATGGACAAAAATGAAAAATGTGTAATGTGACAAGTTGAAGTTCAATGTGGGTTATTTTTACAAATTTTTCTTTTTTTTTTAGGTAGCAAAAAAATAAAATAAATGATATAAGCACTGATTCACTCGGTTGAAAATACTGATTCATGATTAAAGCACTGTCATGTGAGAAGGAGTTGCGTTAAACCAAAGTTGCAGAAGCTATTGACGCCACGGTCTTCGATCATGGAGACTGCTTAATCAGTTTCGCATGATCACATCGAGTTGCTTTCATAATTTTATCCTTAGTTTACTTTAGTAGTTAGTACTGACTCCCATTTATAATTATTGAATAATACAAACGTTTTGTATAGTTTGGTTGCGGATACTTGCCTTGTCGCCTTGTCTCTCACCGTAGTCGAATCCATCTTTATTTTTTGAATTATTTATAACGCCTTTCTTGATGTTAGAAAACCAACCACCGGCCTTGTTTTAAATGTTTCATCCATCTTTAACTCTTCCGTCCCTCAAATTTTAGGAATATCCAATACTCCGAGTATTAGTGAGATCTATTTCGGTTAGAAATATCTCACATCGTAGTATTATCTATATGTTGGTTAGAAATCCCACATCGAAGTATAATGAGATCCAAATTAATATATATATATATATATATATATATATATATATATCCGAAATAGATCTCACATCGTAGTATTATCTATATGTTGGTTAGAAATCCCACATCGAAGTATAATGAGATCCAAATTAATATATATATATATATATATATATATATATATATATATATATATATATAATTGAATATATATAGTCTAAATCACTTATTAGCAATTAAAGTTTAGATAGAAACCCATGAACTTTAATACGATATCAGAAGACAAATTTATTTCCATGCTCATGAGTGGCTTGATAAGGTTTATTGCTGGTCTAAAGTGGAACACGGTTCAAAATGAGATAACCATACATTAATTCAAAGAGAAATGTTAAAAATTCCATCGAACCTACGATGAGACCTAAAATAACATACATGTAACATGAATCAGTTCACACATTATTAATTAATTTTGATTCGAAAGCTTGTGAACTTAATTTTTTATTATTATTGGACGTCGTATCCGGAGCTCTTTTTCCACCATTTTCCATCTTGGAGCTTTCTCTTTATAACATAAAGATAAATAGTTTCTCATCTTATCATTAAGATAGCAATTCTAGATAAAAAGGCAATAGAAGGTAGGGACAAAGTGAGTTAGATAGATGAGATTAGAATCAAACATAAGAAAAATTCCAAAAGATTGAAACCCTTAGCTGTCTTCGCTATAGAAGCTCCTTCGTTTATATTCCAAACCCTCATACGTAAGCAATTAAGTCGTTCACCAATACCTTGCATACAAATTATAAAGTGCTAGAAATAATTAATACTCGTACAATAGTAACAAAATTCGAACTAAGTTATGTTTTACGTCATATACTCATAGTTATAGGCCCTTATAGGTCACCCGGCCGAGTTTATCAAAAATTGGTTAGGTTGATATTTGAACAGATATAAAACAAAACATTCATGTGGTTATAAGTCTTATACAAATAACTTTTGCTTAGTGAAGAAAAAATTATCTGTTACATGTTTTTTTAGTTTATTTTTAATCGCTGGTTTGTTGATTAATTTCCTTAAATCGATTTCTAAAATTATCTGTTTCTTAGGAAAAATAAGCATCCAATGAGAGAGATAGTCTTTTTTTGTTTGGTTAAAGATGAGAGTGATAATATTGTTACTCTAATGACAATTTTTATCTGGATTGTGGTCGAATTCAATCGTGCCGACCGGATCAATTTTCACAATATTTGTTAGAGAGGTATACACACATATACACTATATACCTATATTACATGTATATCAGTATATGGTGTAAAGTGTAAACACACTTACGTGCGATTTTTATGTTTCTATATATCTATTGTTTACGTTGTTTTCATAAATCAGTTATTTTAGTATAAATAACCCTTTTGGATATCGTCCTTACCCGACAGAACAGGTAATACTCAATCTAGCACATTCTCCTTTCCTCTTTTTCTTTCCCTTTTCTTCTGTTCTCTATCTTCTTTGATTGAGATCAATAATATTCTTGAACAAGAAGTTGTCCGAACCAAAACCAAAATCAAACAATGGATTTAAAGCGTCACTCGTCGCTTTCAACACCTGTGGCTCATTTCTTTGGCATCTTAGCTGTTGTTCTAATGCTCATATGGCTTCTCCATTACCGTGAAGGTATCGAGTATGGCTCCGACAATCCTCTTAAGGTTTTAAATGTAAGTTTGTATTTTCACACTTTATGTATGTATACATGCTTCAAATAGTTCAATCATTTTTTCTAAGTTTTATTTAGCTAGCTGATATTTTCTCTAATTTTCTTTTTGTTCCAAAATGGTTGATATTCATATATAGGTGCACCCATTTCTCATGTACTGTGGATTTCTCTTCCTCGTGGGCCAAGGTAATTTTACCCAGCACGACCGCGGCCTAAAATAAAACAACAATAAAGTACTAGCTAATAATAAGATTATGTTTTTAAACAATGATTGATTGATGATTGTATATGCAGCAATGATGACGTACAAAACGGCGTATGCGTCGCACCAAGTGCAGAAATTAGTTCACGGCGGGCTTCACTTAATAGGATTAGTTCTAGGGATTGTCGGAATTTGTGCTGCCTTTAAATTCCACGACAAATTAAACATTAAAAACATGGTCTCTCTTCACTCTTGGATCGACCTCACCACTTTCATCCTCTTCGGTCTTCAGGTTATAACAAAATTTGTTAATTGAAGTGCATAAACCTTAAACATCCTATATTTTCAAAGAGAGGGAGTATAAAAAAATATAGACCCATAAAATTTTAATTCTAATTACATCATATATTGTCAATTAACTTTTAGTTGGAAACCCATAAAATTTAATTCTAATTACATCATAAATAATTTCACAGTGGCTATTCGGTGCGTTCACATTCTTAGCGCCACAATCTTCGTCGGGAAGAAGGTCGAGAATGATGCCATGGCACGTCTTAGGTGGTCGGGCTCTACTCTATATGGGTATTGTTGCAGCTCTTACCGGACTAATGCAAAGAGCTACGATGATTGGTCAAAGCACAAACGCTGAGTCTCGTCTCATTAACTTCACCGGCTTAGCCATTCTACTCTTTGGTGTTTCGGTTGATTTCTCCGTCGCTCTTGGACGTTATAATTGATCGGGAATACTATGTTATTGTTAGCCCCACCTTGAAATCTTTCTTATTTTATAATTTCAGCAAATTCTTGTTTGTTTTGGTGTGTGTGTAAATTTGATTCGTGTGATATCTAATTGGGTCCTGTGAGTGTGATTATTTGATTATAATTTTTTTTTTACTTTTGGGTATTTTTTCTTTGTTGGTCTTTAGCTTTGATGCTTACTGCCGACAAAAAAAAAAGCTTTGATGCTCACTGAAAGTAAATTATTTGCATATTTTAATTATAGTGGTAAATTCCACGTCAGAAAGCAGGAACAACGGTTCAGAAAATTTCATACCACTACATTTCACTTGTTTTGTTATAAATCATAGTGGATTGTCATAACTAGTTCTGGTCCGTTTACGGCCCATTAACACTTAGTCTTTAGGCCGGTTTAATGAATCCTAGTTGAATTAGGATTTTCCTTTTATGTACTTTTCTTTTCCCATTAGGAAAATGAATTTTCCTTTTCTCTCTTGTAATAATCCTATATAAAGGATCTTATGATTAATGAATAAACACAATCTTCCCCATTCGTTCTCTTGATTCACAACACGTTATCAGCACGAGTTGCTCCCTAAACCCTAAAAACACAAAAAACGCGATTACTGTTCATCGTTACTATTCATCGTACTGTTCATCGCGTACTGTTCATCGCGCACTATTCATCGCGCACTGTTCATCGACGATTACTGTTCATCGACGATTACTGTTCATCCGGCGTTACTGTTCAAATCATAGTTCATACAGCCTTTAAGGTTACGGCGAACTAGAAGAAAGTTCATACAGCCTATCAACGGTTACGGCGAACTAGAAGACTCACGGAGGTTAAGGTAAACAATAAGAAACCCTAATCTAAAGAACCTAGATTCATGATAATCTTAGAAACCCTAATCTAAATCATGCTTGTTATTGTTATTGCTTGCTTGATTGTGTTTATTGATTCATGATTCGTAATCACTTGAAACCCTAACTTGAAACCCTAACCTAATTCAATTAAAATCCAAACCGATTGCATGATCTGTACCCGTGTCGATCGACACTAGTTTTATGTCGATCGACACGTAAACTTCTGCCTGAATTTGTTGTTTGAATTAAACTGTGTCGATCGACACAAATCACCCGTCGATCGACAGTAAACACTCTGTCCAAATTTGGTTGCATATTTATTTGAACTCGTTTGTTTGTTTGCTTGTTTGGATTGATTCGTTGATTGATAAACATGAAACTGAAACTGATTGCATCATATAGACATAACATGCTTGATTAAAATCTGGTCATATCATCATACGGTTTATAATTTGAATACTAGGCTTGCATCATGAGCATATAAAAACATTATGTTAGGTTGTTAAACATAAAAATCTGGTTTCATAAGCATCATGCATCCGTACCCGTTTATATAAGCACCCATGACCTATTTTGCATCATATGCATAAACTTTAAAATCTTATAGTTCTTAGAGAATAGGATGAATGTTTTCAGATGTCGAAAATCAACAATTTGGATTATGCTGCCCTCAATCTCTCTGGAGACAATTACTTACAGTGGGCGTTGGATACTAAGATAAATCTAAAGTCTAAAGGACTTGGCGAATGTATCATTGAGGATAATAATGAGAATGAAAGGAATCGATACAGAACGATATCGATCATTCGTCATCATCTTGTTGAGGGTCTCAAGGATCAATACCTAACCATTGAGAACCCTTTGGACCTTTGGAAAGAATTAAAGATAAGATATGACCACCATAGAACGGTGTTGTTACCAAAGGCCAATTATGATTGGAGGAATCTCAGGTTCCAGGACTTCAAGTCCGTGGAAGAATATAACTCGGCTATGTTCAGAATAGTTTCTCAATTGAGACTATGTAGTGAGAAGGTAACTGAGAAAGACATGTTGGAAAAGACCTTCTCCACCTTTCACACTAATAACGTGTTGCTTCAACAGCAATACCGTGAAAGAGGTTTTGAGACATACTCAAAGCTTATAGCATGTCTATTACTAGCCGAGGAGAATAATACACTGCTAATGAGAAACAGTGAGATGAGACCTCCTGGATCAGCCCCACTTCCTGAAGCGAATGTGGCCACAGATGAAAAGAAAGAAATTAACCACGTCCAAAGTGATTATAGACATCGTGGTCGTGGACGTGGGGGTAGATGGCAAGGACGTGGCCGTGGCCATTTTAATCCATACGGCCGAGGTCAGGGCCGAGGCCACGGATTCCATAACGATCATTCTAACCGCGGGCGAGGACGAGGACGCGGATACCGAACTGACTATGATCGTAATAACCGTGGTATTACTTCTCAACCACGAGAATCAAACCCAAAATCAGTTTGCCATCGATGTGGAATGAGTAATCATTGGGCTAAGACATGTAGGACTCCCAAGCATCTGGTTGAACTCTATCAAGAGAGCCTTAAAGGGAAGAATCCAGAAACTCATATGATCCAGCATGATAATGAAGGAGATTTCGATCATGAGCAAGATGACTTGATGAATTTTGAAACCTCAGATATACTTAAGTGATTGATTTTGATTTTCTGTTTTGGTGTTTTGTGTTTTGCTTGTTTTACGTTTTACACTTTATACTTTGGTTTTGTGTTATTGCTTTCTATTAAACTTTATGGAATGAAAGAGTGTTATTTAAAAGTATCTATTGTTATCTCTTTTGAAGTATGAACGATATGGATGTGTTCATTGTGGATAGTGGATCAAGCCACTCGATATTAAGAGATAAGAGATACTTCATTGATCTTACACTTAAAAAGGCAAATGTAACCACAATTGCGGGTATAGCAAATTTAATTGAAGGCCACGGTCAAGCCCGTATTTTATTACCTAAGGGCACGCATCTAGAAATTTCTAATGCGTTATATTCACCTAGTTCAAAGAGAAGTCTATTGAGCTTTAAAGACATTCGAATGAATGGTCTTCATGTTGAAACTAAGGACGAGAATAACAAAGAATTCCTTCAAATCTTTGAAACCGTCCATAGCTATAAGAAAGTCCTAGAGACTATACCTGCCATTTCTGTGGGCTTTTATTGTGCTAAGATCGGAATGATAGAAGCAAATGCTATGGTAAACAAAGAGTTTACTGAGAATTTCACTTTTTGGCATAACCGGCTTGGCCATCCCGGTGCTAACATGATGCGAAAGATATTAGCAAGTACTAATGGGCACACCTTGAAAGAAAGGAGAGTTATCCCAAAGAATCTCACGTGTGAAGCATGTTCACTAGGGAAACTCATTACTAGGCCATCACCAATCAAAGTAACTAAGGAAACGATAAATTTTCTGGAAAGAATTCAAGGAGACATATGCGGACCAATACACCCACCTTGTGGGACGTTTAGATATTTTATGGTCCTTATTGATGCATCCACGAGATGGTCACATGTCTGCCTATTATCAACTAGAAATGTGGCATTTTCAAGATTGCTTGCCCAGCTCATACGTTTAAGAGCACACTTTCCAGATTTTCCTTTAAAGACTATACGTCTTGACAATGCTGGTGAATTTACGTCCCAAGCGTTTAACGATTATTGTATGTCCATGGGGGTAAGTGTTGAATATTCTGTGGCACATGTACATACACAAAACGGTTTGGCTGAATTGTTTATTAAACGCATACAGTTGATTGCTAGACCGTTGCTAATGAGATCAAAACTCCCGGTCTCAGCTTGGGGACATGCAGTTTTACATGCAGCAGAGCTAATTCGTATCAGGCCATCTAGTGAACATAAATATTCCCCATCACAGTTAATAACGGGTCAAGAGCCAGACATATCCCATCTTAAAACATTCGGATGTTCCGTTTATGTGCCTATTGCACCACCACAGAGAACAAAGATGGGACCTCAAAGGAGGATGGGGATATATGTTGGATATGATTCTCCTACTATCATTAAGTACCTTGAGCCAACCACGGGTGATTTGTTTAAGGCCAGGTACGCAGATTGTCATTTTGACGAATCTGTCTATCCAACATTAGGAGGAGATAACAGACTGGTAAAGGAAATTATATGGAATCAAACGTCCTTAAAATGGCAAGATCCTCGGACTCAAGAATGTGAATTAGAAGTCCAAAAGATTATACATTTACAAAAGCTAGCTAATCAATTGCCAGATTCCTTTGCTGACCCGAAAAGAGTAACTAAGTCTTACATACCAGCTGTTAATGCACCGATTAGAATTGATGTTCAAGAGGGACACAATCAAGTTGCTACAGAATCTAAACCACACTAAAAACGTGGCCGGCCAATAGGTTCCAAAGATAAGAATCCTCGGAAAAGAAAGAAAGGTGCTGAAATCGTGGTTGAGGAATCTGATGGAACCCCAGACATAACTGAACCGATAGTTCCAAGCAATGAGACTCGGGACGCCGAGTTTCATGGTTCTGACGTTCCTGAAAATAATGAGATCTCAATGAATTATGTTATGTCTGGAATACAATGGAATAGAAAGTGTGTGGAAATCGATGATATATTTGCTTTTAAGGTAGCACTTGAACTTATGGAGGATCTAGAACCCACGTCGATATATGAGTGCACTCAGAGTGAAAATTGGACTAAATGGAAAGAAGCTATAAACGTGGAGTTGAATTCTTTAAGGAAAAGGGATGTCTTTGGTCCAATAATTCGGACACCCTATGAGATTAAACCAGTTGGACATAAATGGGTCTTTGTGAGGAAAAGAAATGAACATGGTGAAATCGTGAGATATAAAGCACGGCTTGTTGCACAAGGATTCTCACAGAGACCAGGAATAGATTATGAGGAGACATACTCCCCTGTGGTGGATGCTACAACTTTTAGATTTTTGATAAGTCTGGCTATAAGAGAAAGGTTGGATATGCGGTTAATGGACGTTGTAACTGCATACTTATATGGTCCACTGGATAATGAGATTTATATGAGATTACCAGAGGGTATTGAGCTCAAAGATAAGAAAGGTTCTCGAGAACAACACTGCATAAGGCTGAACAAATCCCTTTATGGACTGAAGCAAAGTGGGCGTATGTGGTACAATAGATTGAGTGAGTACTTAGTCAAAGAACGCTATAAGAATGATCCCATCAGTCCATGTATTTTTATAAAAAAGTTTGCAAACAAAGGGTTTGTTATCATAGCAGTTTACGTGGATGATTTGAACATCCTTGGAACCCCTGGTGAAATCGTCCAAACAGTTGAATGCCTCAAGAAAGAATTTGAGATGAAAGACCTAGGCAAAACTAAGTTCTGTTTGGGATTGCAACTTGAGTACATAAATGATGGAATCCTTGTGCATCAAATGGCATATACTGAAAAGGTACTCAAGCGTTTTAATATGGATCAATGTCACCCATTGTCCAGCCCAATGGTGGTGAGATCTCTTGATCTAGAAAAGGATCCGTTTGGTCCTAAGAGAGACTCTGAAGAAGTCCTTGGTCCCGAAGTGCCATATCTCAGTGCCATAGGAGCTTTAATGTATCTGGCAAGCCACACTAGGCCAGATATATGTTTTGCCGTGAATTTATTATCAAGATTTAGCTCATGTCCGACCCAAAGGCACTGGGACGGGATAAAACATATTCTTCGTTACCTACAAGGAACGAAAGACTTGGGTCTATTTTATACTAACCAATCTAAGGATGGTTTAGTTGGTTTTGCTGATGCAGGTTATCTTTCAGATCCTCATAATGCACGGTCCCAGACAGGTTATGTGTTTACTCATGGAGGAACTGCAATATCTTGGCGGTCAATGAAGCAGGCCATTGCAGCTACATCTTCTAATCATTCAGAGATATTGGCAATTCATGAGGCTAGTCGTGAGTGTGTTTGGTTAAGGCTGATGACCCAGCACATAAGAGTGGATTGTGGAATGGCCGAAGGTAAGCAGGAATCGACGGTCTTGTTCGAGGACAATGCAGCGTGTATAGCTCAACTTAAGGATGGATACATCAAAGGTGATAGGACGAAGCACATTCTGCCAAAATTCTTCTTCACATCCGATCTACAGAAAGATGGAGAAATTCAAGTGCAGCAAGTACGATCAAGTGAGAATTCAGCAGACCTATTCACCAAGTCACTTCCAACCTCAACGTTCAAGAAACTTACTTATCAGATTGGAATGCGTCGTTTGAAAGACTTGCAGTGAGGTTCAGAACAGGGGGAGTAATACGTGTTGTACTCTTTTTCCTTCACCATGGTTTTGTCCCAAAATGGGTTTTACTTGGTAAGGTTTTAATGAGGCAACATCCAAAGCGTATTACAAGCCCATTAGAGTTATGACATCCAAGGGGGAGTGTTATAAATCATAGTGGATTGTCATAACTAGTTCTGGTCCGTTTACGGCCCATTAACACTTAGTCTTTAGGCCGGTTTAATGAATCCTAGTTGAATTAGGATTTTCCTTTTATGTACTTTTCTTTTCCCATTAGGAAAAGGAATTTTCCTTTTCTCTCTTGTAATAATCCTATATAAAGGATCTTATGATTAATGAATAAACACAATCTTCCCCATTCGTTCTCTTGATTCACAACATGTTTATAGTTTTAGACTCTTTCTAAATAGAATATTTTGTTTATGCATTGAAAGATACTGATTAACAACAAAAAATGTCTTGATTGGTATTTATCTTTGTGAAATAGATAAATGGAGTGATAACATTAGTTATCCGAATTTTTTGAAGGGTAAAACTAAATTCTGCATAAGTTAACTACAAACTCTCAAAATTGAAATTGTATTTAGGCAAATTCACTTTTGCATATGATCTACTTTATACAAAAGAAATGTATTATATTGTCATAAATATGGTATAGATAAAACTATAAGCAAAAAAACCGAAGTTATAGATAAATAAAATTTGAAATTCAGAAGGCAATATCAGAAAAAGTGAGAAACAAATAAAACACTTATTACAATTTTGATAGTTTCCCACAAAAGAAAAAACCAACAAGAAGCAGAGAAATGGATAATTGAAAGGCTCTGATTATTTAGATTCCTTCATAGCAATTGTTGTCTAGTAACTTCCATCCTCTTCAACAATCCTGCAATCTCAGCCTCCATTCTCAGCTTCATGTTCCTGTAATCGCAGTGCGAGTTCTCAAGCTTCTTAAGCTCCTCCAGCTTATTCCTCCTCCTCTCCTCTGTCTCCTGCAGACACAGCCGCGATAGCTTCTCTGTGTATTCCTCCTCCATCTTCTCCGTCTTCATTTCTATCATTCTCTTGAAACTTTCTGCTTCTATTCTCGCCTCGTCCGCTTTCTTCTGGAACATTCTTGTTTCAGCCTCCTTGATTCTCACCATGCTCTCTAAACTATCAAAACTGTTCATCATTGCATCGGTTAAAGCAAAGCTCTTCTTCTTTTGATCCTTTGATGTTGAAGGCGTCACAGATGCCTCGTCTTTTCTGTAACTCGTCTCTGCTGCAACTGTTAGCTCCTTTGGCTCGGGAAATTCTGTTACCGACTCTGCATCTGCAAGAATTCGCGATCATAGAAGAAAACAAATCAAACTATAGATCCATAAGGTTTCACGTTCCTTAGTATAAGTAGAAATTGGGAAACTTACAGTTAAAGAACTGAATGATGAAGTTGGAGGCATCGAGCGGGGAAATCTGTTTACTCTCTAACTTCTTCACCATTTCATTGGCTTTAAGATGCAATGCTTTGCCTTTAGCATCATCACTTCCTTGGAAAACCTTTCTAACGCAATCGAGCTCTTTGATAAGAGTCTCAAGTCCCCAATTCTTCGCGCAACACACGAAAACATCCTTAACGAATCCAAACATCTCCGATTTATGAGCACATCCGATACAATGGAACAACATCTCAGTCGTACCTCGAGGACCTTTCAAGCTATGCCCCGGTTTGATAAGGTTCTTCTGAATCCCACACGCAGCGTGACACCAATGCGAACAAACGTCACAACCAACCCAACTACAAGTATTGCTAGCCGAATCGAACCTTAGACATACCGGACACATACACGAGCTACAAAATCCTTTGTTGTTTGAACAGATTTTGCATTCACAATCATCAACAGGCAATAGACTCTTACAATTCACATTCCTGCATCTCAAGAATAGAAAGATCTCTACCAATTCGTTCATAGGGATTCGGATTTTACCAGAGAGGAAGTACTTAAGCCCTGTTCTTACAGCTACAAGAATATCTAGCTGATCCTTGACGCATTTCGATAACGTCTCTTTGCTAAGATCAGATCTTTTATCAATCTGGTTCTGAAGATACGTCAGCTTCTCCTTCTTGTCCGGCGAATCAATCAAATTCCTCAAATACTCTTTAGCAGATTCTAGGGTTTCATCAGCCATACCTTGAATAATCAACGCAACGGAAGAAATCGATTCCGATACAATATCGTATAAAACCCTAACCGATTCGTTATCTTCCGAATTGGGTAATTTGCCGGAGATGGCGATTTCCATCCCCGGACGAGCTGGTAATTCGGAAGGGAAGAAAGAGTAATCGGAGGAGCTAGTCGGTTTACCGGAAATTGGATTTTGAACTAACGCCACGCCGTCTCCGATAGGTCTGAATCGGCTGTGTACAGATCCGTTGGTTCCTTCACCGGCGCACCAGATACGGTCGTCTTTCTCGACGGAGCAATCGAAATCTGTGGAGTTTCGAGTCATGGAGCAACTGATGTTGTGAGAGAAAGGGTGTGAGCCAGTGTAAGACATTGACGGAGCCGTCGCCGTGAAATCGTTAGAGAACGAAGTCGTCGTTCTCTCGCTCGTCATCACTCTCGGCCGTTTCACGGCGTTTGACGCCGTTAACGATAGAGAAACGTCGGGGAGAGCTAGAGAGAGATTTAGGGTTTCGATTTTGTTGCTTTTCTTATCTTCTTCTTCTTCTTCTTCTTCTTCTTCTTCTTCTTCCTCGTGAGCTTTTCGTTTCGATCCGATTTCTCTCAGATTGAAGAAATCTCTCTCGATCCATTTATCGTCGTAGCTTGAATTCTCGGAGAAGGTTACTACTTCTTTCCCCTTTTGACCAAGAGATTCAGCGATTTTCCCGGAAAGTTCACGATTCTCGCAGAGATAGCTTAGAGTAAGCTCGTTTCCTGATCTGGGCGATGATTTCGAAGAGAAGCCATCGATGTTGTTTGAAGATCGGACGTTGAGGAAATCGACGCCGTTCTGAAATCGACTGATTTTGCCGTCTTGATTGTTGTCGGTGTTTAGATGAGCGAATCGAGGTTTTGATGTTTTGGTTCGAGAACACTCTCCGTCTCCGGCGAGATCTTTCTCTCCTCCGATCATAGCTTTGAGAGAGAGAGAGAGAGAATCAGAGAAGAGAGAGAAAGAAAGAGTGACCTTTACGAAGAAGAGAGATGGTAAAAGGTGGGAAAAGTTTGGTCGTCTCAATGGCAAGAGAGGTGAAATAATGTGAGAGTGGTGAGGGTATTTTGGTCATTTACAATTCAGCAAGTTCAGTATTAAGAACCGTTTTTTTCTTCTTTTTGGATTCAAAGTTCTCACACGAGTCACGAGACGCGGTTTTTCGTCATGTTTCGATAAAGTTAAAAAACTTTTTTTTTTTTTTGGGTTCTCTTCAGTATAATTTCTATTACTCAATCATGATTATAGAGGACTACAATAGACTGAAGCCAATCCGGTAAACAAAGAGTGGAAATGATAGTACCAAAATGGTGAATAAAAGTGGTAATGTTGTGTCTACTACGATCAAATAAATTTCCCGATTTAATGTATACTTTTGAACCCTGGAATTTCAAAGTTTTGGTTCGTTTATTTCTTGAATGGGAGAATAGAGTAAAAAAAAATTAAGTATTATGCCGTTTTCGTATCCAAGACCGATATGGAAAAAAAAAATAAACATTGTAATTCATTGACTTAACCAAGTACATAAAGGATGTAGATGAGATTAAAACCAAGTTTCATCAAAGCAAATAAATGAGTATTAAAACTAGTGTAGCATATAGAGAAGTTAAGCTAAACTGAAGGACTTCTAAACGATTGATAGCTATAAATTTTCAAAAAAAAAAAAACGATTGATAGCTATATTATCTGAACGAAAATTATTATATCATACTCTATTGAGAGGTAATTTACGTCTCAAGAACATAAAAGAACAGAGTGGACCAGGTCAGAATATATATATTTTTTTAAAAAGTCAACGCGTTGCGTATTATTATACCCAACTTGTCATATTCTTACATTTATTTCGTAAGCACCGATCATATTTGTGCAATCGGTCGTTGACTTATTTTATTATATTTGTAACAGTCAGATAGAAATCGTTTTCAGATATACTAATGAGAAAAGTGGTACTTATTACTCTTTTTTTTTTTTGGTCGTCAATTCAGTTTCATTTCACAATCCCGAAGGCCCAATTACAAGAGAATTTAGATACAACACTTTGAAAAATAAAGCCCAATACAACATGTCTAACAAAAGAATAAAGATTAAGGTGCATGGAAAACACGTGTGTTGATGTGTGTTGATTCAAGACAGAGGAATGGACTGCCGTAGCTACTGTTTTCCCGGCACCAGAATTCCTTTCTGTAACCGGATTTCGTCAAAACAAAAGCATGAAACTCAACATTCACCACCGGCTTATTTCATAATTCTCCTGCCCAGATTCCTTTCGCATCTATAGATATGATGATAACTTCTTCTCTCTTCATGGAATTATTCATCAATCATCTAAACTCCATGACCAACCTCATGATCAACCTGATCAATAATAGAGGAACAAGGGGGAAAACACAAATCCCCGCCATAGAAAGATGATATCAAAGATGAGAAAAAGAGAAGCTTAATCAAAAGATTTAAACATAACAAACGCATATCAGCAAAAAGACCCTAAATCGACATATTCGGGATTTCAAATCCGATAAACGGAAACTGAAAATCCAATAAACGGAAACATAAATCTGACCCTAAAGATCAGAAGCCTAGATCCGAACAAAGCCGGAAAGATTCTCCGATAAACGGAACATAAATCTGATCCTACAGATCAGAAGTCTAGATCTGAACATAGAACTACTAAAAAAACTACTATGAACAGAACCACGACGCCGGCAGAGTGCCGGACGTCGGGCAAATACGGCAATAGCTTTTCTTTTCTCTTTCTTCTACAGAGAAGTTAGAGAGAGGAGAGGATGAGAAAACGTTAAGTGGTACTTATTACTTATTAGTATACAATATTGAAAAGGGCTAATTTTCTTAATAACTATAAGTAATGGACCTAAGACAAACAAATTGGGCTTGACCGAAAGCCTAAAGACTACTAAAAAGCCTGCTCAACATAATCACAAGAAGACAAAACCTGCAAGAGACGTTGAGGAGAAGAAGGTGACTCTCACTTTGCAAAATCGTTTTGATCCTCTACAGCTTGAATTGGATTGACCAGTCAATACCACAGCTGTCAATTGTGGATAAGAAAACCCTAGTTCCAGATTGTTCTAAAGTCTCTATTTAAATCTTTGTATTCACAATATTGTAAATTTGTCCAAAATAGAGTAATAAAGTTGAAAGCTTTCATCTTTTTACATGGTATCAGAGCCATTGTAAACCTTAACAGGTGCTTCAATGACCATAACCTATCCTTTTCCAGATAACGTTCATGTGTCTAGCTTTATTACTCTAAAGTTGACTAACACCAACTATCTCTTATGGAAAACACAATTTGAGTCTCTCTTATCCTGTCAAAAGCTCATCGGCTTCGTCAATGGAGGTGTCACACCTCCTCCTTCTACCACCACTGTCGTGAACGGAGAAGTAACCACTGTCGTCTCAAACCCACAACATGAGTCCTGGTTCTGCACAGATCAACTCGTCCGATCGTGGCTATTTGGTACTCTTTCTAAAGAGGTTCTCGGGTATGTACACAATCTTCAAACTTCTCGGGAAATCTAGATCTCATTGGCTGAAAACTTCAATAAGAGTAGCTTAGCTAGAGAATTCTCCCTTCGTCGTAACCTTCAACTCCTAACAAAAAAGGAGAAGACTTTCTCTGTTTATTGTAGAGAGTTTATTGCTATATGTGATTCATTGAACTCCATTGGCAAACCGGTTGATGAATCTATGAAAATTTTTGGGTTTCTCAATGGCCTGGGAAGAGAGTATGATCCTATAACTACAGTCATCCAGAGCAATCTGTCAAAATTCCCTTCTCCTTCCTTCAACGATGTGGTCACTGAAGTTGAAGGATTTGATTCAAGACTTCAAACATATGAAGAACCCGTCTCTACTAATCCTCATGTGGCCTTTCAAACCCAACAAAATGATTATGGTGATAAAATAGGACACATGGGTCGTGGTCGAGGTTCATACGGTCAATCTCGAGGCAGAGGAGGCTATTCTACTAAAGGGCGTGGATCCCCGCAGCATCAGACACCGCAGTCTTACTCTGGAGAACATCCAATCTGTCAAATCTGTGGTCGGACAAGCCATACTGCCTTGAAATGTTATGACCGATTTGATAAGAATATGCAAGATGATGTCTCTCAGGCGTTCTCGTCTCTGTGTGTCTCGGACAACTCAGGCACCGAATGGTATCCCGACTCAGGTGCTTCAACCCATGTCACTTCCACTAGCAACAATCTACAAACTGCAACTTCTTATGAAGGGAATGACACTGTTATGGTGGGAGATGGCACATATCTTCCCATAACTCATGTTGGATCCACCATTCTTTCCTCTTTTTCATGTACTCTCCCATTAAATAAAGTGTTAGTTTGTCCCGATATTCAGAAATCTCTTCTCTCTGTATCAAAATTGTGTGATGATTATCCGTGTGGAGTATATTTTGATTCTAACAAGGTATGCATCATTGATATCCAAACTCAGAAGGTGGTGGCAAAGGGCCCTCGAAGTAATGGCCTTTATGTGTTGGAGAACAAGGAATTTGTTGCCCTCTACTCAAATAGACAATGTACAGCGTCTGAAACTACTTGGCATCATAGACTTGGGCATTCAAATCACCAAATTTTCCATCAACTCAAAACTAGCAAGGAAATAAATATCAATAAGAGCAACAATGTCCCTGTGTGTGAGCCTTGCCAGATGGGGAAAAACTCAAGATTATCTTTTCTTATATCTAATTCTCGTGGTTTACATCCTCTAGATCGTGTTCACTGTGATCTTTGGGGTCTTTGTCCGGTTGTATCAAATCAAGGATTCAAGTATTATGTGGTTTTTTTGGATGATTACTCTCGTTTTTCCTGGCTTTATCCTCTTCGTACCAAGTCTGAATTTGTGTCTGTGTTTATTGAGTTTCAAAAAATGGTGAAGAATCAATTGAACACTAAGATAAAAGTTTTCCAAAGCGATGGAGGTGGAGAATTTACAAGCACTGGGTTCAGAAAATATCTAAAAGACAGTAGCATTTAACATCGTATTTCTTGTCCATACACTCCAACAAAATGGGCTTCCCGAAAGAAAACATAGATATTTAGTTGAACTTGGATTGTCTATGCTGTTCCACAGTCATACTCCTCTAAAGTTTTGGGTCGAAGCATTCTTCACTAGCTGCTTTCTGAGTAATCTTCTCCCTTCTTCAGTATTAAATAATCAGAGTCTCTTTGAAGTCTTACATCATCAGAAACCAAATTATTATGCTCTTCGGGTCTTTGGTTCGGCTTGCTATCCTTGTCTACGATCTCTCGCTGCTCATAAATTTGATCCAAGATCACTTCAGTTTGTCTTCCTTGGATACAATTCTCAGTATAAAGGATACCGCTGTATCTATCCCCCAACTGGTCAAGTTTACATCTCTCGTCATGTCATCTTCAATAAATATTGTTTCCCTTTCAAAGGTCAGTATCAATCCCTAATTCCGAGGTATGATACTCCTCTTCTAAAAGCTTGGCAAGCCTCTTCTCCATCTCTTACGTCCCAAGATACAGCTTAGGAAGTTCATATTCCTCTTTTTACCCCGAAATATAATACATCACACATTGATCTTGAGTCTTCTTCGTCTACAAGTTCTGGTCATGACCAACCTGAAGTTGAAAGCTTTTCTCCTGAGCCAAATCTTGATACAACATCTGCGTCTGGAAGTGATAATATATTTGCCCTAGAACCAGATCAGATTGAAGTTGTTTCTACATCAACTTCCGCAGAAAATCAACAAATCAACACACATCTTATGAGAACAAGGTCCAAGGATGGAATTTACAAGCCAAACACAAGGTATGTTTTGATTGCCTCAAAATTTATTCCGGAAGAACCTAAGACAATCACTGCTGCTCTAAAACACCCTGGATAGAATCATACAGTTCTTGATGAAATGGGAACAATTCACATGTTGAATACTTGGACTCTTGTTCCTCCTACTGCGGACATGAGTATTCTTGGTTGTAAATGGGTATTCAAGACGAAGCTTCAACCTAGTGGATCTTAAGACAAGCTCAAAGCACGGCTTGTCGCTAAAGGATTTGATCAAGAGGAAGGTGTTGACTATATGGAAAAATTGAGTCCCGTTGTAAGAACAGCTACCATACGGATGGTTCTTAACATCGCAGTAGCAAAAGGGTGGTCTCTTAAGCAACTCGATGTCTCCAATGCCTTTCTTCATGGAGAATTGCAATAACCTGTGTTCATGAGACAACCTCCAGGTTTTATAGATCCAGAGAAACCAAATTACGTGTACAGACTCACTAAAGCACTCTACGGCCTTAAACAAGCTCCAAGGGCTTGGTTTGATACCTTTAGCAATTTTCTCCTAGATTTTGGGCTCATCTGCAGTAAGTCTGATTCCTCCCTGTTTACCTATCACAAAGATGGAAAGACGCTAGTGTTGCTCGTGTATGTCAACGATATCTTATTAACTGGAAGTGATCCGATGCTGCTTCAAGCTTTTCTACCCTCAACCAGCGATTCTCTATGAAAGATTTGGGTTTTGCTCGGTATTTTCTTGGAATTGAGATTACAACACATCCAAATGGTCTCTTTCTACACCAAACTTCCTATGCAGATGATGTCTTACATCAGGCTTCAATGTCTGATTGCAATCCAATGCCAACTCCTCTCCCACAAAGACTAGACAACTTGAGCTCAGACATCTTTCCTGAACCTACCTATTATCAAAGCTTGGTGAGAAAACTTTAGTATCTGACAATAACGAGGCTGGATATACAGTTTGCCGTGAGCTATATCTGTCAACGAATGCATTCACCTATTGTTTCTGATTTTGGGCTGCTCAAACGTATTTAAAGGTATGTTAAGGGCACAATTCACTTAGGATTATACATTCACAAGGATCAAGACCTATCTCTCTCGGCGTATTGCGACAGCGATTGGGCTGGATGTCAGGAGACACGTCGTTCTACGTTTGGATTCTGCACCTTGCTTTGTTCAAATCTTATATCTTGGTCTGCAAAAAGGCAAGAAACGGTATCCAACTCCTCTACGGAAGCGGAATAGAGAGCCCTTCTCCGTGATCTTGACATTCCGCAACCACATGCCACTCCTCTTCAATGTGACAATCTCTTGGCCGTTTATCTCAGTGCCAACCCTCCTCTTCACAAGAGATCAAAGCACTTCGATAGAGAATACCACTACATCAGAGAACAAGTCGCCCTTGGTCTTATTGAAACTAAACATATTCCAGCTTCTCTCCAACTAGCAGACATCTTCACAAAGTCCTTGGCAAGATCTGCGTTTGTTGAGCTCCGTTTCAAACTCGGAGTCGCCGAGTCACCCACTCTGAGTTTGAGGGGGAATATAAGTAATGGACCTAAGACAAACAAATTGGGCTTGACCGAAAGCCCAAAAACTACTGAAAAGCCTGCTCAACATAATCACAAGAAGACAAAACCTGCAAGAGATGTTGAGGAGAATAAGGTGACTCTCACTCTGCAAAACCGTTTTGATCCTCTACAGCTTGAATTGGATTGACCAGTCAATATCACAGCTGTCAATTTTGGATAAGAAAACCCTAGTTCCAGATTGTTCTAAAGTCTCTATTTAAATCTTTGTATTCACAATATTGTAAATTTGTCCAAAATAGAGTAATAAAGTTTAAAGCTTTCATCTTTTTACAATAACAAAGAAAAAATTAATAATTAGAAAACTAACAAAAAGTAACCTATGTGGCATAATCTTATCCATTAAAATTAGGTTAATTGGTTAGATTTTCAGTTATAATTTTTTTTTTTTGTGTTATTCAACCCAATTTCCCTTATTGTTATATTTCAATAAAATTGTTTTTTTTTTTTGAAACTTATTTCAATAAATTTGTTCTGTCAGTTATTTATTATAGGAAATGCATTGCATGCCTCGGTATAACCATTTCCAAAACACATTCATATATTTTTCTATGTTTATAGTGTTCCAATATTTAAGCTCTCTTACATGTTTGAGACAAGATGTATCTTACCCGGTACAATGCATAATGGTATCGGCGTAAACCGTCTTTCCATTTTCAAAAACCACTTAACTATCTTCGCGTGCATTTTCAATCTATAATGGACATACCGCGAAGCAATAGTTGATTTTAAGGTCTTATGGAGTAAACTGAATCATCGAAGCAATAATTTCATTCATTGGATGGTTTAGTTAGTACCATTTTGTGAAGCTATAGATTGTCATAACCGGAAACCTTCTCGTAGGTCTCCGGTGAAGTCGATCTAGATGACATTTGGACTTCTTTTGCGACCTTTGCTATATCTCTGCTTATATCAATTCCACTTTGAATACACATTATTAATCCATGGAACCAATGCTGGCCCTCAGTATAATTGGGTGAATGATTGACCTTGGCTCCCAAAATTAATATTCAAAGATCATTTGGTTCTGAAACCGTTCCATGTATATAAATCTTAATGCTGGATCTCCATGGAATATGTTTATGATTAAGATAGCTTAGATTGCTAAGACAAGTCGGGTGAAGCTCTTTTGGGACAATTTTGGCTGGATATAAAAGTAAATGAAAGTTTAAGCAATACATGATTATAATAAAAAAATACAGACATAATAGAGTTTTCAATCACACATAGTAATAGAACATCAACGAATCACCACTCAATGAAATAATGAACAATTGCGTTTCTCGGGTTCTTGACATTGCCTGGTACATATCTTCGATAGACTCTTTGTGTAAAATATGTCCCATCAAGCAAGTTCCTAGATGCTACGGTGCCTCTCATATGTATCGGCTCGTCCATATGGATTAACTGGTAACACTAATAAAAAAAAACACAAACAAAACAAAACATAAGTTAGAAACAAAACATAAATTTGAAACAAAACACAAGACAAAAGAAGATTAGGAAGTGAAATTAAATACCAATTCAATGCCACCAGTTGTTTGATTACCACATCCAAAATTATAGTCCATGGGGGTCCATGCTAAAATCTGAGAGGTGGGTGTCAAATTCATTAGGAACATTTCTCAAGTCACCATTCGTGACGTGGTACAAATCGGGTACAATTTCTACGATATGACAAAACAGATTTTGTACAGATTAATGATAAAAAACAAATACAAAAGATAGTTTTGATCGATACCGAAATACCGGATAATAATAAATGGTTTGTATAGAGGCGAGACATTTTTTCCTTAATTTTTTAATTACATGTAGTGTAACGGTTTTGATGCAATCAGAATCCCCAGATACAACCACACGATCGACTATTTCTCCTGATAAAACATATTTATCTATATAGAAGATATGCCATGTGAAATTTACTATTTCTCCGATACATTAGAAAAATTTATGGATTTTTCTTTTGATTTTTTTTTAATCATAAGGTTGACACGAGTCTAAAATCTAGTGTGTTGACAATTACCAATATCTAAGAAGTACTTATTGGGAAATGGAGGAAACAATTTTAGGAGGATTTGAAGAGTTCGTTTGAGAAATTTGGTCGACTTTTGACTCAGCGTGTCATTGTGTATGGTTGGTCAGTGGAGAACATCGTTGCATTCTGCAAAATCTCGTTGTTCAAGAAGCTTCCCATTGATGAGATGAAGCTAGAGATTAAGGAGGAGATGACTACTTTTAAGCGAGATATGTCGGTTCTGAAAGATTCACAAATTCTTGTTCTCAAATTTGTCTCTGATGCTGCATTCATTTCCAAACCTGATGGAGATTCAGATGATGGTGCTTCTGTTCCTGTTCATGCAAGTTAAGAATTATGATCGTCCGATTGAAGATTAATGTATCATTTTGAGACTATTTTGAGTCTATTTATGATTTGAGACTATTTTGTTTGAATAACTTCTTATGTTCTGAGACTATTTTGTTATGCTTTGAGACTATATTGTTTTAATAATTACTTATGCTTCAATAAAGGGTTTTAATGAAAAAAAACCTCAAGTATTGTTTGATCCATTTTAAACCCCTTAACTAAATTATTAATGTAAAAACCTCTCAACTAAAAAATTTTAGTGAATAAACCCATCAACTTATAACTTAATGAGAAAAACCCCTCAAATAAAGTTACGTTAATGAAAATATCCCATCCTTCTACAATAATGTCTAAATACTACTCAATTGTCATTAAATTGATTCAATGAAGTATGACTTGTTTAAAAATGTTATGTATATGGTATTGATACATTAGATAATAAAATGTTTGTTTCAAAATAACATTGTAAACATGATATATTCAATCGAAAATCCATGAATAAACCTCACATTTAAGAGATTTAAATGAAAAACTTCTACCACTATGTTCGAGAAACATGTTCATAATATTGGAATGCGTTATGAACAAAAATTACAAGTTAACACCTTCGAAAGAGAGCTTGCGTGGTCGTACTCTTTTTTTATCTTACTATGGTTTAAAAAAATTATTGGAAACCCGATACAATCAATCAATGTGTGTAAACTATCGATTTAATGACAATTGTTTAGTATTTTAACATTACTTTATAAATAGAGGTTTTTTGATTAAAGAAACTTTATTTAAAAGTTTTTTATAAAGCATTTTTTTCCATATGATGTTAACGGGTAACGCATCATCCCCGGAATTCTTAAGCCCTGCGAAAGGGATTCAGAAGGATTAAAACATAATGAAATACAAATTCCTAGATGCTAAGGAGAGAGATGCATTCGTAAGTCTTTGGAGAGGGAGGAAAGAGCAGATGTCGCGGAAACAACAAGCTCACTAGCCGAGATCAAGGATAAAGAAAGCCGAGAAGAATTGATCCAAATGCGACGAATAGCAACCAAAGAACCACGAGCGAGAAACTACACTCCTTACCGTCTTATCTTCACCTTAAACAGTCTAAATCACGAACTTTTCATCCCCACACAAGGTTAGCCTTATAAGAACTGACCATCTAAGACATCAAGCGAGGACCAATTATTCACTAAAACTAAAGGCGGTGGAAGGAGCCTGAGCTAGAATCAACAATAAACAAAATACTAAACGCAAAATTACTAATCTCGACACAACGACTAAGCGCTTAACAACACCAAAGACACTAACGCATCCAAACCCTAACTATCTAGGAACTAATACATCATAATCTACACGCTAAATACTCTAGGCAAATGATAAAGGGAGGGGCCCTGAACGACTAAACCAAAACAACACGAGAAGAATGCAAAGCGAGCTCTAAACCACAACAACCAACATATTAAAATCGAGCCGGAGAGTACTGCAAAGAGGGATCCAAACCAACCGTGAAAAAGACTGGCGACTCGCAGATCGGAAAGGCGGAGACAGCCCCTGAGAACATATCAAAAACGAAGCGGAGACGGAGATCAAAACCAAAGGAACCTCCATCTAACAAACCCAGAGGCCGACGAGTGACGACGCTTCCTCCTGGGCCGAAATAGCCCCACCACTTCCAACTACGCCAAGACCTTACCCCGATATCACGCAGGAAAACTAAAATTAAACCGAACCAAAGAGAAAGCAGGGTAAGGAGAGCACATTAGGACCGACGTCGATGATATCGGAGCCACCACACGCCGGTCAATCGGGAAATTGAGATATGGGCTCCTGTAGAAGAGAGATATTTTCTCTTCCATGCGAGTATATGGTTTTCTATTAAGCTTTTATTTGAGGGGTTTATTCATTGAAATCTTTTAATTGAGGGAGTTTTTTACATTAGTAATTTAGTTAAAGAGTTTCAAATGGATCATATAATACTTGGGGGGGGGGGGGGGGGGGGGGTTTCCATTAAAAACCCTTTCAATAAACCTTCCAATATTCTTTTTCATAAAAAAAATACTTATATTATCCCGCTCTTTTGTGATTTTTCTTTACAAAAAAAAAAGAAAAAGAAAAAAAACCATCCAGACATAATATAATGGGTAATTGGCATGAATAAAATGACATTTTTACCTTTAATCTATTTTTGAGTGTTAACCCTTTAACTTATGAAAAAAATTTAAAAATAATAATGTTAGTTTTTTACCTTAATCTACTCTTCTTCTCCGACCTATTTTTTACTTCCGCCGTATACACATTTTCTCCGATCTCTCATTTTCTCCTCCTCGTATAATCCGGTCACTGTCTTAATCGCAGTCGTTGCAGTCGCCTTAGTAGTCTTCGTCACAGTCGTTGTAATATTCTCAGTCACAGTCGTCGTCCTCTTCGACGCCGCCGGTGAGTTCCTAATCTGGGTTTTTGTGTTTTGCTTTTTTCGTGCGTAATTGGAAATCAATAATAAGGTTATGATGTTTGGGGTTCTTAATTTTAGTCTCGAATTGAATTCACTTCTTCAGTAGATCGTATCCAATTACCCCGTTGATGTAATAGCTAGAGTATACACTTAATTTGGGTTTGTTTCTTGTTATGTTGATGAATGCGTTACAACAATTGGTTTAGTATATTTGAGTGAGTTTTTAGCCTTTGAGTGAGTTTTAGCCATTTTAGAGAATTACACGTGACCAATTTTAGAGATTTTTGATCAATATACAACAACTTGAGTGAGTTTTACCCTTTTTAGAGAATTGTGATCAATTGGTTTTTGATGCATTTAGTTGTAAATTTCTGATTCATTTGTTGTTCTTGATAATGGGTTCAATATTTTTGCAAATAAATTCCTTTGCTTTGTCTCCATTCGACTATAATAACTTATCAATCACAAATTACTTATCATTTTCTTGGTGTATCACAGATTTTTGGATGGCCAAAGACCCTAATCTACCTAAGCGATTCTTTCGCTGTGGTCACGAACCCGATGTAAAAAACAAGGTCAATTTCTACTGCTTCATCCAATATTATCAAGCTATTATGACATTCCTGGACAACAATCTAGAGCAGAAGGAAATTCTATTGGATTCTCAATTTGAAAAATTACTCAAAGAAGGGTTCAAGATTTTAACATCGGCTCAGTTTCTATATTACCTTCTATCTCGTCAACTGCACACTACTAGCGCACATGAAATTTGGATTCTCTTTTGTGGGAAACCATTTCGTTTTTCACTTCGTGAGTTTGCTGTTGCCACTGGTTTGACGTGTTCGATTCCGTCGCCGATAACTGAAGGAGAAGAGGGAAGAAATGAAGAAGAAGATGACAATAGAGCTTGTGAAGGAGATGAGGACGAAGCTGTTGATGGAGATGACAGCGAAGAAGAGGCTAAGCGTATCCCGTATTGGTCTGAATTATTTGAAAACGAGAATGAAGTTACTCCAAAATGGATCTCTGAAAAACTCAAGTCGAAAAAGATTGATGCAACAAAGAGGCTTAAGCTCGCTTGTCTACTCTTAGTAGATGCTCTACTTCTCCCTACAAGTGCTGATCGTAAGTATTCCACAATCTTTTAGACTTGTCTAATCAACTATATTTTTCTATTAGAGTGTCATAGTTCACTCTGTTTGTTAGCTATGTTGGATTGATTTTTATGGTAGTTTCGGATTGTTGACTATGTTCTTGACAAAATTAGTAGCAATTTTGTATAGTCAACTATGCTCTTTATTTTTGTAAAATAGGCTGATAGTTCACTTTTTTTGTTAACTATGGTGGAGTGTTTTTCTAATAGTTCACTATATTGGTAATTGTTGTTGATAGTTCACTATACAATTTCAGATAGTCCATAATAGTTCAACTATGCTCTTTATTTTTTGTTAACTATATTTTTTTTGCAATTTAGGCTCATAGTTCACATTTTTGATGATAGTTGACTATACAGTTTAAGATAGTCCATTATGGTTGCTAACAAACTTAATAGCAAAATACTATAATTAACTATGCTCTTGTTGTTTTGTGAGCAGCTAAGATAATCGACTCTCACGTCCGTATGCTTAGAGACTTAAATATGTTTCTACAACATCCATGGGGAAAAGATTGTTTTGCCATGACAATGAAGAGCATAAAGGCAAGGAAACAAGATGGTATGTGTCAAAAGACTATGGCAATTCAAGGGTTCATTCACGGGCTGCAGCTCATTGCTTTGAGTTGCATACCAGAGATCACCACATTCGCTACCTCTGATTCAAACAATCCAAAGAAAGAAATTATCATGAACGCTGAATCTGATAATGACTACGATGATGGAAAGTTTGTGAAGGCTCTCAAAATCAATATGAATTTGCTTAAAATTCTAGATACCAAGCGACATGTAATTTCCTTTTTCAAAGTTAATTATTTGGTTGTATAATGGCTGGCTTTTACTTTCTTTGTTTGCCTAATCTAAATTGTCCCAAAAGTAAGGATTCGGTTCTATAATGCTAGCTTTTTCGGTTGTATAATGGCTAGTATTTTTCTTTCTTTTCCAGGTAAATGTGTCATATACTCTTCCTGCTAAGGGTCTACGAGGAGACGATCTATAATTGTAACGCCCCCGACCGGGATCTAAACTGAGAGGTCACTGAGGAACACTTAAGTGTCCGATCAGAGGTTTTCAGAACACATCCAAAATCCCTAGACTAGACACTTAAGCATCCGTCCCTATCGAAAATAACCCAAGGCTTGTCAACCCAAGGCTTGTCAACCCAAGCTATATCCAATAGTTGGATCGTCCGGACAGGACTAAGTATCATATGAAACCCGAGTTATTTAAAACATTTCCTTTATTTATTTATACTAATGATTTTAAACGATTACAAATTATATTCGATCCCGAGTCTAACACTCAAAAATGTTCATATACATATTAAACAATAATAATTTACGAAAGCAAGGGAAATCTACCAATGATTTATCCTTATGTTCCTTGACGTGCTCCCAATGTTCTACCCCTGCAAAACAAGTTGAGTCGTGAGCACTAATTGCTCAGTGAGTCTAGGCTCCCCTAAACATTCAATATTTCCCAATCAAATCCAAAATAACAATCAACACACAAATGCAATGCATAATTAAACATAAACAATTTATATTATGCATTCACGTTTTCAATTCCATAAGGCCTAACGCGTTGTCAATTCCCATCACGTGTAACCAAATGCATCGTTCGGTCCCTTGCCACAAAGGCTAAGAACTTAGGATTCTTTAACAACTTTGCATCGATCGCTATGCAGTACACGACCCTAGGCTGTAATCCCGTCTCTCCGTGTCTTCATGAACTTTATAACCATTACTCCATAGTAAATGGCTAAGTCACGAATAACAGGGATGACACACCGCATACTTAACAAGTTTATGATTTACCAATAAACATTTATGCATATAAATTTGTAAACAAAAATGCTTAGGTTCATTCTCAACACTTAGCAATTTTACAATTGAATTATATGAACCTCCATTCGGAATAAATAAACAAATCAACACTCATCGCCAAGACTCACCTTAAAAGATGAAGTATGAGAATTGACTTAAGCTTTACTTTCAAATTTCTGCCTTAGACTCAAGCTTGTTCCTGAACAAACGAATCTCAAGGTTACTAAGGTAACACTTAGAGTTTCAAAGGAAACTTAAGGAAATATGCTAACTGGTTTTTACCTATATCGGATCAGAACTTGGACAGTTTTCTTTGGATCCTTGGGAACCTTCCCTGAACTGATCCAACGTGACACTTGTTGGATTCTATGCAAAGGATCAAGAAGCTAAGGTTAAATTCAAGTTAAGAACAAGAATCTAAGCTTAATAAGGAAAATGATTCGATCATAGGAAGCTTACCCAAAGCTTTCTTAAAAAACGTTCTAGCAATGCTAGGCTGGCTCACGACACTGGTCCTTGGCACTGATGAAAGCATGACTTTGCTTAGTTTACTTGATAACGGATCAAAGACTCACGTAAACTGCTCGATGAAAACTGATCTTAGCTCGGATTGATCGGACAGCGTAAGGCTTTCTTTGAGAGTTTAAGTGTGGTTCTGCCCTTCAAGATGGGTCTAGGGCACTGCTTATATAGGCACGGGAAGGAGTTGATGCAGCTAGACACCTCACCGTGATGTGGAACATGCTGCTCCTCCAGACTCAACGCTGGGGCGACACATGGCAGGAAAGATACGTAGAACTTGATCCAAAGACAGCAGCTGCTTGGTCATGTAGCTGAGTCATGGCTTTACTTAGCCTATGGGTCTTAAGCTGGTGAAGCAGGCAGCCAGGTAGGTTAGTCACGGACAGGCAGGCAAGCAGGCAACTTAGTCACGGATAACTCATGCTTACGTCATAGAGGTGCTTGGCCTAGTCTAAGGCCGAACGGTCCTTGATTGGTCCGGTCTTCCCGCAGAACTGGGACAGACCTCGGCCTAGTCCATGAACGGGTCATTACAGTCATGGTCTGGTGATGGGGGTGATACCAAAGTGTTGCATATGATAGACCTCCTTGAGCAGAACATTGTGTTCACAATTACATCATGTTCTAGTGGAGTTAACGCCGCTGCTGTGCCCATGGAGAAAGAGAACAGAGACAAGCTGAACAGAGGGAAAAGCAAGGGTGATGCACTAGGTGATCCTACGCGAAAAAGGCTAAAGGGAAGAGACAAGTACTTGAGGATGCGAATGGTCAATCATCAGCCAACAAAACCATTCTTACTATGGCTGAGGTGCAAGATCTCATTGACCACTCTACATGTATGTAGTTATTGTTACACTTTTTACGTTGTTCTTACACACTCTTTGTTGGAAACTAACATCTACATACTTTCAAATTATTTTGCAAAAGCCAACTATCAGAAGTTGTTGGCTGACCTTAAACACTTCGACGCCAAATTCACTGGTTTATTTAACCAACAAGAAGTTGCCATTAAGAGGGATTTAAAGGATATGTCTGAGAAAATAAACAGCCTTTCAGAACATGTTAATGAATTTAAGTCGCAACAACAAGCGGCCAAGTGATGAACCTACATCAGTGAAGGTAAATGGATCCTTTTTCCTTTTTTCATCATTGCCTTTAGTAATAATTACGTACTTTACATTCTTTGTCATACTAAACTTTTCCTCTATGCTTTTTGTCCTTCATCCAGGACCATATAAACGGCGCTGCTGCTACTAACAACATGCCGGTTCAAACTGATACTGACGGATACTATGAAAAATCTGGTAAGTTTAGTTAACTATGGCCGTTTATGAAGCCAACTATTATAGTGAACTTTCTCAAAGTCTTTTAGACCACTACAATTGATCACTTGTCCATTCTACCTCTTCACTAGGAACGTCTGAACAAGGTTGTAATGGATGTGGTAGATGAAGTACAAACTACGGAAGCTGCATCTAAAGATCCTATTTTCACTAACAAAGCTGGTGGTCAGGTTAACGATCAAGTTATATTTTTTTAGATTTTATTTACAGAACAGACTTAATCAATTTACCTATTTGTCACATGGTTACTTGTAGAACAAACCGTAAGTTTCCTTCGCATTGCCAACCTTCTCGTTTGGACTTACGCAGGATGGAGTTTCTCTTTCAAAACCAAGGGACAAAGAAACATCGATTAAAAAAGGCGACCAACTAATAAGAACATATGTACACGACAAAGATCAAAACGAATAGTAGAAGAGACAACAAATCTACCTGCCAAAAAACTGAAGGCACGTTAACTACACTACCTCGTCGTAACCCTGCACCCAAAGTAGATGATGCAGCTTTTGAGTATCTTCTCAAGTCAACAAAAAAACTTAGGTGAGTTCATATATATTGTTCCAAATTCAGCTAAAATAGTTGAAATTTATAGTTGACTATATGCATTCCATTGTTTGCTAAAAGGTCCCTCAAGATTAGTGAAGATGTTACTGTGTCAAGGGATTGTTTCACTCAACTGTGGGAGCAAAGTGAACTTTTATCAGACCAGGTTAGTAATCATATGGACTCTGAACCTTCTTTTGATGTAATTTGCTACCAATTGTACCTTGTAATATTTTTTTTTTAACATAGGTAATGGATACTCTGATGTTCTATGTCCCACATTGTTTGTTCGAGAAGTTTAAAGACTAAACTCCAAAGCCTATTGAATTCATGGAGTCTGAATTTGCCATGGCTGTCTCAAGGATGCGCCCATACTTGAAAATGAGGAATTACAAGGTTCCTAAAAAGGTTTCAAAATATGTACCAAAGGACCGGCAGTGGTGCACTGATGTTGAAGTTATGTACTGCCCGTACATCATTGACGGTCATTGGGCCAGTCTTTCCATTGACTTACCCAACCATGAGATCACTGTCCTACAACCACACTCCACATTATTCGGTCATGACAAACTTCAGACAGCGTTAGAGGCTCTTGCAACAACGTTACCAGTTCTCATAATGCAATCTGCTACAAACACCGAAATGCAGGCTGACTTAACCAACCCATTCACTATAACCAGCTATCCAGGGAAATGGGAAACCAAAGCGAGCGGTACATATTTGTTTCTTCTCATTGGTATTTTAAATAAAAGCTTACTTAGATATCATTTTCGTATAGGTACATTTGCCATTGCTTTTTTCATAAATATGCATGTTCACATGGAGTGACAACTATATTGTTGTTTGAGCTGCATGCTTCTGGGGCGTTAACTCCCTCATACGACCTCAATCATGCTGATATTAAAGATGCTGGGAAGAACTATGCCATCAATCTTTACAAGAAATTTAATTTTCATCGATCATAACTTTAACATTATTTTGTTCCCTCTGGGGTATGATTTCAATTAGTACTTTTCTATTCTTTTTGGATGATGGTTCTAACATTTTTCCTTTTCTCTTACATTAATATCTACCACCAATGGTTAGTTATAATTGTATTCATCGGACATTCATTTCGTACGTAGGTAACTATTCAAATGATATAGCCAACTATGTTAAACAACACGTCACTAATAGTCAATTATTCTTGTAGTACACTAAACTCATATGGTTTTAACACTTTAGGTTCCCCATACTCATACTTTACACGATTGTTACTATTTTATTTTCTCACTAATTACAATGATAACCACATATCCACAAGTGTTTCCAATAGTTTTCAATCAACAGTTTCTTCTTGTTTGAAAAATTTCTTATCCATTGAAATCAATCAGAGACATTAAAACGAAATAACATTTGGGTAACAAAAATCGTTTCAAGAACATAGCTTGAATTTTATTGCAAACTGAAACCACCAACATGTCACCAATAGTCAACTATTCTTGTAGTTCACTAAACTCATATGGTTTCAACACTTTAGGTTCCCCATACTCATACTTTACACGGTTGGTACTATTTTATTTTTTCACATAATTACAATGATAACCACTTATACACAAGTGTTTCAATAGTTTTCAATCAACAGTTTCTTCTTGTTTGTCAAATTTCTTATCCATTAAAATCAATCAGAGACATTAAAACGGAACAACTTTTGGGTAACAAAAATCGTTTCAAGTACATAGCTTAAATTTTATTTCAAACTGAAACCAACAAATTATCAAACTTCACCTTTCGTTAAAACAAAGCGTTGCAAAAAAAAAGCTATATCCAAGTACGTGACTTGAATTTCATTACAACATTTAAAAATGAAATGGACTCGCAACGTCCTCGTTGCTTATTTCCCAATTGACCAGCTCACTTACAAACCCAAAGCTGGCTCCTTAATGGGCATCTTGCATGAAGCCTTGTTGTGTCCTCTCCTAAGACATCTAGTGCACAAGCGTCCTACTGTCTTTGAACGTCGCTTAATCACGCATAAACATTTAAATCAAGAATAAAATTATGTAACTACCATATTTAACTATCACTTGCCTGAAACATATTACCTCATACATATAGTTGACTATTTAAAACAGACTCAACTATCTCGTAACTATTACCTTGAATTCTCCGGTCGATGAAATCTTTAGTTTCTTAGGACGACCTGGTGGATGGTGCATAACGGGCGGCCTCAATTCAATCTCATTGCCCACGTTAAATGTCTCATCCAATGTTAGTACAAGGTGTATGGTCCCCTCATATGCATCACACCAAACCTTGGTGTAATATTCACTCCCAACAAGTTTCTAAGTGGAGAGATCAATCTTAGTGGCTGCTGCCAATGCATGACTACATGGATTCAGCAGCAACTGTAACTCCCGACAGCTTCACATTCTTTGTTGGTTTGGACTTGGAATTCATCTGCATTGGCGTGTTTCACGGTCATTGATGTTGAGTAAACAAAATTGGCCTTCATTTTGTCCCACACTTTCGGCGTCACGGTGCAATTTTCAGTGGCTGCAGCTACACGGCGCCTAGCGAACCATCCCATTAGACTAGTCCTCAAGGACTCAACCGTTGACACAATTAGGAATTCACGCCCTTCCTTAAGCACGTTATTGAGCGATTCGGCAATGTTGGTTGTCATAATATTGTATCGCATCCCAATAAAGTGAGAGCGAGTCTAATGTGCAAATCCCAAACGTTTGAGACATTCACCACACTCTCTATCAATAGCTTCAAGCTCTGCAAACACTTTGTAGAATTCATCAAATGCAAATTTCCGAGCAGCTAGCGCCATTAATGATGGGGGCCTCTTTCCTTTGAATCTCACATCAATATTCCTAGCTAGATGGACCACACATGCGCCATGCCCAGCCAACAGATAATTCTGGAAAAAACAACTATTAGTACAATACACATCATTACAAATTAAAGTATGGTACAAATTAATGACACATACAGTAGTAATTATAAAAAAAACGTGGTATTCCATATGTAGTTCTGTATAATAGTTTACAAGTATAAATAACTATATTTTCTGACCAAATAGAATATCATACTAGTCAACTATCAACGACAACCAAAACAACCATAGACGTAAAATACGGGTTTGCAATCCTACCTTCTCAAGTCCACTATATATGCTTGAATGCCGATCAAATACGAATACCAAATCACGGTCATCAGGAATTATCTTAGACAAACAGTGAAAAAGCCACTCCCACAATTTAACGTTCTCGCTATCAACGATCCCATAAGCAAGCGCAAAAATCTGAAAAATTACCATCTTGCGCACTCGCTGTTAACATAGAGCCTCTGTACCGACCATGAAAATGTGTCCCATCTAGCAAGATCACCCTTCACATGTACTTCCAGGCCCGAATAGATGCACTAAAGGACAGAAACAAGTATTTGAATGTCATTGCGGAGTTGATGTTTTCCACCTCGATGTTTGTTACCGACCCAGGATTTGCTCTTTCGAGCTTCGCTAAATAAGCCGGAAGTAAGTAGTAATTTCCTTTAGCGGAACCAACTACTTTTTCCATAGCTACTTCACGGCACCGCCATACCTTCCAGTAACTAATATTAACTTTAAATTCTTCTCTCATTATCATCCTTATTTCACAAGCACGCGACCCTTGTCTCCCACCGACAAAACGCTCCCTCATCATCTCCCCAATCACCTCTGTTGTTTCTTGACGGTGATAATATCTCCGGTCATCAATTGAACAAGTATGCTCAAAGTTGGCTCTCTTAATCTGGAAATTTCTAGTTTCATCAATCATTGACGCATATATGCAGACAACTCCTCAAAATACATAGCAACTCAATGAAGGTCGGGGTTGATCGAGTTGTTCGGAAGTTGTATTTCTTATTAATCGCATGTATGGCCATCTTCACTTTAAATATGTCCTTGCTCCTGAAAACCCTTTCTACAAACACTGCATCCCCTTCATAGTCTAGATCAAACAATGCTCCATCAACACCTACAAACACAAACAAAAAAACTTTTCACGTTAGATTATCTCACCATGAAACTACGTAGGCAAGCATAATAGTTGACTACAGTGGAATAATAGTAAATAACCATAGTTGACTATTACAGTACAAAAACCTTTCACATTAGACTATCTCACCATGAACATGTAGCTGAATCAACGAACATAGTCCACTACTACTCTACATAGGCAAGAATAATAGTTGACTACAGTTGAATAATAGTAAATAACCATAGTTGACTATTACAGTACAAAAACCTTTCACGTTAGACTATCTCACCATGAACATGTAGCTGAATCAACGAACATAGTCCACTATTACTCTACGTAGGCAAGAATTATAGTTGACTACAGTTGAATAATAGTAAATAACCATAGTTGACTATTACAGTACAAAAACTCACCACCATTCACACATTCGTCTAACACCGGTGGTGCGTCCCTTGGAGTGGCTGCTCTGTTAGAAAGAAGAGAAGTCAATGTCTCATCCGCACAGTTTTGCAACACTCATGGCCTAGGCTTCACTCCCATAATGTCCTCATCAATGTCTGTATCCTCACAGGAATCAATCAGATCCAACTTACAAGGCTATTTGTGGGAGCATTCCCCAACCTCCTTCACCAGAGGATTTGGGTCCTCCGTCACTTTTCCTTTTCCTTTATCATCATCATTCTCGTTAGGCACATCTTCCTTTAATCCAAAATTGTGCCAATCACCATCCTCATAATCACTCCCATACAAATACTCATCATCTTTGGACCCCTTCGATGGCACACCATTCCCCCTGTCCAACATAAACATTTACACGAATAAATATAGGGACTACCAAATCTGCACAAACACAATATAGTGCACTATTTTTGGTTTAAGTCAAAGAATAATTCACTATAATAAATAGCTATAACTAATTGAAGATGCTTACCGAGTCCATGAAGAGTTTCATCACCGGTTTCTCCAACGATTACATACAGGCTGACCTTCCCCACGTTACTGCATAGCAGCTCAAAAGCGTTCACATCTTGATCACTAGCTATTGACGCTGGAGGTGAGTTACAATCACCATCCACCAACATCGCCAAAGGAGATTCGTATGACAATTTCACGGATTTGGTTGATCAAATCTTAAATTTGTCCTTGACACTGGCCATCACGTCTTCATAACTTGATCTTGATGTAAGCCTAATCCATTTGAACAACTCGTTTGGATTCAGCTTAAACTTCCAAGCACCAGTCTCCAATACAATCCATTCACCCAACATCACGACCACGACTGTTCCTCCTGGCTTCTGAAACATGTAGTTAACTGTGTTAGTTGAAAATTATAGCTATATAAAACGAAAATGAAAACACAAAAAATAGTCAACTATGTGTACTTCTCCGATCTTACGAGATGCATCGACAGACTCCTTCTCCATCTTCTTCACCATTGATATTCTTCAAATTGTGTTCAACTACTTCTCTGACAATCAAATCTGATTGGCAAACGTAATATGTATTGTCCATTATATACACAAAAGAGAATATATTCAAGATCGATTTTGATTCACCCAGAATCAATCCAATATCAATCAACATGATTCATGATAAATTAATCAAATTGAGATCATTCCAAAAAATTTCCTCCTTTCAAGCTTTTAAAAAAACCAGCGTTCATCATATTACCACAAAGTCTTTTTTACTGTGCCGACATGGTAATATAGATTCTTTACGGATTTTCGCTAATTCTCATTAAAAGACTCACTAAGGGCATTTTGGTCCTTTTTTATAGGTGGGTCTTAGACACCTAATTTTCAATTAGATTACGTCATACACCTAATTAAAGGCCCCAACCTATTATTCACCTAAATAACCCTAATATAATAGCGATTTAAATATAATTAAGTGAACAAGAGAAACCCTAGTTAAAGCTTTATGCATTATGCAAGATATGGTAGAAGAAATTTTGGTGAAGCTTTCCGTGAAGTCGTTGATGAGATTCAAATCCGTATGAAGAGGATGGAAAAGAACGATAGAATCCAAATATTTCACAGAGAAACACAAAGGGTTTATGATATGCATTAATAACACCAAAAAAATGAGGTCACCCAACAAACGTCGCATTATCAATCAAAACAACTAATTCCAATTACTGTTACGCTTTGGACACTACGTTGCTTTCTTCTACCAATGGATTCGTATATGAAAATTTCCCATATCTACCCATTACGTTTAATTTTGCATGGGTTTCAGATTTCAATCTCTCCGAGTCTTGTGATGGCTTGTTTTGTCTCTACAACACTTCTAGTATCAGCCTTCTTAATCCTGCTACCACTTGTTGCCGCACTCTTTCTAATCCCACATATACAATACGTGAAGGTCTTAACTACTTATGCATACTCTTTATTTCTTTTTTTGTTATTAATCTTGTTTCACCAAGTAAGTTTTGGGCTAGTGATGCTTCATACCATGCTCCAAATATTGCTATTCCCTGACTACTAGTTCCATTCATGTTTGGGAAGGGCGTTTATTCCTGCTGGATGGATCACATGCCGATCCCTAACCGAGATAAATTAGGGAGACTACGGGTACAGTGTACTGGAGCTTCCCAACTACAAAATAAAAATAATTTATGCTTGTTCCTTTGTAACATGTTGGCATAGAAACTGCATATAACTAGGAATTGGAAGAGAAAAGAGTGTGAGACGAAAGTATAAGCTAGTAGTGTGGATTTTGGAGCGTGATAACAAAAGTGTAATAAAATTTACTCATAAGTGCATGGTTTTTGCTCTTGACTAACACTTGGAGATACGTAGATCCGCCTCATTGTCGAGTTCGCTATGCTCATCCTCTATTACATTTGGATGGAATGATCTATTGCTTCACCCACTTGAATAATATTGAACATGATGGTGCTCCGGTAGTAGTAGCTTTTGACCTTCATACAGAGATGTTTCAAAGCTATTCAATCAAGTCGGATCTCGCGTCAAAATTTTGCTTTTAATTAGGCATTCATGTTCTTAACCATCACCTATGCATCTTCAAGACATATGTGGATGATCATGATATCAACAAGAAGGACTGCTTATTCAAAATATGGGGTCTAGATATATACAAGAGATCATGGGAGATCATGTATTCCATAGATTTTTCTAGTTTTCCCATCGAATTAAATAGATGGCCTATAATTCTGATGGCGACGATCAACAATTACGTCGTCATTACAAATTGTTTCCATCATGTCTAGGTGCTCTTCGATTCCAAAAACCATTTTTTTGTGTCGCACCTTCTGTCAGGATAAGAAGTCTACATATGTTATCTCTAATTTTGAGACGCTAGTTTCTGTTTACCAATAATTTTTTCTTTTGTTACTTTATCATTTAGATCAATTCATATGGCTATGTTTTTGTCTTTCATTTTTTCTTATGATGTATTTCATGTGTTGACAATTACAGTTCTCTATTTTCCAGGATTTGAAGTACTTGTATTAATCAACTCCTTATAAGAAATCGATATTAACTAACAAAATGAAGACTATTGTACTGTACTGGCTTAGCTAGTAAGTATCGTTTGCTGATCTCTAATCGTTAGTAAAAGTATCCCTAGTTTTACATTCGTGTTCTTAACCATCTATGAAACTATTATCCCATCAAAATCTAGGATCTGGATTTAAGCAAGAGAGCAAGCTAGGGAGATGATCTTTTCTTGAAATTCTTTCATTAATTTCAGCCATTAAATCTCTTTTTTAATTGTGAGCTCGGTAACTCGGTAAGCTCATTTTGTTTTAGAGAAACAGAAACTTTATCTTCTGACCAATATAAAAAAGAAATAAACGATTAGAAAAATAGAAATCTTTCAGACGCATTGAAGAAAAAAATATTGAAACAAGAAAAATATTTTAAAGAAAAATGAGAGTTCTACAATGTATTAGGGGATAATAGGCTATAAATGTGTGTTTGGCGACACAAATGGTGGCCTAAGATAATTGGTATAGACTAGTTATGCCAAAAGCTAATCAACTCCAGAGATTATAAGTATATCAATCTGTAGAGTTTGACAAGAAAAAAAAAAAAAAATCAATCTGTAGAGGAATTGCTTATCATTTACCTTATGTTTGATTTGTAAATAGTAGTATAATAATAACTTGTGTGTTCGTATTGGAGTATACTGTATTCTTGTTTTGGGGTCTTTGTTCTTCTGTATTGCTTACTGCCCAAGGAACCATTCCAAACTCTGTATACAATAACAATCACCACCGTTTCAATGGAGAAAAAAAGATTTGATAAGACTGAGAGTGATGTTGAATATACCTTGACGCATTCAGGCAAGTCATTATCTTTTGTTCTAACATGAACCTGCAGAGATATCAAGAGAGAGAGGTTTTGGATTGTGAATATTCTGAATGTTCTTGAAATGAAAAAGTATTTGAAGTAGTGTTGAAGAGATTGGTACCTTGATGACTCGTTGGTAGGCAGAGATTTTGTTGTGTTTGATGCAGGCGAGAACTACGAGTCCGGCAGCAACAATTGAGGGCCAAAAGCAGAGTTGAGTGTGATCGAATAGTGAGGAAACGGCCAATGACTTTGCTTTCCTTTCCTTTCAACTTCTGGATTGACTTGAGCGGTTTTTAGGTAAAACCTGTGATGTATAAATGAGAGTTATATGCATATTTTGGTGTGTATATATGTCTATGAACAGAAAATATATAGTAGGGAAGGTTTTTACCATAAGAAGTTTAAGATTGTGGGTGAGAAGCATTTGAAGTTGAGGACTTCTTGAACCAGCCATTCCATTGCCACTACTTCATGTCGGCTATACTTTAGGTTCTGGATGTAAAAGTTCCTTTCCGGATGCTAATTAAATGGAGGAAGGTATATCAGTTTAGCATCTGAAGAAAACTGAACTATTGGTGTGTGTGTGTAAAAGGTTTTTGCAGTAGAGAGGCTTGAACGACTTCAGTATTTAACACACACATGACTTATAATATTTGTATATAGAAACCATATAGGATTTTTACTAGATTATTATTAGTCCCTGATTTGGTTCAGCGTAACACTCAGTTTCTTGAAATGGTCCTTATCTTTTTCCTATTCAGAACAATTATCTAATGAAGATAATAAAGTTGGTACCTATTGTAAGGTTGATTCTCTTCAATTGTGGTGGCCAGAGTAAGACTTGCAATCCCTACAAGTACTAGAGTCCTCTCGCTGTTGAAGGATCCTTTGCTCAGGAATCGATCCAGCAGACTAACTCCTAGAAACAATGTCTCTTGATGAAGCGCCATTTCAGAACATTGCTGCGTTTAGTAGTAGCCAAGGAGAAGACAATCAGCAATAACTAAATAATACCATATTTGGCTTATATATACATAAACCTTAAAGGATTCTGAGATGAGCTATAGATTTCCTAAGACTAAAACACCTTACAAGTTGCATTTTCCTTTCAAATCATCTTCTCCCAATGTCGCATATTTCCGAGTTCCACATTCAAATATTAATGGATATATGTTCAGAAACATTTAAACAGAAGGATTATGTTCACCTCTACCATCCATTGAACCATGATCAAGCGTAGACGAGGGATGAGATTAGTATAGTCCATACTGGAGCAGTAAGCCTTAGCACAGTCCCGTAAATATGCATGACTTCTCTCTCTTTCCCTCGGCCTTTGATAGCTCTCTTCCACTTCTTCGTCTTGGAACCTTACATGCTAATTGAAATTTCCATATTACGATTCATTCCAGCACAAGAAGTTCAGAGATTTTGGTCTCAGCTCAACATATACTAGGAATTGAGTGAGATTGCAACCATATAACCACACCTTCAATCTCTAACTACTAGCAATTACTCCAGGATATATGAAAGCATTTATACACTTACTTGAGAATGAATTTCACGGTTTTGTTCTTGGCGAGAAGATTCCAAATCGTTAGGGATTGTGGATCTACAGAACTGTTCCTTGAACTCGAGGAACAGAGAGTGAGTATGTGAGGTAGGAGAATCAAAGCAAAATTTCTCAGAGAATTGACAGAGTGTAAGCGGAGAAATCGAAGTCGGAATACTGAGAAAATATCTCAGAACGCGGCTCCGATAACTCATCATCGGAATAATCCGATTCCTCCGAGTGCAAGCGAGATCAGAGACGGATCCTGTAATCTCAAGCTCTGGCTTCTGTTCTTCCTTAGTCGACCCCAAGGCGAAATCAGCTTCCACGAAGCTAATCGGTTTAGAGATTTCAGTTTCTTCGTTCTCAGCTTCTTCGTTTACGCTCCCAAACTTAAAGCAATATTCTACTCCTTCTAAAAATGAACGAAACGACGTCGCTCTCGTTATTCTCCGACTTGAAATTCAAATTCCGGCAATCGGAGACATTCTCGGCAAAAGTCACATGGGACCGCGTGAAGGAGACTTCGCTTACTTCGATTTCCTCTCCCTCTTTCTCATCATTTAGCTTAGAGTATGACCTCTTAATCCTCCGAAATTTCGAATCACCAATCGTCGTCTCCTTCACATCTTTACCAGGTCCAGAAACTTCGTCTTCTTCCTCGGAATCGAACTCTTCTCGACTCTGCTCGAACCGCAGGAAACGTTGTCATCGGTTGCAAAAATCAAATCGGAGCAGGAATCAACCGAAGCAGCAGATACTCTGATGTCCTTGGTCCAGAGAGGTGACTGGCAAAACAACAATTGATCTGAGCTCTCTTCCGGTGTGAACGAGTCGACCGAAGCTTCTTCCCAGCGAACGCCGACGACTCAACGTTACGCTTTGGATTCCTCGACGCGGTCTCCATCGGATTTTTTGACACATAACCTTCTCCGACGAGAGATTCAAATTCGAATTTCGAAAATGGAATCTCGTTTTGGTAAGAGAGTGGGCGATGCAGTTATGGAAGTTTTTAGAATGAGGCTGATGAGATACTACTTTGTGAGGAAAACGATGATGTGGCTATATCTTCACTATTATATATGTTCACACGTTTAGTTATGTTCCTTGTTTGTAGGAACGGTTATTGTTGCAGTTTGCTTACGTTTGTATTTAAAGACTTTTAATGGAAGATAAAGAAGGATATGAAAAGAAAATTGAAGTAACTTGTGTTTTAAGAACCAAAGTGTTCTTGTTTTATTGCTTTGATCAACAAATTGGTTTGTTCTAATATTGGGACCTATCAATATGGTATTAGAGCGAGGATCTATGGAGATCTACAATGAGATCTATGGCGATCCAATCTTCGATGTCTACTACGACAACGAAGAACCAACATCCGATGTCTACGATGTGTTTGAATCAAGCCTTGGAAATCTAAAAGAGAAGCTAACCAAAGTGAAGTTGGATATAGAAGATCACTTCCAATGTTTTATGGCCGCCATTAAACGTCTCACAGAAACGCTTGATCGTGGTCACATCCTTGAGAAGACAATGATTCATAGTAAGCAAACCACTATGAAATCAGTTGGAGGAAAAGCTCTCAAGAAACGTGTCACCAAGGGGATGAAGAATACAACCACCAAATGGGTCAAGAAGACGAAGATGCATCGCTACCGTCCAGGAACCGTTGCTCTCCGTGAGAGTTGTAACTACCAGAAGAGCTTTTCGATCTGTAAGCTTCCTTTCAAGCGTCTTATCTATGAGCCTGGTGGGCGACAACAACTTCCGAAAACAGAAAAGAGGAAAAGGCACGAAAATATGTTTCAAAATTTTAAGCTTCCTGTTTTGCGTGAGAATGAGTATCTAAAGCTTTGTCAACACTCAATTATCAAAACTCTTTGGGTCGAAAAGGATTGTGTGTCGAACCTTGAGGACAAGGTTCTTTGGAGGATGGGAGTATTGATGCGATACTACTTTGTGAGGAAGACGATGACGTGGCTATCTCCACTATTATATGTTCACACGTTTAGTTATGTTCCTTGTTTGTAGGAACAGTTATTGTTGCAGTTTGCTTACGTTTGTATTTAAAGACTTTTAATGGAAGATAGAAGGATATGAAAAGAAAATTGAAGTAACTTGTGTCTTAAGAACCAAAGTGTTCTTGTTTTATTGTTTTGATCAACAAATTGGTTTGTTCTAATATTGGGACCTATCAGAGGGAGAGTGGAGATGGTGTAGAGAGGTTCTTACACCCTTCGGGTTGACGGATGATTGCCTGGATATTCGACCACAAGGTGAATGGTTTATCATATGGGTTAGCGAACTATGTTTTTTCTCTTTCGGGTTTCATTTGTTTCCTGTTAGTCTAGACATTGTTCGTCCATTGCTTTTAGAGGATGTTGAGGGAGTGGTTTTTCCTCGACAAGTTAGTTTGTAATTTTGATTAAATAAAAAAAAGGGCTTCGGCCTCTCCTCCGACCAAAAAAAAAAAACAATACACCATACTCAAAATTTCCACCCCACCACAAATTATGAATAAAGAAAAACTTGTTTCCTTCCTTTTTTTTTCCTTTGTTTCTCTAATCACCATTAGAAACAAAATCCACTTTACCATTATATCGATACGAAAAATGTTACAGCAAAACGATTAAGAGAATAAGACAAAATACAATCAAGTAGTAATTATTTTCTTTTTACGAGTTAATCCTCTAATGAAATAAAATAAAGACGCATTCCAACATCTCGGTTGAGATGATGTAAATGTCTCGATAAAAACCATGCATACTAAAACTTGTTTGAGCGATGGATTATTTTTAAAAATTGTTTGATGCAAGAAGAACAAACACATTTATTTTTAGGAACCGTAGGTTATAAAGGTATAAACAGTTTGCAAATATTGTAGCATCTTTTAACTTTTTTTTACTAGTTTCAGATTTTTTAAATGACAAAAAAGGATGTAATATATCTTACAAACCTTGTTGGTTGCTACCTCTCATAGAGGACAATGTTTAATCATCTATATGAAAAAATTCATTTGTTTGATTTTGCAAGAATTAAATTTATTTGCCTATTTTTAAATTTAATTTAAATTATAAAATATGTGTTTTTTAATTGAAAACAATCACATGATCTCTGATAAATAAATTGATTCTTCAATTTTCATGTCCTTTATTCTCATTTATTCACCACAATATTTTAAACAGTTGTAGTAACTCATATATTATATAAGTTTATGTCAATTCATATACACATTTTTATAAATGAACTATCTCTTCCGTTTTACATATAATATTATATTGATGTCCAAGAATTAGCTACAAGTGTTTAATTTTTGAACCTATATAATTATTCACGATAAACATAACTTTTTGATAATATTAAATACACAAATATAATAAAGGAAAGATGAATTATCAATTACAGACATGCCACCTTCGAAAATATTTTTTTCAAATATGCCATCCTTGCAAATTTATTGCGAAAATTCCACTTTTTATAGCAAAAAACAAAATCATTAATTTTTGTTTTCTCTCTCTCAAAACCCAAACCTTAAACTCTACCTCCAAAAATTATACCCTAAATATAAAATAGTTAACTAAAACCCCAAAAAATATAAAAGTTAAGTTCAAAAAAAAGATTGCATTCTTGTAAAGATTTCCAAACAATAATATAAGTGTAAAGCGACATGACAAAAATGGCATATCATGAAAATTTTCATATTTTATTATGTTAATTTCAAATCCACACAACGCGTGGACAATCCCTAGATACATACACACAACCATTTTTCGCTTGTGTTTCTCTTCGAGAAATAAGGTGGACAATATATAAAATACATTTGTAAAATTTATAAATAGTTTATGGTGTTGATATAATTTTAAAATACTAACTTGATTAGTTAAATATTTACTGCCATTGTACACAGTTGCTAACTAATTTTGCAGAGGTGAATGTACATCCATTGACCAATATTCATATCATATTGCAAATGAAGAATAAAAACAGCTATTTTGTATCAAACCATAATTTGGCTGTAATAAAAAGCTCATTGTTTTAGTACTCGTTAAGGAAAAAAAAACTAAAAGTAAATTACTCTTTCTTTTTTTTTTGGTTAAGCTGATTCAGTTTAGGGAAATTGGGGTGAATAACCTAGAAAAAAAACTATAATTCAAAACCTAACCAATTAACCTAAATCCTATGGATATAATTATGCCACACATGTTAATTTTGGTTACTTTCCTAATTATTATTTTTTTCTTGGTTATTTTTGCAATTCACCCTTCAGTTTAATCTCTCCATCGAATAGTTGGTTGCAATGATACCAAAATCTTTAATAACTTTCAATACATCTTAAGCCATAAAACTAATTCTTAATCACTTTTGCGAAAAATATAGTAAAATAACAAAATCATTACTGTAGAAGGATATACCAACTCTCTATCCCAAAAAGAGAAAAAGAAAACATAACAACATTGTCTCCCATCTCCTAGATTATATAAAGCTTCAATAATCCCTTTATTGTATCTCACACAACAACAAAAATCCAATATTTTTATATATACATTCGAGAATTTTTTTCCTTTTAATTTAAGCAGAAAAGATATGGGTATCTCTAAGAAATTACTTAAGGCCATTTTTATATATATGGCTTTTGTTATGGTGTTCTTCACTCTTGCAACACTCAAGACCAATGCAGATAATGTGATAAGCTACGAAGCTATGCAAGAAGATCATGCATGGGGATGTAGCCCAAAGTATCCTCAATTTTGTGTGAAAGAAATAGTCAATCTCTAGATTCAAGGATGTGACTTTGATCCGAAATGTGATGGCTATATATTTATTTATTTATTTATTTTGTATATATAATGTCGTTTGAATCCGGATTGTTTTATCAAATGTTATATTGAAAAGTGTGTGTGTGAATATTGTCGTGGAACAAAAGCTTCAGTCACGGTAAAGCCAATTTTAGTTGGAATTGCCCACGTGTTACGCAAGTTTAAAAATTAACATGGTAAATATACAATAACATCTAGTTTACATAATAATTTTGATTAATTATTAAATAAATTTGATGTTTATAGTAATAATTAGATGACTAAACATTTGTAGCAAATTGTTCAACATATATAATATTATATGGAAAAAAGAAATAGATCGTTCAGAAAATTACATCATATAGAAGATATCTCATTTGACACAAATCCCTAACTTGTATGTCTTTATTCACCATGGTTTCCTAAATAAAATGATTGATCGTCTTTTTTTTCTTTTATAAAACACATTTGTAAAAAAAAAGTTATTGATCAGAAAAGTTGTAATATGCTTTTAATTCTATTGAGACACCTACATCATCTCAACAAAAATATTGAATGCATCTTTGTATATTTTTTGTATTAGAACTTTGAATCGTAGTAAGAGAATAATTGATATTTCATTGTATTTTTGTCTCATTCTCTTTATTGTTTGCTATAATTTTTTTAAAATCAACATACTAAAATATGCAATAATTTATACCTTCTAAAAATAAGACATTACATAAATTTGGTGTTTATATATATAATTATATATGTTAGAAGACTAAGCATTTATAGCAAATCATTAGATATATACAATAATTTTATTTATGAAGATAATATAATGTTAATTATTTAATTGTAAATTAATATTACCATTACATTTTTATTTTAAAGAATCAATTCATCAATCACAAAAATTAAGGGGCAAATATGAAAAGCTATAAAATTATAAGTCTGTCAATAAAAGAAATGACACTTGTCATATTTTCATAGAGTGTTGGCTTTTGACAACCTTAACATATTATAAAGATAGTTATTTAGGGTCCCATATAAAATTTATGTTAAAATAATATATACTATGAATCGTCTTCCGAATAATTCTTCTTGAAGCGATACTTTTTGACATCTTTCCCTTAACAATATTGGGTCTAGTATCAATGAAGAAGGATCAGAATGTATTAGATTCTGTTTATTTCTCTTTGTTGGTGGTATTCGATGCCTTGGTTTCAGATTGCTATAGGCACTCGTATTGTTAGTTATGTTTCAAGATTGGCTTTGTTAAGTGTGTATTACATATCTCGGGAATTGATGTCTTCCCGACGGTTTAAGTTTGGCTTTGTTAGGTGTGCTTGGTTTGACTATTTATCCAATCTTGTATTCTTTCTTGATTTATAATATTTTCCACATGAAAAAAAATATATATATATACTATGAAAATGTGAGCTCTATAATTAAGCACGTAGTATTTGTGTTCCAATATAAAAAAATGAAAACAGCCTAACAAACACTAGGAAGCAGTGGCGGAGCCAAGATTTGAACATATGGGGGTCAAAATTTGTTAACACATGGCAAAAGCAAATAAACCAATAATCAGATGAAAAATATACTCTAAAAGGTGCAAAGAGCAAGGATCGCAGGGGGGTCATTTACACAATCTTACTACCAAATCATCCAAGCGATACTTACTACACACATGCACAAACAACAAATTATATAAGTTATGGGGGTCACCTGACCCCCTCCTTCTTACCTTGCTCCGCCACTGCTAGGAAGTCTTCATGTACCATATGTCAAAATTCTTGTACTATCACAAACTGTGTGTGTGTCAAAAAATTTGTACCTCCTTATTTTCTTATAGATTCTTGGTTTTACGTGAAGGGGAAGAAAAAATTGATCAGGAATGTTTCTGAGAAATTATCACATGTATTATTGAACATTATTCGATATTTTAATAAAGTGAAACCAAATATATGAGTTAGCAATTATGATCTTTAGCATGGCCAAGCGACGGAATTATATACTACGTAAGATCAAAATCCTACAGATCATTTCTATAATTTTCCCAAAGGCAAAATAACATTTACATAAATACACTCATTTTAGGTTTTTATTGGGTTTTTCCTAGGTTTGGTTAGATTAATGTAGTTGTTTGTTTAGATTATCAAGATTAAAGAATCACGAGAAGGATCGAAACGAAATTGTCAATATAGGAGTCTGGTGGTGGTTGAGTTAACAGTTGCTAAGTAGATATGCTTGAATAAAAATGATTGAAAATTAGCATCTTTAATAAATTCAAGCTTGTTATAATATGTAGTTGATATCATGGTTTTTACCGGTTTTAGTCATGATATAAGTCCGTTTTTAGAGTATTTTCGGTGTTTTTCGAATTTTTTAAAGTCTTTGCAGGTTTTTAGACATTTGGAGCATAATTGGTGATTTTGGAGCATGTTCGGGGAACGCCTTTGGACACGTAGCCGAGAGCGAACCGGATTTTTCAAATTCTTGGCTTAGGCTTCCAACTTCACTTACATGTTGGAGCATCAAGGAATGAGCAGACAAAGGCGCAAAGTCGGATTGGATCTTTAGACCTTGTGTCGATCGACACAACTTCTGTGTCGATCGACACATGTTCGTGACAAGAGAAGACTTACAATTTTGAAGATTTCCTTTTAGCCCAGAAATTCCAGAAGTTATCAAAAGTGCTTCAGGTCGTATTTAGGACTATACATATGTTTTTCTAAGCCATTTTTTAGGTATGCTTTATTCTATTGAGACCTAGAGAGAGATTGATTTTGAGTTTTGAAGGGAGACAAGTTTAGACTCTTTCCAGAGAATTCTTCGAACCCTTTTGTATCCATTACTCTATCTCTTTAATACAGTATTATTCAGTTATTATGATGTTTTCATTATCTATGTCTGAGTAATCTACTAGTTAGGTTTATGGTTTTTCAAAGGCTGATGATAAATTGTTAAGAATTGGATTATTGTTGGGATCAATCAACTTGTGTTCTTCACCTTGATATTTATAACTCTGATTTAGGATTGATCTCCCAGAATTTAGATATCTTAGGTTGATTGATAGATGCGAAAACATTATTAGTTATTTGGAACACTATCATAGGTGAGCGAAGAGACTATTCGCAAAGAAATTTGGTTTATGATCTTTGTGAACATCTCCGAATTGCTTGTTAATGCTTGAATAGGTTTATAGAATTTGCAAAGAAATTTGGTTTTTTAGGATTTAGACTTAGATAGCTTCTGCAACGAAAGTGGATTAGCTTTACAATTGCTTTTCGAGTTCTAAAACCGTTCTTAATAAATATCCCGACAGTAGTCTAGCGCTTGAATTTAAAGAAGCATAATCATCGTATGCTTATTTTACTTTATTGTTTTACATTAATCATATTTTACTTAGCTTAATTTGAATTTGGAGTTTATTGTGTGATTAGATTCCTTGTTGGTTCGATCCCTAAGTACTACTATGATCTTTTAATTTGAGAGAGTAGCTCAGGATAAATTTGAGCATATCAGTAGTTGAAATAACTGGCCAAAAAGGTCATACTTATTAAGATCAAAGCATGAGTGAGTAGTAGTTGCTACTATTACACTTAGAGATTCTAAAACCATAATCTTCTCATGGGTTGTGAAAATGAAAGTCAATAATTGTGGAAAATAAGGTAGGCCAACGACATCACCTAACTTCTCTAGCTTGTAAAAAAATTAAAAGAAAGAAAAAATTGAGCCTTATATTCACCAATATCTTATATATTACACTAACGATTATATTGTTGATTCATTTTTCTCAAAGATTTAGAATGAGGTATTCGATTTAGATATGATGTATTGTTTTTCAATTTATTTGACGAAGTAATTAATTGACTCCTTTTTTCTGTTTAGGTTTAACTCAATTATCTATCTTTGAAAACATGATTATTTACATCTAAACTATAGCAATCTTATTTTAAAGTTATTTTCTAAAAAGAAAAATTTTACTGTCCCTTATCTTTTTTTTTTGGGATAAATTATAGGGAAAATTGGATTAAAAGGTCTTCTAAATTTAAATTTGTCCATCTACACATTTTTTTGACATTGCCAATATTTTCCACAATTACCCTTTTTATATAAATAATTAGTTTTTTCAAACTTTTTTTTTGAAACATGTAACAAATGAAATTATAAGACTATTTATTAAAAATAAAATATGTAATTTGTAACCAACAAATTAAAATTTGAATTTTCTAAATTTAATATATTTTGTACAGATTGTATATTCTGTTGTCTATACATGTAACGACCGCAAACCAAATTTTGTGAATTTGGTAAAGGTGTCGATCGACACACCACATGGCCATCATTTCTGAGCGGGACCGGTTCAATTTTAAATCGTTCGGTTGGTTCGGTTTGATTTGGTTTGGGTTGAGAACCCTAGAATCAAGTTTATAAGGCTGAGCAGACTCATTTTCTGCACATAAAGTCAGAAAATCGTGTTAGAGATTTTGAGAGAGGTTTCGGTGATTCCTAAGAGGTTTTGTGATTAAGAGAGAATGATGCAGTTCTATTCCGTTCTTGAAGAGAAGAGAACGAACATGAAGATCAGATCGGATCAGAGTGAAACTTTATGGGTAAGTTCTTATTTCTCTTAGCTAGTCGTGAGGCAAATCAGTTTGTCAATTGGATGTGTATGCTAAGAGATATCCTTGTTTTCATGAGAGAGATCTGTGCAGAATCGGGTCTGTGATCAGACTACTTCGAGGACGTTTTGCCGGAGATCCAGAGGGAGTTAGGCGACTGAGGACGTTTCGGAGGCTTCTTTCTGATTGAGATTCTGAGATAAGTTTCGTCCTCAGTGTTGTTTTGAAGTTAGCGCGTCGGTTCTGTTTTTCAGAAAATTCTAATTTGGTTTAAGGGAAACCTTGTTGGTGAGCCTTAGGTAATAGAGAAGGATAACCAATAGCTTTTGGTCTCGTTGAGATTGTGATTTTGGTTATGTTGTTGATTAATCTCATAATCTGTAAGGCTAAGGTGAGTGCGCAATCGTGGCTATGGATAGTCGAATGTTAGGGTTTATGTGATTGTTTTGGATGGAATTGATGTTGTGATTGCATAAATCCGTGGATTATTGTCTGATGTTACGTGATTATCGTATTGCGTATTGTGAGAATTGATCGCTCGATAAAACGGAGTCGAGCCACGTAAGGATTTGGCTCATTTCAGGTTTCTGCGATGAATGTCGACCGACACCTAGAGGAAGTGTCAATCGAAACCCCTTGTTTTCTCGTGATAGTTTGTGTTTTGATATTGGAATGTCGATCGACACCTAGTGGTAGTGTCGATCGACACGCTGTCGTGTTTTCTGTGGTTGAGTTTGTTGTGTCGGTCGACACCGTGATCAATGTCGATCGACACTGATTGTTGAGTTGCAGATTTTGGTCAATGTTCTTGTTTTGGTAGTTTGGAAGTTGTGAATTGATGGTTGATTGTGTAGTATTTGGCATTTGTTGTCCTTATTATGTAACCTGTAGACAGGATGACCGGCTCACTAAGTATTTATGATAATACTTACGCAACTCTTTGTTCCATGTGTTACAGGTAAAAAGAATGTGTGATCGCGGAATCATGGCGTAGGAAAAGGATGATTATGAATGTTTTACATGTTTATTTCTCGTAGAACCTGGTGTTTAGGTTGCTAGAATTACTTTGTTGGTTTATTGAATTGCTGGAACTGATTTATTGGAATTTATGGATTTAATATTTTGAAATTGAGTTATTAGTTTTCCGCTGGTTATTTTTGGTTTGAAATAGCCGTTGAGAATTAGTATTTATGGGGATACTAAATTCGGGTTAATTATTATTGATTTAGTTATTTTAAAAAAAAGTTTGGTTGTTTCAATACATATTCTAAAAAGTTTTAAAAATGTAATATACCGATTGTACATGTTCTGTTGCTTTTAGAATTTGTATTTTTAACTTTGCTCTTTGCTCATTGTTTTAAAAATTTAGAGCACACGCACATTCCAAACGATTTAGGAAAAAATATTTAAATATGTCATCTGCACATTGGTTTATGTTCTGAAAAATTTATAGAAAGACTAATATTCTAAAAGTTTTAGAATCGCATTTCAGAATATATAATCTTTAATTTGCTCTACTATCTACAAAATGTAGAATACGTATTCTTCAGTTTGTTCTAGGGGTGGGCATAATTCCCGTCCCGGTCCGTCCCTGTCCCGTTCCCGAATTCCCGTCCCATCTATTTCCCGTATTCCCATATGGGACAAGTTTTCAACTCCCAATTGGGACCGGGACGGAACGGGACGGGAACGGGATATCCCAAAGTCCCGTTTGAAAATTCCGTTTGATATAACTATATATATATATATATATATATATTAATGGGATAATATGAAATTATAAGGATAATATGTAATATGGTTTAATGTGGTTTAATATGAGATATATGATTCAATTTGAAGATTATGGTTTTTATATGGTTTAATATGGGATGTGAGATATATGAAATTATAAGCATAATATGAAATATGGTTTAATATGGGATATATACATATATCTATTTTTTTAATGGGATAATATGGAATATGGTTTAATATGGTTTAAGTTTGATTCAATTTGAAGATTATGGTTTTTATTTTATTTTAAATTTTTAACTTTTATGAAATACAATTGAATTTTCTTTAATTTAAACATGTTTTTCATAAAATGAAAAAGCTTGTTGTATACATATTTACAATTTGAAGCATTGTTTAATCTAATTTTTGAGTTCGGTTATTTTATGGGATTTCTCGTACCGTTCCCGTCCCATCCCGTTTTATCCCGTTCCCGTCTCGAATTTGAAATGAGACATAAATGAGACGTATTTTTCTAGTCCCATAAGTCCCGTTCCCGTCCCGTTCCCGTTAGGTCCCGTCCCATATTTCCGTTTCCCACCCCTAGTTTGTTCTATGTTCTGGAAAATTGAAAATACTAAATCTAAAATTAATTTTGAAATTCCGAAAACTTAGGAAATCAAATCTTTCAGTTAAGGAAATCAAATATTCAGTTAGATTATATTTTGCATAATAAATTATTAAAGTTTCAATTAGTGTTTTTAACAAATAAATGAATTTTGAGAATAAAATTAAAATAAATTCAAAATTTAATTATAAAATAAAATCAGAATAAAATTTGAAAATCAATTTTCAAATCCTAAAATTAAGGAAAAAATCTTATATTTTGGAAACAAATCATATAATTAATGAATTTACGTGTATTATAGGATTATAATTCCATTAAAATATATGCCACCAATCTAAAAAAATAAAGGTGTAGATCATCAAATCCAAAAGAATTTAGCCTAAAAATCCAGTTTTCCCTAAATTATATCCCTTATGGTGGCATTATCTTCTTGCATTTATGGTGCCATTATGTCCGTTGATCATCCTTTTTAAAGTTCTTCCAGTTTTAAATTTCCAACTGTTAATATTGACTTCTCCAGTTCTAACACGTACCAATAATAATTGCAAGAAAACGACCAATAATAAGTAGAAAAAGGTAAAATTTATTCGTATACAAAATCTTTCAATGGAACTCTTGTATATAGACATCGATCACGCCATTTGTTACGCCAATCCAAAGTTTTTTTTTTTCTTTTATTGCCAATATTGACAAAAATTAATATGAATGCTTTAAATATTAATTGTTAGAAATTTCAAACACTAATCAACTTTTTAAATGAGTGAATATGTGAAGGGAAATTAGGCTTAATAACACAAAAAAAAACATTATAATTCAAAATTTAACCATTTACCCTAATTCTAGTAGATATCTTTAAGCCACATAGGTTAATTTTAGTTAGTTGATGAATTATTAATTTTTTGTTTGTTATTCTTGCAATTCACCCATATGTGAAAGCATCAATCAACTTTGGATGCGTCTATTTATTAATACTAACGGACACTCAAAAAGCTAGTGTGCATTACAATTTCAAAAGTTTCTAAATTTTTAAATATTTTTACTAAGTTTAGTGATATCTCATAAATTCCTGTATGATGAAATTTTAGTAGAAAGTGCCTACTAAATGAGTTTACTTCTCTAAAAATGGATCTGGTTTGCCCTTCTGGGTTAAACCGAATGCAGAGATAACCTTCAATAAAAAAATGATTTAGTTTTGATTTTCTTTTTAAAGCAGAAGATAGTAAATGATGAAAAGGACCATTATCCAAGCAGGCTTGAATCGGGTCAAACCGTTTGATCCGAAAACCCATCCGAAAATCAGATCTGTAAACACTTAGGTTTTTTTACGAATTTTCTATCTCTTCTTCTTCCCTAAGCTCTAAACTGAAAACACTTAGGCTCTAATCAGTTTATTTTCGATTCCAAAGGAAATATGGGTTTGGGGTTTAATCTTTATCGAATCGGGAAAAAATATGGGTTTGAGGTCCAATCTTTATCGAATCGAAGAAAAATCTGGGTTTGGGGTTGAATCTAGGTTTACAGTTGACGAATTCGATTCATAGGAAATGCGTACAAAAGCTGAGGCTCAGCGAATTAGACCAGTTTATGGCAACGTAGAAGAGAGAAATTGAGAAGAGAGAAGGCGAGAAAAAGAGAGAATTCGATAAGAAGAAAGGAATCGAGAGGAATCGAGGAACAATGATGAAGGAAGTGATGCGGATGCACATTAGGATTCTCAGCCAATGGTATGTTGATATGAGCTATGAGCAAAATACTGGAAGCTATAATGTTTATGTTCTCATACGTGTTATGAACAATCGTTTTTGATTTGATACTTTTGTAATGTGGATGCAGGAATCAGATGACCAATCGTATGGAGAATCAGATGAGGAAACATATGAGGAATTAGATGAGGAATTGGTGGATGAATTAGAGGATCCTGAATTAGAGGATCCTGGAATAGAGAATCCTGAATTAGAGGAAGTACAAGAAGAAGTACAAGAGGAAGAAGAGGCAGTGGAACCAATGCATCCTATGAGGATGTTCTTTAACGCTACTGACTATACAAAGCTATGCAAGATTTCAACCAGGTGTTACATAAGAAGGCGGTTGATACAATAAACAGTGTACTATCTACAGAGGAGAAGAAATGGTTTCATGATCACCCCCAATTTAAGCATTTCTTCCATATGTATAAGGATGAAAACCATAAGGTGAAAGGTATGTGGTTGTTAATTCTTCGCATGGCTTGTACTGATAAAAAAAGAGAATGTTAGTTTGTTGTCAATGGAGTTCCCATCCGGTATTCGTTAAGAGAACATGCGCTCATCTCTGGATTAGACTGCCATCATTATCCTAATGATTACCAGGAAAAAGGGAGTTTGAGGTTTATGAACAAGTATTTCAAGGAGACAAAAGTAACACTTGAACGTGTTGAACAGAAACTGCTGGAAATGGCAATACTTTTCTTCTTAAGTAGTGTTTTGGTTAGGAAGAAAAAGACTGGAAACAAGCACCTGAGGTAGAGCCTTTCTTTCAAAGAGTTGTAGATGATGTGGAGTTGTGTCAGACGTTTCCATGGGGACGATATACATTTGAAGACAACATAAAAGAGATATTTCATATGGTGGAATATTTTGAAGGGGTTGCTAAACCAACATTGAGCTTTCCTAGTTTATGTATTCCTATGGAAGTAAGTTTCATTTGTTTAGTTGTTACTAGTCTTTGTAATGATGGATTAGTTACTAAATGATGGGTAAAATTTGTAGGTTTTAGCTTTTGAAGCAATTCCAGATTTGAAGAGAAAATTTAGAAAAATTTTTACAGCTAGTCCAAGCTGTCCAAGGATGTGTAAGATGAAGTTCAAGCGGAGTTCTATGAAAGGTTTTTCCTTATCAGAACTTAATGATGTGTTGGGATCAACAAAGGTATCTTCTGCTTAACATCTTTAACATTAACTCTTATTTGGATATTGGATATTGATTTGTATTTTTGTATATTGGATAGGACATTGAAAGTGTATAGCAAACCAATGAGGTTGAAGAAGATATGATAGGACGATTGATGGATGGATCTGATGACGAGATAGACGCCTTTAATCCAATTGTCGATGGCTTGAAGAAGTGCATAGTTAAACAGAAGCCAATTTGGTGGGAAGATATGTTCAATGCTGATATCAATGGTCGGAAAGAAGAAGAAATGACTGAAGAAATGGCTGAAGAAATGGCAGAGGAAAATAGAGATCCTTCACCATCCTCTAATCTTCCATCTTTGCCTGGACTGGCAGAGGTTGTACAGACTGTAGAGCTGCTGAGAAAAGAGATGAATGATGGATTGAAGAGTATACAAGAGAAGCTTGATGCACAAGATGTAAGAATCAAAGTTGTTGAAGACTTTGTGAAGAATGCAGAGAAGAGTGTACCTGGAAGGGATGATGAATGAGATAATGATATGGGTTACGATTTCAGTTTTCCTAGTCCAAAAGGAAACCAAGCAGCAGAAGCAGAGGTTGTTGCTAAAGAAGCACAACCAACAAAGGAAGAGGTTATTGATAAAGGACATCCAAGGGAAGTAGAAGTGGAAGCAGATGATGTGGGTAAAGATGCAGAAGTAACTGAAGATGTAACTGAAGATGCTGTTATGGAAGATAGCCTGGAAGAACCAACTACCAAGGCCACTGAAAAAGAAGTAGAACCAACTAACAAGGATATTGTGATGGAGGAGGAAGAAGCTCAGGTTGAGAGTGATGAAGGAGGTGAATCAGAGGTTGAGGGTGAAGAAGAAAGTGAGGGTGATGATGAAACTGATGGTGACAATGTGACACTTACTCCAAGTGTTGTGATGAGAGTAGTGGGTGTGCGAATGAAAATTTTATCTAGCAAGAAGAAAAGGATTAGAAAGCCTTCATGTTTTAAGTTGTCTCCTTACGAGCCGAAATAGGCAATAGGTTAACACTTTAATGTTATTTTGCAACAATTAAAACTTTAAAACTTTGATTTGTAGTTATTTTTTTTTGGATTAACATTGTTATGTATGAATTGCTTTGTTGGTGGTTTGTTTTTGTATTTGAATTGACAAAACTGAAACTGGTAGTTACGGTACAACTAGGACAAATAGTACAACTAAGATAAATATGGTACAACTAATACTGATTTGTACTAATTGTACATCATGAATATTGACTAAACAATTCAAAAACTTCAAATTCTTCAATATAAACATATATAAACATTGAAATATCAAGAGATTAAACTAAAATATCAAAGTCATTAGGAAATTAAACTAAAATACATAACCAGAAATTAAACTAAAGTATTTCCGAAAATGTGCCTTTGTATTTTTCTGAGTAGAAACAGAGTGACCACTCGTGTCAAACACATAAATTATGCCTTTGTATTTTTCTGAGTAGAAACAGAGTGACCACTCGTGTCAAACACACAAATTGTGCCTTTGTATTTTTCTGAGTAGAAACTGAGTGACCACTCGTGTCAAACACAGAAATTGTGCTTTTGTATTTTTCTAAGTAGAAACTGAGTGACCACTCGTGTCAAACATATAAATTGTGTCTTTGTTTATAGCTTAAGTGTGTTTGACTATTTTTGGCAAATGAGTACTAGGCTATTTAAGAGGAATAATGACTAACACAATTCTAAAATATAAATACAAACATCAAAATTTTAAATAGCACAAACATACATAATAAAAGTCGGATCCTAAACATCAAAGTCATTACATCATTAAGCTAAAATATTACATCAAAGTTTTTAGTCATTACATCAAAGTATTCCCGAAAATATTACATATCAACTGCTAATATTACTTGTAGAAACAGAATATTGCAGTGGATACGGCAAAGATTCCCGCACCAAGAAGACACTTGAGCACCCAATCCTCCACACCTCCCTTGGTAAGCAACTCCAATTCCAACTCTAATTCCTTCACCTTCGATTCATACTCCATTAGGCGGTTCTTCATCGCAACAAATTCCCCATCATCAGATGCCTTCTCTCCAAACACTCTAATGTTCTGAATCTTGTCATTCGCCTCATTAACTGCGCTTTTGAGGATGGTGAATTCCTTCATAACTGCATCATCCCACCACTTCCATATGTGAGCACCTCCATCCTAGATTGAAAAACAATTATTAGAAGACAGTTCCACAAGATTGAAAAGAAACAAACTGACAAGAAAACATGATATACACTTACGTCATTGTTCTTACAAACGAAGAACTTCCTTCCAGGGTTGTACTCAGTGCAGGAAGTCTGCAACATGATTAATCCACCACAAAACACTTACTTGCCGGGAACCCTTAGTCTGAAACAACTTCGCGACATTTGCTAGGGACGCTAGCTGCGGCTCCGGATGAAGAACCGCTCCAACTATAACTGAAGGTCCTCCCCATTTCCTATACGAACAAGAAAAACCCTAAATTAATTATAAATCCCAAAATCGAAAACCTAGATCTACAAGTATAAATCACAAAATCGAAAACCTAGATCTACAAGTATAAATCCCAAAACTCGAAACCCTAGATTTACAAGTGGAAATCCCCAAATCGTAACCCAAAATCGAAATCACAAATGAAAATCCTAAAACTCGAAACCCTAGATCTACAAGTGGAAATCCCCAAATCGTAACCCAAAATCGAAATCACAAATGAAAATCCCCAAATCGAAACCCTAGATCCAAATCCCAAGTGGAAATCCCAAATCTGAAACCCAAAATCTAAACCCAAAACCGAGACCCAAAGTAGAATGAGAAGAAAAGAAATGAGCTAACCTAAAATCGCCTGAAATTCGCTTGGAGACTGTAAACCCTAGTTTGAGAGATGAAAACAGAAGAAAATGAGTTGTGTTATTCTCGAGAACACAACTGAGGAATAAAAGAAGTTTTTTTTTTGTTTTCTTCTTTTTAAAAGTTGTAAAGGTTTTCAATTTTTAAAAGTTTTCCGCCAAAAATATTAACACGTTTTTTAATACACGTTTTTATACACTTTTTTATACACGTTTCGATTATTTTTATTGGAACCGAGTGATGTGGCGCCGCCAGATGAAACACATAGTTGTACCAAAATGTTAGTTGTACAATTTATAACATAGTTGTATTTTCCTAGTTTTTTAGTTTAACCAGTTGTACACCATTATGACTTGAATTTTTATAGTTGTACATACCATAATCCTAAATACTTTTAAGATTCTAACAGATTCATATGAAAATATATCTCATTAAACATTTCCCTCGAAATTAAAAACTAAATTTGAATCCCACTACGAAACCATCCTTATAAGTGTATGTATATTTTCCCTTTTCTTATAACTTAACATTTGTGAACTTAACGATTTATTACTTTATTAACTTAACATTTGTTAACTAAATTTTTATCAATACATCAATACACAAAAGTCTACTAATACACAAAACATAAAATCAAAAACATATTAAATTATGATTAAAAAACCTAAAATTGTCATTAAATTCAAAGGAAATAGAGATTGTCATGAAATCCAGAAGACAAATATTCTTCATAACAGTCTACTAAGACACAAAACATAAAATCCAAAACATTTTAAATTCTTCTCTCGATCAGATTGTACAATTATCACCACCATTAAGAAAATCAAACAAAGAACTTTTCTTCTGCTTCTTGTTCTTGTTACAACCATGTTCTCCCGTTGACGTGTACCTTTTCTCTTTCGGCCTTCATGATTTTGGTGTATATGGTGGAGGTAGCAAAGACTTTGCTTTTATACCATCTGGAACCTCCCACTGAGACTGATGTGGCACTAAGTAGATGGTCCTTTTGTATGCCAATGACCATTCTCGCACCAGAAAATATTTTGCGCACAACTCATATAATTTGAACGTCATCTTCTGGTCATTCACAGCTGCCGCAATACCATGGTCACAAGGATACCTATCAATGTTAAATCGCTTGCAGCTACAACTTTTCTTTTCCAAGTTCACCAAATACTTCTTACCATCTTTACCTATGACACTAAAATCAAGATCGAGACTGTTTAGCTCCGTCACCGGAAGCTTTCTTGCATCTCAATGCGTTCATCAATTATGTCGTCCACTACAGAATCCAATATCTGACCAGCCAGAATTGCATCAACCTCTTGTCTATGTTTGTTAAACCATTCTGATACTTTATTAACAGTCACGTCAATCAATGGTAGTAAGGTGTACGTCCTTGCATCTCTAAACACATCATTAATAGACTCAACTGAGTTAGTGGTGTCTATATTGTACTTCTGACCAGGAAAACAACACCTTGCCCACTTGTGCACAACTACACTATCATCTAGATATTAGCGTGCAGCTAGGTACCGTAACGAGAAAGCATCATACATTTTCTCAAACTCAGTAACTATATACGCATGCGCGCAGTCCCTAAATGTATTTGCAACTACATCTTTCTTCATATAAGACACTTTAGTTCTCACATTTTGCGACAGATGAAAGATATAATACCCATGATGAGTCTTCGGGTATATGACTTTCACTGACTTGATGAGGTTTTGATTTCTATCCGACATAAATACCAATTCATCATCATCAGGTACTATAGTTTTCAAGGTTCAGAAAAACCACATCCAACTCTCATCTTTCTCACCATCAACCACAACAAAGGCAATGGGATAGTGATGGTGGTCTGGATCCTGAGCTGTTGCAACAAGAAGGGTTTCACCGTACTTAGACTTCAGAAAAGTTGCATCAACTATCAACACTTTCCTCATCGCCTTAAACCCTTCTATGCAAGCACCCAAAGCAAAGAAATGATACTTATAGGAGTTGGTTTTCTTGTCTACTTTCACCCTTGTAACTGTACCACGATTAACTTGCTCTAGCATGTACAAATAAGAATACAACAAACTGAAACTGCTCTCCGGACTTCCCCTAACATCATAAACCGCTTGTCTTTTCCCTCTCCATGCTTTAGTGTATGAAGGTCTTACCCCAAGTCTTCTTTGAACCAAATCCATGAGAATTTTTGGTTTCGGTGTCTCAAATTTTCTTGGATAATCTTCATGCACAGCACTAGCAACTAAACGTGTTGAGGCCTTCTTTTTATTTTTGCTTGTACTTGTATCAGACCGAGAACACGTATATATCTTTCGGTAAGTTCTAACCGAGAAATGATCTGATTTCCCATCCCTTGCAACTCTTAGATGCCACTTACAACCATTCTTAACTTCACTACATTTTGTTACAAACAACATTGTATCCGATTTCTTCGTAACATACTCAAAATAGTTCGTATGTGCAACCCTTTCAAGCATATCCTGGAGTGCTCTCTTACTTTCAAATTCATCTCATACCTTCATACGAATACCATCATCTCATTCCTTACCTCCTTGACTTCCTCCTTCACCACCAGATTTCTCCACAATCACTTGAGTTTCTCCTTCACCTAAACCACCTAATTCCTCCACTTCCACCTGATTTCCACCATTGGCTACATCACCATCATCATTAACCAATGGCTCAACGTATACAATCATAATACATTCATTAACCTTATATCTCCCATCATCACCAATCTCATCATCATTAGAAACCATCTTATCATTGGAAAGCATCGCATCATTATTTCCACCAACTTCACTTTCCTTTTGTCTCTCTACTCTTGAAAATTCTTCTCCCCACTGATTTCCTCTATCATCTCTAATAACCTCCATATACAAAACATTCCTCCATAGCTCTTTACTCATTTCCATCAAATAACTATAAACACCATCATCATCATAAATGTATGATGGTTTTTCCTTAAGACCATTGAAAAGTAACTTAATTTAACCGTTTCATCATTATCTAAATGAATCTTCTTCCTTATACTCTACACTAACATAGAATAAGTTACATCCTCCACATGTGTTCTAAAGACTAAAGTCTAATATTAATCCTCTCTTGAAATCTATTCTACGTGACCTTCTCTCTTGTCATAATGTCCACCATACTCAAAATGTATTATTGTGCAATAGCTACTACTCATTGTACCCTACAAAAGAATGAAAACCAATTACAATCAATATTAACTTTCCCATTTACACACAAAAAGAAGAAATATCAAAATCAACTAGCCCCAAATCGTCTACTGATCAAATCGTTTACTAATAATAAATCGTCTACTCAAATATTAACTAATCCATTGAGTTCAAATTAACTCAAATCCGAAACAATTATCAATGATTACTCGATCATTCACAAAATTACAGCACCACATTAATTCAAACAAATCGAAGCAAATCCAAGACTACCGATTAGAACATTATGACGATTTCAACTTAAAACAAAGACAAATACAATAAATCTCCAAATCTGAAACAATTATCAATGCTTACTCCATCATTCACAAAATTACAACACAACACTAATTCAAACAAATCAGAGCAAACCCAAGACTACCGATTAGAACATTATGACGATTTCAGCTTAAAACAAAGACAAACACAAGAAATCTCCAAATCCGAAACAATTATCAATGCTTACTCCATCATTCACAAAATTACAACACAACACTAATTCAAACAAATCAGAGCAAACCCAAGACTACCGATTACAACATTATGACGATTTTAGCTTAAAACAAAGACAAAGACAAGAAAAAGAAATCTCCAAAATAGTCACCTGAGATGAACGCAAAGACGAGTTGAGCTCCAACGGATGGATTTTTGATCTCTGAAGACAACGTTAATGATTGTGATATGTGAAGATCGAAGACGACTGAGCTCTAACGGATTAATTTTGGCTCGGACCCGATTTTGATATTTATACATATGAAATCCTGATTCTAACGGATTGATTTTTTCAGATACAAAAGGGAAATTGATTTTTTTCTCATTGGTTGAGAATCTTAAAACAAGATTTCTATTGGCTGGCAAATAAACAATTCTCATTGGTTGCTCATTTTATTTTATTATTTAAAATACTGCAACTTAAGAAGGGGCAAAATCGTCATCACAACAACTTGTTTACTAAAGAAGAGTAGAGAGAATAGAGAAGGGTAGAGTTGAATTGGTTTCAACCTAGAAGGGCAAACCAGCAATTGATCCTCTAAAAATGCTAGAAACAGTAAACACTAAATTATCTATGCAGAGGTGAAATGTAACTTGAAGATAAAAATACGTAATTGAATGTGGATCCTAATGGTGTCATAAACATATAAAAGATGTTAGTCTTTACAAATTATGAGAATGGGTAATACCCTCTGAGTTTTGTTTTGGTCAACTCTATCTGATGGGTTATTACCGGTTTGAGTAAATTTTTCAAAATCGTCTTTTCATCTATCTCCATCACCAACTTTTCTTTACCCAAAGTTCACTCACCGTTCTTGGTTTCTCGAGCTCCGGTATCTTTCCGGCGACCTCTCCCTGGTTTTATTTAACTCTTGAAGTCCTCATGTTGTTGGAAGTTTGGGCTGTAAATAAAGAAATATGTAGCTGAAGTGTAACCGGCTACTCTTCACCTTTACCTGATTCTCTACGGGTCTCGAATACTCTCTATCTTAACTAAAGTTCCGGCAAATTGTTCATTGTTCCTAGTCTCCTCTGCTTAGAAGTCCTTTGCTTCAAAAAGCATGTGAGAGCTCACCGTAGTCTCTTCTTTACCGGTTACTATCCGGCTATTTTTTCAACCAGCTACAGGTATGTCGAATAGATTCTAATGGAAAAAGACAAATGGCCTGAAGTCGCCACTAGAACCCAACGCCGTTCTCCGATTCGCATCCCGGAAGAAGATAGATCCTCACTAATTGAGGCAAATAAGCTCACCCTCATTGGTCGAGTTACAAATCCTGCAGTTCAACCTCTTAAGGTAATCATTAAGTTCCCTCCTCAATACTGAAACTTGGAAGGCAAAGTAAGGGGAAGAGAACTACGAATTGACTGCTTTCAATTCAAGTTTGACTCTGAGGATGAACTTCAAGCAGTACTAAACAAAGGGCTTAACCACTATAAAAGATGGATGCTCCTTTTACAACGATGGGAACCAATCGTATCTACTCGATTCCCTTACTAAATCTCCTTTTGGGTTAAAGTTCATGGGATTCCCCGTCACTACTAGTCTAAGAAAACCCTCAAAACTATTGCCACTGCTATTGATTTGAACAAGGAAAGAGAGGAGATCCTTGACCGCGATGAGATTCAAGGGAGGATCAGAGTTGACCTCAACGGTTTTGAACCTCTCGAAATGCAACTTCCAATAGTATTTCTTAAAGGCGAGATAACTACGGTCGAGCTCGAGTATGAGAACCTTGGTAAGCATTGTTTCTCTTGCCTTTCTCTCTCTTTCATGAGGAAAAATGGTGCCCTCTAAAGATTTTACCTACCAATGACTCTACACATCGCCACAGAATCTCTCAACAAAACATTCTAAAAAGAATTGATGCCGAAAAACAGAGGCTAGAATGGAGAAGAAATATGAGGGATGAAGATCAGTTTCATCCTCCAAGGGATAAAGATACCAAAAGAGAGAATCTAACTCGACACCGTCCTCAGTCCAGACGGATCAACTCAGACACGCACCACGGAACTAGATCTTTTAGCCGGGAGGAGTGGAGAGAGGTTTCCCGAAACCCTTCCCATTCAAGGCAACAAATTCACCCTCCCCATCGGGGTCATTCTGAGATTCTTTCGGGCTACGAGCGTAGAAACGACAACCATATAACCCATCATGCATCTCAAAACTTTCAAGTGGGGAGAGATGCAGAGAGATTCCCCTCTGAAAAGATCCCAAGAGAATCATTATCTTCAAGAAGCCAAACCTGAGTCTCTAAAACCCCCTCCCCAAGACCTCGGAGAGACCAAATGTCTCAAACCCCTACCTCAGCTATGAGGGCGGTAACAAATGATCATGCAGACCATAGATCACATGTTGAGAAACTCTCCCAACCAGAGTACCATGAAACTGTGGCTATATCCCCTACCCATAACATAAGGGAGAGGCTTAATCTTAAAGTACCACAAAGAGAGAGAGAAGGTCGTCGCTGGAAAGAATCTTTCTAGAGGAAAATCAAGAGAGCCACCTAAATGCAAAGCAACTCCAAGAGGTTCAAATCCAGTTAGTTGATGATGAGAACCACTCAAGCTTCTTCTTAGCTATGATGTTTCAAGAACATAATGAAGGGACTTCCTCTTCTCTCAAACAACGCTTGAATTTCCCAGAAGAAGAGCTTACCCCTAACCAATTCCAAGGTGATTTACGTGATCAATTAAATGGACACATGAATCCTAATCCTCTAATAGTATCTCGGAGCAGATCGAGTAATCGTCTCCTCAATAAATCTAGGTCATCTAAACCCCCAGCACCGAAAGAGGATAAGTGAAAAGCTACAAAAAGTACAACAAAGAACACAATGGGAAAGAAAAGAAGAACCCCTAGCCCTCTCAGAAGCTTGAACATGAAGAGGAGAACTATACTTCGAGGTAATCCTTTTCCAAGGAAAAGAAGATGTGTTACAAGGCTAAGTTCTTTCCCAAAAATCCCGAACTCGGAAATGGATGCAAAAGCAGGCCCTATCCCGGCTATGGTTTTAGTTACTTCTCTTGAGGGAGGCATGGTGGATTTTCAGATCCTCCCGAACCCTCTTCTTTAGTCATAGCAAGCTGTAACTGTCAAGGGATTGGGGCACCCTTTACAGTTCGCCGAATCCAGGAGTTGCGTCTCAAGTTTCAATCGGATGTGATGTTCGTAATGGAAACCAAAAAGCAGGAACCGGAGGTCCTAAAAGAGTTCATTAACACAGATTATGTAAACTACTTCATTGTACCTCCCTTAGGCTTCAGTGGAAGGTTAGTTTTACTTTGGAAAGGTAATGTCGAAGTTGAAATTCTCTACTCATCTCCCAATATGATTGACACAAAGATCAAACATAAGAGCACAATTTTTGCAGTCTCTTTTATCTACGGACCACCTCAAGCAAAGAATAGAGGAGATTTTTGGAGTCTTTGAGAGTCTAAATTCGATATGAGAACCGAAGCATGACTACTAATCGGTGATTTCAATGAATTGTTGAATAATGAAGAGAAGCGAGGAGGACCCATTCGCCATGAATCCTCTTTTATTAAATTTCGAGTTGTCTATCTCGGTTAGGGTTGTTGAATGTCAAGCATTCTGGAAATCCTCTTTCTTGGAGAGGTACACGTTGCATCCATAAGATAAAAGAGAGGTTAGACGGATCCCTGGCCAATGTTGCTTGGTTTGATAAGTTTCCAAAAGAAAGATGGCTCCGTTATGAGGACTCTGATCATAGGCCATTAATCTCCTTCTTTGGCAATGAACATCACCGGAAACAAGGCATGTTTCGAACGACAGAAAATTAGGCAGCAAGGAAGAGATACATAACCTTATTAATAAGTCTTGGAAAAGCCTAATTCTAGCTTTAGTTCTTCATAAATTGGACAGATGCAGGACACAAATCATTCGATGGACTAAGAGAAACAAAACGAACAACCTGCTTCACATTAAAGAGGCACTAGGTGCTCTAGAAAAAGCTCTCTCCACCAAAGTTGAAGACAGTGACCTTATCAGGACAATTACATCAAATCTGCACTTAGCGTACATCAATGAGGAACAATTTAGGCGCCAACGGAGCAGAGTATTGTGGTTGCAAAGCAGTGATCGTAACACCAGGTTCTTTTATGCAACCACCAGAGGACGAAGAGCTATTAATCTGCTCCATGTGATCGAAGATATTGATGGTAATGCTATTTTCGAAGAGACCAAAATCGCATAATGTATTTCTAAGTTCTACCAAGATCATTTACCTCAAATACATCTACTAATCACCAAGTAGTTAACGAAGTATTACAACCAAGAGTCTCACATGCAAATAATGATAAGTTGACGGCTATTCCCGATGATGAAGAGATTAGAATTGCTGCCTTCTCCATACATGGTGATAAAGCACCCGGTCCCGACGGATTCTCTGCGGCTTTTTACCATACTTTTACAGATATAATTAGCAAAGATGTGTCAGATGAGCGGCATAATGAAACTCACATAAGGCTCATACCTAAGACTTCAATTCCGAAGAAAGTAACAGAGTATCAACCATTTGCATTATGCTCTACTCATTATAAGATCATTGCAAAAATCCTCACAAGGAGACTCCAACCACTACTTTCAGAAATGATCTCTCCTCATCAATCGGCGTTTGTTCCAAAACGAGCTATTTACGATAACGTTCTCATCACACATGAGACTCTACTCTTTCTTCAAACCTCGAAAGCAGAGAAAAGATGCGTAATGGCGGTTAAAATGGATATGAGCAAAGCCTATGATAGGATTGAATGGAGCTTCCAAAGAGCGATTCTCTCCCGTCTTGGATTCCATGAACGATAGATTGATTGGAATATGTCTTGTGTCCAAACCGTATCTTACTCGTTCTTGATTAATGGTTCTCCTATGGGTAAAGTCAAACCATCTAAAAGATTAAGACAAGGGGATCCTCTTTCCCCTTACCTCTTTATTCTATGCACGGAAGTGCTTTCCGGCTTTGTAAAAAAGGACAAGAAAGGGGAACACTACCGGGAGTTAGAGTAGCATGTAATTCCCCACCGATCAACCATCTTCTCTTTGCCGATGATACGATGTTTTTCACTAAAACAACCGCTAAGAGTTGTAATGTTCTAAAAGAAATTCTACGGAAGTATGAAGAGGCCTCGGGACAAGAGATTAACCGATCAAAATCATCGATCACTTTCTCCTCAAAAACCCCCCTGGAGTTCAAGCAACGGGTCAAAAGAACTCTACGTATTCGTACGAAAGAAAAAGACATTTTCACCGGAATCGTTGACAAAATTCATCAAAAGATAATCTCTTGGTCCTCACGTTTCTTATCTAGTGCTTCCACAATGTCGTGCTTCAAATTACCCAAGTCCCTTTGTAAATGAATCCAATACGCATTGACTCATTTTTGGTGGGATGAGAAACCCGATAAGCGCAAGATAAATTGGGTAGCATGAGACTTTCTTTGTCTAACAAAAGGCGGAGGCGGTCTTGGTTTTAGAGACATCGAAACTTTTAATGATTCTTTATTGGCAAAGATGGCATGGAGATTGTATATTTAGCCAATTTTACAAGTTGGCTATATTTTGCTAGGTAAATATTGTCCACGAAATAACTACTTTGAGTGCCAAGTAGCATCATCATCGTCCCATGGCTGGACAAGCATACTAGCAGGCCGGAAAGTACTACTAGAGGGCCTGGGATGGATCGTAGGTGATGGGACAAGTATTTACGTGTGGGATACTCCTTGGCTATCTACTTTAACCCCGCAGGCACCAATCGGTCCACCAAATCGTGATAAGAAGAACATGAAAGTTAGCGACCTCATTGATGTTACAACTCACTGTTGGAACGTTGATTTGATTCAATGGATTTTACCTCAATATGAGAGAGACATAAGAAAGATTTTCTTGAGATAATGTGGTCAAAGAGATTCAAGAGTTTGGTTACTTGAAAATTCAAGAGAATTTACAACAAAAACAGGATATAATCATAGCATGTTTATTATCCATGGTCTTGTTACAAGTGGTGATTTTAATTAGTGGGAGAATATTTGGAAAATCAAAACAGTTCCAAAAATCAAACTTTTTCTTTGGAAATTGAAATGTAAAGCTCTCCCTTTGGGTTCAAACCTAGCTATTAGAGGCATTGTTACAGCTTTGACGTGTAAAATATGCGGTATACAGGAAAATGAGCTTCATGTCATCATCAAATGCTCTTTTTACTTCCTGTTTCGGTTCAACATGAGAACATTGACTCCTTACCTCTCTTGTTTGAACAGGCTCGGGAGTTGATAAACCTCCCATGATATGGAATTATTATTGCTCTATTCGCTTGGGTGTGTTGGCTCTTGTGGAAGGCTAGAAATTGTCTAATTTTGAAAACAGAGCTTTCTTTGAGCAGGAAGTCGTCGTGATGATTCTAGGTAAAGCTCGAGAGTGGCAAGATGCTAATCAAAAAGATGATCCACAACAGATTAAGAGAACCCCTTACCAGCTACGGCATGTGGATGAAGCAGATTTTAAATGCTATATTAATGCTGCTTGGGATTCAAGTTCCATGGATTGTGGTGTTTGGTGGTTTCTCAAAATTCAGAGTAATAGTACTATCCTCAAAGGATCAGCCACGGGAAGATTCATCTCCTCTGCGTTATTGGCTGAGGCATTTGCACTAAAAGCCGCTTTAATCACCGCTTAGGTTACCGAGATTAGAGTTCTATCCATTTACTCTGATACTCAACCGCTCGTCAAATTACTAAACTCTGGTGGCGTATATACTCAACCTCTATGACATCCGTTGCTTAGTAAGAGCATTCACACCCATGATACCATGTGGGTATTGATATATCATGGTTTTTATGGTTTTAGCCATGATATAAGTCCGTTTATCTAAAGTCTTTTTGCGTTTTTTTAGTCTTTGGTGTTATTATTAGGTACATGGACGTTTGGAGCACAATTGGTGTTTACTGGAATATTTTGGAGCATTGTGGAACGAGTTGTGTCGCTAGACACGAAGAAATTAGGAGTGCTGATCGACGAAGATATGGTGTCGCTCGACACGGCCGTTGGAGCGACAAAAAATCAGATTTGGAAGATTTCCGTTTTTGCCCCAGAAAGTTCCAGATGTTTGCAATTTTGCCAAAATCGGTTTTGGACCTTATAAATAGTTTTTTTAAGTCATTTTTTAGGCTAAGTTTTATTTTACTAAGAGAATTTAGCAAGAGAGAATTCAGAGATTGTTCTTCGTTTCCAAACCGGTTTCGATCGTTGTATCAATTATCTATCTTTTAAATAAAGTACTATTCAGAAATCATATTTGCATCAATCGCCATATCTGAGTAGTTTACTAGTTAGGTTTTAGGGCTTTCAAAGGATAATGAAAAGTTGTTACGATTTTTTTACTATTATTTATTCTTCACCTTGATTGCATTAACTCTGATTTATGCTTGAATTAGATATCATAGGTTGTTTAACAGATGTGACATCATTATTAGATTACTTGAAACAAATCATAGGTGAGCAAAGATTCGATTCGCAATGACAGTTGGTTTTGGATCTTTGTGAACAAATCGAATCTGAATTTAATGCTTGTTTAAATCAATCTGAATTCGCAACGACAGTTGGCTTTCTAGGTTTTAGACATAAATAATATTTGCAACAACAATTGATTTATTTTACATTAGTGTTTCGAGTTCTAGAATTGCACTTCATAAATATCCCGATAGTAAGTTTATTCTTCAATTTGTAATCATTCCTGCAAAGTTCCTAAGGTCTAGTGTTTGTCTCTTATTTGAATTTAAAGAATCATCACTGTTTACTATTTTTGCATTGCTTTACTTACAATCATTACTGCTTAACTTAATTCGAACATTAAAATCAGTTGTGTTAACTGATTCCCAGTGGATTTCGATACCCTAAGTATTGCACACGATCTCTTAATTTGAGAGCGTAGCTCTAGAGAAATTTGAAGGAAAACTGTTTATTTCCCCACCGTAACTATGGCATGCACATATAACTCCACGAAATGTTTGACTCTGCACAGATATCTACCAACTGGAAGTTCAATGTCTATTTCCCCACCGGATGAAAGTTAAATGTCTAGTTCCCTACCTGTTCCGATTTTGATTGGTTTGACTGGTTTTAGACTTGTTTAAGATCGGTTTAAGATCTAAACCGACACAAAACCATCAAATTTAACCAAATCAATTCAGAAAATAATATTTATTTAAAAATAATAATAAACATCAGAACAATTTTTTTAAATTCGTAAAAAACTGGGGAAAAAATTCTGAAACTTTAAACAAAAAATTAACTTTAAATTTTCCAAATTTATAATCTTTAAAACTTTTAAAACACTTTAAAAATCATAAATTATTGTAAAATTAAATTTAAAACCGAATTTATGATTTTTAAAGTGTTTTTAAAGTTTTGAAGATTATAAATTTGGAAATTTTAAAGTTTTTTTTTTTAAAAAGTTTCAGAATTTTTTCCCCAATTTTTTTACGAATTAAAAAAACTTATTGTGATGTTTATTATTATTTTTAAATAAATATTATTTGTTTAAATAAAGATTAAAAAAACTTGTTTAAATTTATGATTTTTAAAGTGTTTTTAAAGTTTTGAAGATTATAAATTTGGAAATTTTAAAGTTAAATTTAGGTTTTTAAATTTAAAACCGAATGTATTATTTTTTAAAAAAAATCATTGTAAATTTTGTTTTTTTAAGTTTCAGAATTTTTTCCCCAATATTTAAATCTAAAATTCATAGCTTTTTTTCATAGCTTATGATTTTATGATTTTACAAAAATGCTAACTTGTTTTTTGAATTATATAGGATTTTACAAAAGCTAAGTACAATTTAAATTATAAAGTGTTGAATTTCATAAATTATGAAATAAAGGTATGAATTTTAGATTATAAAATTTAAGTTACAAAAAACTAGTTAGGATTTTACAAAACTTGACTCGGTAAAAATTATATACACTAACAACACTTTAAAAGTTAAATTTATAATCTAAACAAGTTAGGATTTTATAATCTAAAATTCATAGCTTTATTTCATAGTCTATGATTTTTAAAGTGTTTTTAAAGTTTTGAAGATTATAAATTTGGAAATTTTAAAGTTAATTTTTTTGTTTAAAGTTTCAGATTTCTTTCCCCATTTGTTTCGAATTTAAAAACATTATTGTGATGTTTATTATTATTTTTAAATAAATATTATTTTCCGAATTGATTTGGTTCTATTTGATGGTTTTGTGTCGGTTTAGATCTTAAACCGATCTTAAACCAGTCTAAAACCAGTCAAACCAATCAAAATTGGAATGGGTGGGGAACTAGACATTTAACTTTCATCCGGTGGGGAAATAGACATGGAATTTCCAGTTGGTGGATATCTGTACGGAGTCAAACATTTCGTGGAGTTATGTGTGTATGCCATAGTTACGGTGGGGAAATAGACAGTTTTTCCAAAATTTGAGCTTATCAAATTTTGGCGCGTATCATTAGCATTATTTTAGTATAAATTTTAATCTTTCTTTATTATTTGAGATTCATTATGATAATGTTAATAAATATGTCTCTAGTGGTGATACCAGTGTCGGTATTATGAAAAAAAATATTAATTGTTTGCAAATTGGAGAATAATTAAAGTAATGTATATAAAAACATAAACCCCAAACTAAAACCCTACCCCCTAAAATTGATACCCTACTTTGGGAATAGTTAACCCAAACCCAAAATTTTAAATTCCAAATCTATTGAAAATCAATTTTTGTATTTGTGGTATTTTTGGAACTATTGAAAAACTGGTATTTTTGAAACTTATTTTAAAAAAGGGTGGCAAATTAAGGAAATCCTCTATATAAAAGCATAAGATTTTTTTTAAATGTAATATTACAAAAAAAAAAACAAACCAAATCGTGCCACGTCACCCGTGATACCGTATCACCCGGCTTAGTGGGTTGATACGTATCACGGCCAAATATCAAGACTGTTCGAATTTTTTGTTTTTTATTCTCTTGATACTCCTACAAAATCACTGTTGTGCTTGGTCTGAGATCCTTTTCGTTTTCTATTCGGTTCTTTTACGTTTCCTGCAATGAAAACAAGATTGCGGCTATCTCGCAAAATCTGCATTGTCTTCTCTTTCAATTTCTTCTGTGTAAGAATATGTTATTAAGTTAATATATTTGGTTTGCTAAAAAAAAAAGTCTTTACAAATTATTGATATTTTTTTGTTTGGTCGATGGAGGGGCCGAAGCCCCATTTTATTAAAATTCAATCATAAAACTATAAGCGTATTTGCCGAGGGAACAAAACTCCCTCAAAATCTGCAAGAAAAATAGGACGAACAATGTCTGGAATCCTCTCAAACAAATGAAATCCTAAAGGAAGAGAAAACGCATAGTTTGCTAACTCGTCTGCAAGACAGTTAACTTCCCTATACATATGAGAAATACAGACTATCCAGTCCCTTGAAATATAGCCATGGCACAAACGTACTAGGAACGACAAAGAATTCACCTCACTTATCCCTGTCTGAAGAAACCCCACCACCAAATCAGAATCCACCTCAACCTCTAGCCTTGTCAACTGAGGTTCCCAAGTAATCACCAGACCATAATACACCCCTCCATAACTCCGCAAGAGGCGCCGAACATATTCCAATATTCAGCAAAAAACCCTTACACCACATCCCTAAAGAACCTCTAACACCCCTCGCAGTCGCCAATCTCGAGTTACCCTTCGAGGCACCATATGTATTCAATTTCAGCCAATCATTCGGTGGATAGGTCCACGCAATCATCCTCTCTATACGAACCGTAGGCTCTGTTCCACTGTCATTCGCCCGCATATGAGCTAAAGTACCATCCTTTGATAAATCTTTGACAGCTTATACCTAGGCATCATCTAACTCGATATTACCAAGCTAGGGGGGCTAACTGTAGGGGTCAGATTCTACCCCTGCAAGATCAATGCAACGACAAGAAGAATTTTACCAAGTCCAGAAGAAATCCTAAACAGGCTTACAAGGGCCCAATTTGTAATTAGGCCCATAATAGAATTAGATCCATATTTAAAATGGGTTTAATAATATTATGGACCTAGAGCTATATTAATTGCTTAATGGGTCAGACCCAACTCTAGTACTTAGACCTAGAATAGAAAAGATATAAATAGCTCATTGTATTCACCCAGAAGGGGGATCAGAACTTTTAAGCCAACAACATCAATAAAGTTTTCTTAACAGCTACTGCAACAGTCTCTACATTTTTTGCATTGTGATTCACTCAGAAGTCTCGTACCTCTCCTACAACCCTTACAAATTCAATTATGCGAGTAATGACTCCTACACGTACCAAATATGTTGCCACACCGCCATTTCCATCCCCACCAAATGGTCATAGCAAAAAGAGTAGACCATATCGTATCTCCAACATGCGATTATCTCCCAAATTTATGTACAGCCATTGAATCAAAGATATATCGTAAAACTCTCGTCGCTTTTGTTGCGACACAATCCGGTTCCAAATCCTTCCTATAGCCGGACAATCGCGATGAATGTGGATAATGGTTTTTTCTCCACCTTTACATATTTGGCAAACTCTCGAATCACTTAAATGTCTCCTTTGTCTTTCAATATTTGTCATAAGCACTTGGTGAACTCCTAACCAAATAAAGACTCGCACTCTCTCTGGCGCCACTACCTTCCAGACCCGTTGAAATAAGCAGCTCAAATCTTGACGAGGAGTCTCATCACGCGGGAGTAATGAGTACGCAGAGCTTACCGTAAAATTCCCATCTTGGCTCTCCTTCCAAGAAAGAATATCTCGAGTTCCTATTATATTATCTACGACCACCGAACGTATTCTCATTCCATAATTATGAGGAATTAACGGGTCAATATATTCCAATATCTAACCATTAGTACTCCTCCATAAATCGCAAAGCCCATAATTATGAGGAATTAACGGGTCAATATATTAAGCTCATGTTCCTCTAAAGCCCGTGTTGCAACATCTCTCAATGGAAGATTACAAACCCATATATCCTTCCAAAAACTCACTTGCTGGCCATCACCGATCACCCAACCCGCACCCGGGACCACTACTTCTCGTAAACCAATTACAATGCTTCGCCATGTTGAGGACCAAGTTCCTTTCAGCATCAACCAAGTCTGATCCTCAATTCCCTTTACTTTATATTTGCTTCGTAATATTCTTTCCCACAAGCTATCATAATCTTGTAATAATCGTTATCCTAGCTTGGCTAACAACGTTGTATTCATAGTCGTTGCGGAGCGTATTCCCAAACCTCCGTCACTTTTTGGACGACAAACCTGCTGCCAATTAATCAAGTGTTGTCTCCGCTGTCCTGTACTACTACCCCAAATAAAAGATCTTGACAATTTATCTAGGGCATTTAATGTCGACTTAGGCAGGGCTATTGTGCTCATCGCGTGTACATGGGAAGATGAGAAGACCGCTTTTGTCAATGTTAATCTCCTTGCTATACTCAAGCATTGTCCTTTCCAGCCAGCTATTCGAGAAGAGGCTTTCTTAAGAATATCCCCAAACGTGTCTTTATTAATTTGTTTATGTAATACCGGCATTCCCAAGTACTTACCCAACTCTCGCGTCGAGGCGATACCACTTTCACGGCTAATCAAACTCTCTAAATCACAGCTCACATTATTAGAGAAGAAGATTTTTGACTTATCCAAGCTAACTTTTTGTTTTGACGCAGTGCAAAACCTTTCCAAAACCCGGCGGATGATCTTGATTTGAGCAACCGAGGCCTCGGCAAATAAAATTATATCATCAACGAAGCATATGTGTGATAATTTTGGCCCTCCCTGAGACAAACGGATTGGTTTCCACTATCCTCTTGTAATCGATTCCTCAATTAAGTGGCCTAATATTTCAATGCAAAGCACAAAAAGATACGGTGACAAAGGGTCCCCTTGACGCAAACCACTATGTGGTTTAAACGGGTCAAATTTCTCCCCGTTCCACAAGAGATGCATTGAGGGATCACGAACGCATTTGAGAATCCAATTAATCCATATATCGGGGAATCTAGCTGCCTTGAGCGTATCTTCTAGGAAATCTCATCGTATACGGTCATAAGCTTTCTCTAAATCGAGTTTTAGCAGCATCCAACCTTTACGCCCCTTTTTCCTCTGCATACTATGAACCGCTTCCTGAACCACAATAATATTGTATGTGCTCAACCGCCCCGAAATAAAACTTGATTGTGCCGGGCCAATTAATTTCTGCATTAAACCTTTCATGCGAATAACCATAGCTTTTATCACGGTCTGAACAAAACGTTACATAAGCTAATCGGACGAAATTAAGTAATCCTCTCTGGTTTCAATACTTTTGGAATTAGCACCACTAAGGCATCATTGAGCCCGTCAGGAAGAATTCCTGTTTCGGGAAATTCCAGAACAAACTTCTTGACCGAGTCTCCCACTACGTCCCAACACTCGTGTTAAAAAATCGGTTGAAAACCGTTCGGTCCGGGCGTTTTGAATTTACCCATACTACGTATAGCATTCTCAACTTCCACTTCCGAAAAAGGACTCCACAATCTCCGTATATCTTCTCTGTTTAACATGGTGAAGCCATTAGAAGGTAGAACCTCTATCACCGGTTCAACATCAGCCATAGAGTATAGCTTAGTGTAGTAACCGATATCTAAATTCTCTAACTCCATTTGGTCCGAGATCCATCTACCGTCATCATCTTTCAAGGACTCAATCCTATTCCTTCGTCTCCTGGTAATCGTAGACGTATGAAAATAGCTCGTATTACGGTCTCCCAAAGCTATATATTAGTCACACAATTTTTGGAACCAAACTAATTCTTCTTGCTCCATAATCACCTCAAGTTCCTTAATCAGCCCCTCCTATTTCCTCAATAAATAATTAGTTTCATTCATGTCCAACAGATCTTGGATATTCTTAACTACAGTCATAAATTCCTCTTTCTTTTTTTTTGCACATATCCAAAAACCTCACGGTTCCAAACTCTTAGTTTCTCTTGTAAGTCTTTTAAAGCATGCGGAGTTGATAACAAACCATTCCAAGAATTTTGCACCAAGCTCTTAAAACTCTCATGTTTAATTCATGCCCCTTCGAATCAAAACGGTCTCCGTTTATGATTGTCACGTTGAATCGGGGCAAGTTCAAGAAACAAGGGAGTATGGTCAGAGGCGAGGAAAGGTAAGTGGTGTATCAACACTTCTTGCCATTTTAGTCTCACATGAGCATTACATAAAACCCAGTCAAGTCTCTTAGCAATATACGTATCAGCCATATGACCACGTCTCCAAGTAAACTTTAGTCCCTTAAAACCCATATCAATCAATTGAGACTCATTCACCCATTCTCCAAATTCAAGAGAATCATGTGACAACCTCCCATTTCCACCGGTTCTCTCATCTAATCTAAGAATGGTATTAAAATCTCCACCAACAATAAGTGGTTCTGTAAAACCATGAACCGCATAACCGATCTTCTCCCATAAACCATTTCTGCGGCTAACCGTCAGAGCCGCGTAAACAACCACCAATTGCACAGAGTCTTTGTCATCACCCACTTTAGCATGCATAAATTGATTAGATGATTCCTCAATTGAGACTGGCCCAACACTCGTTCTCCACAAAAGCCATAATCCTCCACTTTATCCCGTTGCATCCACTCGGAAAGAGTTCTCAAACCCAAGGTTTTGACAAATCTTACCGGCTTTATCACCTGCGGCATGAGTCTCAAACAAAGCTAAGATGCCCGCATTAAACTTCTTCAACATATACCGTATAGCTCTTCGGAAATTAGGTTTATTTGCCTCCCGGCAATTCCATAATAGAATATTCATCGTCATAACAGAAGTCACGCACAAACAAGGTGAGCCATTATGCAGTTACCAAATTCATTACTTTCGATGATGAATTTAGTTCCTCATTCTCAATATCAACCTCCCATCACCGATTTTCTCCAATTCCATCGAGTTTGAATCCCGTTGAATCACCTCCACCTCTGAACTACGTTTCACACTCAACGATTCATCAATTCCACCATCTCGAGTTCCAAAAGTTCCACCTCTTCCATTATCACTCTCTCTGTCCACACACATTCTTTTACCTGAAACGGAGAGTTCGACTTCACTTTGAATTGTACTAAAAACAAGTCCCCTCATGAGCCTTGTTTGTTTCACTTTCTTTTGTGGCCCATTAAGCTTTGTCGACTTTGTTGACTCAACTCTCTTCGATTGAAAGATTGCTTTCGGTTCTCTCTCCTTGACTAACATCCATGATTCACTCAATCCCACCGGCTTCCTTTCAATATTCTTGCCATTTTTAGAACTGATATTAATGCTCTCATTCTCCTTATTTTCCTCTGTGCGATTATCCTCTTTCTTTATCTCCTTTTCATTTAAATCTTCAGTCAACATTCCAAAGCTATTAACTAAGGAAATATGTCTTGTTTCCTTAACTCTCGGGATTTCCCTGAGATTACGCCTTAAGTTCATTCGTGTGCCTCCCACCGGAGATTCCACCTGGCTCCCAGACACCGCCTCTCTCCGATTAGTCTTTCTCACCGTCGTAAACCCATATTACCTTGTTCTATGACTCTGCCTTGATCTTTACTCTGTTCCGTCGTATGATTTGGGCTCACCATTTAAACAGGGTTGACTTGTGGACATTTGTGAATCAAGTGACCATAAACTCCACAACCAGAACAAATATTACTCAATCCTTCATATGCCACAAAGTATCTTCCTTTGTTAATTAAGATCAATCCTTTTAGCGGTTTACACAAATCAACTTCTACACACACTCGTGCAAACCTTGCTCTCTCGAGATTCATGGTTGTAACATCAACTCTTAACGGCTTCCCCAATCCTTTCGCTATCCCCATTAGAATAGATATGTGGTAAAAATTGACTAGGATATTTGAGATTCGGACCCAAACGGGTGTTGTAACTATTGCATCATTCATCGGATCAAACTCCGGTGACCATTCCCGAACTATGAGACAGCTACCAAACGCCCTCCACGAACCTCCTGTCAAGGCCGCCATATACTCATCCTCCTCTTCAAATTTGACCATGAAAAATTGCCTAGGTAAATCAATAACCGTCATCGCTCCTCGTGGTTTCCACATCTCACGTAGTTTTCTGTTTAACACGGTAATGGGAATGTTCCTGCCCAACACTTTAACTATTATACATCGCTACCATAGTCCGTTCATTGCCTTGTACAATCGCTTTATCCATCACCATGTTCCCCATTTGGAAATTCGATCCTCAAGTGTGCTTGTACAAACGCTTTATCCATCACCATCTCCGGTAACATCCTTCCGCCTGTACTTGTGCCCGTCACCTTCTGCGCCCACGAGCTCGATCCATCTGGTGGCCGTTCCTTCTCCGTAAAATCAGTCATAGAAACATCTTGATCATGCACAGCCTTGATATCGCCAGAACTCTCCATTTTTTTCTCTAAATATATATATTACAAATTATTGATATTATATGGTCAGTTTTGATTATTCTTTTTCTACATTTCTAGTCTAATGTCAAGGGATATATCAACTTTAATATCTTCATGAAAGCTTGACCATTATTTTTTTGCTCTTACTTTCTATTATTAATACTATTTAAAATAAATACATTCGAATTACTGAAAAGAAAAGCCTAACCCCATAATAGGGAAAATATAACCCAACGTATAAATTTAGCGCCTACTTTACTTCTTTTCAAACGCATTACAAGTCCTTAAACAAAAAAGAAACAGCTATTTCGAGTTTATACTAGAGGAGAAGAAAAAAATAGAAGAAGACAAATTTAGAATCCATCAATATTTTTCTCAGCAATGTGGGAGCTGGATTTTCACAATTGAATTTGTAAGCTTCAAAGAGAAGTAGAGAGCTTTTAGGGTTAGAAAACACAAAGGCAAAAAGATGAATTAGGTTTTCATTAATAGCTGGAAAGCTGTAAACATGGGTTTTGTGCAAAATTTCGTGATTCCCTTATTATGAGGATGTACATAAGTATTTATAGTGTTTTAGGTCGGTTTGGGCTAAGCCCTAAACAAATAAGGAAGATTTTCTTAGTTTTCTAGGTTTTCCATCTAAGCGGCGGCCACTACGGCTGGACCTTACATGGGCCTTAGTCTTCTGGGCTTGATTGCTGAGCTGGCTCTAATTGGGCTACTAGTTTAAGGTCCACAGATTATTGGTTTAATTTGATTCATTAGCGAGCTGCTAAAATCTTCTGGTTCTCCGGATTAATCTTCGGTTAGCCGGTTCACCAGATCATCGGTTCAATCCATATTTAGTTATTTTAGGCCATTGATTCTTCGGGGTGGAATTCGACCCATACAGACAACACGCTTTTTTTTTTTTAAAACGTCTGAGATGATATTAATCATAAGCAAAAGAAGATAAGTTTGAAACAAAATCAAAGAAGGAAAAGCTCAAGACATAGACATCAAACCCAATGATAAGGGAAGAAGATACTAACTACAAGCTTCACGCTTGATTAATTCATGCAACCAAGCCGGACCTCCGAGCGCAAGATAGGATTGAAAATGACCATCACGGGTCACACTTTTAGAGATCTCTCTAGCCACTGAATTAGCTAAACACGCTTTCAAACCGGTCTTATTGGGTCTCATTTTTTCCATAAGCATATTTAAAAACACACTTATACATATAGTAGTTTGTTTTCTTCTATTCCAAGTTAAATCATTTTCGTGAAATCAATGGGTTTATAATTTCTCGTTGAAAAAATCATTTAGAGCAAAAAATTTCTTTTTAAGAAGAGAATCTTCCTCAGTGAACATCACCTCAAGTGACCAAACAGTGAAGAACGAAGTTGCTAATTTCAAACCATGAGAACCTAATCTTGTTGAAATTAATGTCTCCAATCTTCAAAACTAGAATATGACTCGCGCTGTTTTAAAATTTTATTAGATTTAGAGACAAACAATAGAAATATCTTATTATTTATATTTGACAAAAACAACTAATTCTTTGTAAACAAAAAATAATAATTGACTTGAAATTAAATTAGTTGATTATGTTATCTATATTGCATGAACATAGAAATATAAAGTGATTTTCAACTATTTACATATTGATGGTTACTATTTGAAAATAAATATATTTATTTGCAACTTGGTTAACTACATAAATATGAAAATTGAATAAATTATGTTATATCTAAATAACTGGTTAAAATTTTATAGTAAAATAATTATTTATTATACAACCTCTTTCTATATTATGATTACTTATCATATTTTTTTCTTCTTTAATTTGTTTTTTGTATTTACATATATAAAGAGTTAGTTTTTATTTCTTGAATTATTTTTGTTAGCTATGAATATGTGTTTTTAATCGAAAAATATTATGTTGGATTGTTATTTAATTTATTTAAGATATTATAGTCGATGTAGTAGTAGTTTTTAGTAATTAATTAAATTTGACCAAAAATTTTTTAATTAATTAATTATATAAAAAAGTAGATGACACATGTCATCTTCTCATAATTTTTTGGTTTGTGTAAACCAGTATATATAGGACATTGATGTAATCAGGTCAATAAAATCCAGCCTATTTATATCCTTTATCACATTGACCATAAACTGATAAATTCTTCTAATTTCACACAATAATCTTATCTTTTGCCTATCAATTTCACCCTTTAAAACATCCCAATTACGATCTTTTTTTCTGGTCAACTAATCCCAATTACGATTGATTCTATCAAAAACTGCAAAATCATGAACATGAAGAAGCTCCCGATTTTCGTCATTCTTTTCATGGCCATCTTCATTGTTTCGGGTACAAAAATTTTCTTTACAATATTCATTTTAGTTTTAAATTTTATATGCATACGTCACAAAATCCTGATTTTTTTCTTATATATATTTGTTCGAAGGTGCGAGAGAAATGAGAATGAATCAGGAGAAAAAACTTGTCCCGTATTTTGGCAAATGGTTCCATGCGAAACTAAAAAATGCGAGAAAATGTGTTTTGATTTTTACGGTCCTGTTTCTTCTTACTGTGATAGCCCCGGATCCCCAAACGCTGCATGTGTATGTCGTCTAACAGATTGTTGATGATGAAAAAAACGTATTATGGTTGATAATGGCCATTTTTGTGTATCTGTGTATCATGATTTCTCGATGGCCATTCAGGAATTTTTTAGATCAGGTCAGCTTCTTTCTCAATGGAATTGCTCTCTGATCTGTCTAATTCCGAAAATAGTGAATGCAGAGAGGCTCACTGACTTCAGGCCTATTTCCTGCCTCAATACTTCTTACAAAGTTATCGCCAAAATCCTCTCTAAGAGATTACGAGCTGCAGTTAAAGAGCTGATTTCTCCTTCTCAATCAGCGTTTGTCGAAGGTCGAAACATTGTGGAAAATACTCTTCTGGCTTCGGAGATGGTGCATGGCTTTTCTCGGGCCAATATTTCCTCACGAGGGATGCTTAAGGTGGATATTCGGAAAGCTTTTGACTCGGTTAACTGGGATTTTCTTTTCCAGGTTCTGAAGTCTGCCGATTTCCCTCCCCAATTTGTGACCTGGATAAAGCAATGTGTGACTACGGCTTCTTACTCAGTGGTGGTTAATGGAGAAGTGTGTGGGTTTTTTAAGGGTGCGAAAGGGTTGCGTCAAGGAGACCCTATCTCACCCTATTTGTTTCTTTTAGTCATGGAGTATCTCTCGTCTTCCTTGGCTAAGGGTTCTTAAGATGGGCGTATTGGCTACCATCCTAAGGCTCGCGATTCTCAAATCTCCCATCTATCTTTTGCAGATGATTTGTTGATCTTGTTTGATGGGAAACCTTCTTCTCTTCACGGAATTTTGTCTCTTCTCTCTGGGTTTCAGGATCTTTCAGGATTGGCAATTAATCGAGGAAAATCAGCTCTTTTCTCTGCTGGGGTTAATCCCGATGCTTCAGAGGAGATGGCAATCTCGGGTTTCTTACAGGGTTCTTTCCCAATCCGTTATTTGGGTCTCCCTCTTGTTCAAAGGAAGCTTAGGAAGAGTGATTACAGCCCGCTCATCGATAAGATTGCTAATCGCTTTACCAAATGGGAAAACAGAGCTCTTGCGTACCCGGGGAGGGTTCAGCTTGTGAAGTCAGTTATTTATGGTAATATGAACTACTGGATGCAGGCATTTATTCTTCCGAAAGGATGTTTGAGGAGGATTGAGCAAATGTGTTCTCGGTTTATTTGGAATGGGAACATTAGGAAAACTTCAGGTATCCGAGTCTCTTGGAAATCTATTTGTTTGCCTAAGGAGGAGGGTGGTTTGGGTCTTCGTGATTTGGATTTATGGAACAAGACTTTGTGCCTTAAATTGATATGGAATCTTCTCACATCAGCCGGTTCACTTTGGGTTGCCTGGTCTAAGCAAACCTATGGCAACGGTTTGAGTTTTTGGGAGATTCAGGAAAAGCAAACGGATGGCTGGGTCTGGAAGCAGCTTCTTCGCCTTAGACCGATTATGAGACCTTTTTTGTGTTCGGTTCTGGGAGATGGTCGGTCAACCAGCTTCTGGCATGACAACTGGTGTCGTTTGGGACCTTTGATAGAGTTCTTTGGTGTAGGTGGCCCTCGAGATACTGGAATCCCTTCGTCGGCTTTAGTGGCTGACGTTGTTCACAGAGGCAGTTGGCTTCTCCGTCCAGCAAGATCCTCCAAAGCATTAGAGCTTCATATCACTTTAACCCTGATCAATCCACCATCGAGGGATCACGGTTCTGACTCTATTTGCTGGAGGAACTTAGGAGACTCAACACAGCATGCGGAATTCTCTTCCAAGCGGCTCTGGCAAGCTCTCCGGCCGAGAGCCCCTAGACAACATTGGTTTGCAGCGGTATGGTATAAATATCATGTCCCTCGACACGCTTTTGTCTTCTGGATGGCTCATGTTGATCGGCTCCCTGTCCTGTCTCGTCTCCATCGCTGGGGGGTGATTTCTTCTCCACTCTGTGTTTTCTGTGATGCTCAGGTAGAAGATAGGAATCACCTATTACTACACTGCTCGTACTCGCTTCAGGTTTGGGCTAAGGTGCTCTACCGATTAGGCCACCCGGTGAATTTCTTTGCTGACTGGTCCACTCTCATTACTTGGATGCTGACGAAGTCTCCTCATATCACTACTCTGCTGAAGAAGACGGTGATCCAATGCATGGTTTACTTCTTGTGGCAGGAACGCAACAACAGGATTCATTGTCGATCTACTCGTCCTGTATTGCAGCTTTTTAACGACATCGACAGATGCGTTCGAGATAGAATTTTAGGATGCCGAGATACCAAAGGTTTTAAAACTTTGCTATCTGAATGGCTACTTTATGCCTAATGGCATTTTCTGTATCTATTGTCTTTTATGCTCTTTTTTAATTTTTTTTTGGGAGTATAAGAGTTTAGTTTGTACTTTTTCCTAAAAAGGCAATAAATTTAATTCTTATCAAAAAAATAAAAATAATAAGTAATATAACAAACGTTACTTTGTTTTAAGAATATGAAATAGACGCTTTGTACATTGTTTATGGATTCTTTAGTCTCAATTGGAAGACGAAAAGAAAAATCGTGAGAGAGTTGTTTTTATGAAAAGTGTGATTAAATGTTTGATACGATATTTTAAATAATTTTGTTCGTCTCCCATGCAAAGTAAGAGGGCAAGCTTTGAAGTAATCATCGGAAATTGCGATTACCATCAAGCAATTCTACAAAAGCGTCCCGAAAACGCAGTACAATGAAACGTGAGTACACTAGTAATTTGGGCAAATGCATTTAAACATAATAGCATCGAAGAGTTGTCATGTTTCCTCTTTTTAAGGGGGTAATGATGAGAGAACGATGTCGTTTAGTTGAGCGTACATCGCATCCACAAAACGGTGTGTTTCGATAAGAGGCTTCTCCATTGCTTCCTTCAGCTCCCATAGAGTCGAGCAATACGCTTCCTATATGAAAACAACTCGTTTCAATATTATTATTTTTATGAATTCAAAATGCGAAAAATTTGAGAAATCTGAAAAGGAAAAAAAAAGACATGTGGAAATGTTGCTTGTTGTTGTGAACTATATTTTTCTTCACAAAATAAAGATAGAATTGTCAAAAAAGAAAACTTAAAATAGGTGAAGTTAAGAAATATGCAAAAACGAATAGACTTTTGAAAATGTTGTTTACTGTGTATATACGAATATGTATTTTGGAGGAAATTGCTTTTTTTTAAAGGAAAAGGAAATAAAAGAAGAAGAAGAAGACCATGAATTGATCAAGTTCTGAAGAGGTAGCTTTGTCGTGGAGAGAGAGTTTGGTTAGAGAAAGATCATCGGCCGTGTTCATGGTCTCCGGTGAGTCAAAGTCGCCGGAACACACCTGGTCGCGGTGGGTCCAAATTTGTAAACAGATTAATATATATAACTATAACAATTCTTTTTGAATAAGAAAGATAGAGAGAGAGTTGACCTTTAAACAAGTGAGATGTGAGTGAAAAAGAAGCCCATACAAAGGATGGCTTGAGATTCTTTTCTTTAGAATCTCTTCTTCTTCTTCTTCTTCTTCTTTTATATTCTGATTGATTTCTTGTTTCATGTTTTCTAAGAAACTATTCTCACCTTTATTCACCTCCATGTTCCACTAGCCTTTCACACAAGCTATAGATGTAGTATATTATATATAAATATGTGTGTGTTGTGTATGTATGTTATAGAGACATAAAATCAAGTGTAGATCTAGGGTTTTAAGATTGCTTTTTGATTTTTTTGTCGGTCTACGAGACTACTCTTATAACTGTTACAAATATTTATTGTACATATACATAATGAATCATATCGACATATACGATGCCATTAGTCATAGTAAATAATCGACATGTCACGTAGCATATTTATTAACCTGTTAACTGATATGTAGCTAATAAAACAAATTAATCCATGGTATTTTCTATTTATTATCTATTAAAAATGAATCGTGTCACAATTAAAATTCACATAATAGATTTTGCAGGGAGTAATTAATATTAACCAAGAAATAAAAGAATAAAGAATGAGAAAGAAAAAGAAAAGGAGAGGTGAAGTGAAAGGAGAGGGAGTGGAGGAACAGTGGAAGCAGAGAAGATATGAAGAAAAGGGTGAAGCATTGTGTTATCGCTTACGAAAGCACTTTTAGTCAGACTGTCGATAAATAGAATCATGCACAAGTTTCATTGCTTCCGTTTTTGCCTTTTTGTTTCCACAATACTTTTTCTTCTTCTAGTCTCCAATATTTCAACATTAATCACCTAATAATATTTGCTAATGAGTTCGGTTTAGAAGCAATGCCATATGGAAAAAGAAGGGAAGCTAAAACAATATTTTTATGTAAATTTCTTAACAGAAATGAGAAATCTCAACACACACACATATATAGTTAATCTTTAGTCTTTTCTACATAATGCACTTGATATTAATTAGATGTTGTGCATTGTAATAACGTATAGTTTTGAATATTGGAGGAGAGAGAGAGAGAGAGAGAGAGAGAGAGAGAGAGAGAGAGAGAGAGAGAGAGAGAGAGAGAGAGAGAGAGAGAGAGAGAGAGAGAGAGAGAGAGAGAGAGAGAGAGAGAGAGAGAGAGAGAGAGGAATAGTGAGGAGATCGTAAATAGGAATAGAACTGTTGCATCAATGGGACAGTTCCAATTTTGTTGAGTTATGTATTTGCCAGTTTTGGAGCCCCAAACCCTATTATTGATCTTTGGATAACGACCTTTCGTACTATCCACTTCTTCTTTTTAAACATACAATAATAAATGAAATAAATAAACCACTATTTACCCATTTTTCTCTACGTTTCCTCTTTTTTTTTTTTTTGTTTGTTAACGAAAATTTACGTTACTTGTCCTCATATCCAATCCAATTATTACTTATTACAACCATAGAATCTTATTTTACGTTTTTTTTTTTTTGATAAAATCTTATGTTACGTTTATTAATTAGTTTCTTGATTTAGGTAAAGACCACAATTTACATACAATCTAACGTTACTTCATTTATTGGTTTCTTGATTTAAGCCGAAGAGCACACTTTCCTTCAAGAATTTCTTAATACTTCAATTTTTGACCCAAAGTCCCAAACAAACTTCGTGTAAGTAAGTACCAAAAAGGGTATGTTCTAGGTGAATACTAAATGGTAAATACGGATAACTGGAAGTCTGGAACATATAGTAGAGATTATTAACTAATTTGGCTTTGTTTGGGTTGTTGGATTTTTTTTATTGGACAAAGAAGCATAATAACAAGGGTTAATTTGCTCAATAACAAAGAAAAAAATTATAATTCAAAAACTAACCAATTGTGGCATGTGTGGCAATATTATGGCCATTAATTGGATTTAGTTTTTTGGTTAGATTTTTGATTATAAACTTTTTTTATTGAGAAAATAAACCCTAATAACAAAGGTAAACTTGAATTTAATAAAATTTTGGTCTAATATAGTTTTAACTAGGGATATAATTATTATCCGGGATCCGAGACCCGATCCGGTATTCGTAGCTGTCTGGTCCAAAATTTAGGATATATGGAGAGGCCGGATCCGGATAAGAAAAGTAAAATATCAAATCCGTGAAAAGAGGATCCAGATAGTAAAATTTTAAGGTCTGCATATCCGGATCTAGATCTTTTTTTTTGTCAATATTTGGTCACGACGGATTGGCCCATTAGCCTAGTTCCTTTATAAAATTGGCGGAGGGACTCGATCCCGGGTGTCATGGTGCATGCTTTCAGTGGACTCCTGCCAGTAGGCCAAGACCACTTCACATATATTTAGTTATTTAATACATATAATTTTACATAATGAGAATTGAGACTGTGAAGTGACATTAATCTAGTGGCAGAAGGTAAGGAATTAGATTTGGTTCAGTTCACTTTAAAATAAAAAAAATCGGTTAGAGTAAGTTGAGTATTGTGCAAACACCTTCTCTCTCCAAAGTGATCTTATCCTTTTAAGTTTTTTTTTTTGGTAGAATGTTAAATTTTATACCATTTTAAATTTGTGACAGCGATTACAGAAAAACTAAGAAAGCAGAAAGACCGAAATCTACGAAACAAAAGCAACACTACAACAAGGCAAGGAACGAACAAAAAGTTAAACAAGCAAGACATACACCTAAGCAACTGAAACAATCGTTGACCAAGAAACACCGTTTCCGAACACGAAGATTGAAAATTTGCGTTGCAATTCCTAAGAACTCGAATCCTCATTCCCTCAAGCCCCGATGATAGCATAACCTACAGCTTCTCCGAGGACAACACAAAAAGGACAATGATTCACAAGACCTCTCCAAATCTGGCGGCACAGGAGCCTCTGCGGGCTGTCAGAGAAGCCGCCTCCGACTGCCATTCCCGAGCTTGCTAAATCTCAAGAACCATCTCCCACATAAATGAATTAGTTGATGAACCAGAATCGCCGGATCTATTCTAGACTGAATCTCGAACAGAGCTTAAAGCATAGCTTCCTAAATTTTAACTATGAACATAATCCAAGCTGTTGAAACACACACCAACAAAGAAGAGAGGAGCCACACGCAAACTGAAAATGGAACAAGATCCTAGTAAACACCTCACTGTTAGACCTCTGAAATCCAAACAGATCGGAGATCTTCACCGACGGTGGTGATGGAGAAACCAAAACCCACAGGAAACAAAAGATCCACCACGGATCTCGGCTCCACTACAGCCTACCCTCGCTAAACGCCGTTGATGGGAGCCAAACGAGAAGATCACGGGGAGAGATTCCACATATCCAGTAGACCAAGATGGAGGAAGGATATAGATCTAGAACTACTTTGCTGGAGATCCGCCCTCAAAACCTCAAGAAGCAAGCCGGTGAGACCCAAACCAAACCAGCCCGCCATCAACACATAAACCACTCGTGACTGCCGAGAAATTGGAGCCAGAAGAGAGGCTTCTGCCGGAGAGACGATCGATGGACCTCGTCAAAACGCCTCACACCTCCATCGAATCAAATCTCTGCGAAATCCACTAGAGACCACGTCGCCACCAAACCAATTGGAGACTCCTAAGCCGATAACCTCACCGTCGAGAACAAATGGAGAAGACAAGAAGAATAAACAAAGAAAGAGATACACCAGAAAAGCCTCCCCCGGCGGCGGTGAGAGGAGCCAACCACCGGGGAGGCAACAGATTTATGCTTCGCAGCTAGGTTTAGAGAGAGGGAGAAGAGAGAGGTCTTTTTCGTTTCGAATAAAAGTTAATTTCCTTTTAAGTTTTAAGAGAAAGTAATGGATCATCGTAGTCCTCTACTTTAAAACTTGTCACAACTTTAAGTTTGGAGATCTTCAGTCAATTCAGTTCTATTATTTGGTTTGATTATATTGGTCAACCATTTAACATGACATTTTTAAGGTAACTTTATTTGGTTTGATTATATTGGTCAACTATTCAACCAGATTCTCATTAATTGATATTTAAATTTAATTTTGAATAAATCAACAATAAAGATTATTTACTAATTATAAAAACAGCTTTCACACAAAAGAATATATAAATACTACATATTGATGTATTTTTTAATTCAACAATGATCTCGTTTCCCAAAAAATGAATTATCTTATACTTTTTATGTTCGTTATTGCTACATTGTTTTAGCTAAATGAAGCTTGTGTAAAAAATCGTGTAGTAATTTAAAACCAACTCGGTCCAGGTACAATTATCGTATATCATTTTCAATCTAATTGGGACGATCTAAGGATCAAAAATATGAATTTCAATGCGACGCCATATATCATTAAATTCCATTATGAAATATTCTTTGTAATAAGATGGACATGTCTTCTTCTTTGGAAATGATCTAACTTATTATATTCTTATGACGTTGAAGTATACAAAACGGCACCATATTTCCGTTGTGGATAGTTACGCGTGTGGATAGCAAAAAAAGATAGAATATTTTTCACTAGAAAACTAAGTCAACCACCGGTGCTTGCATTATGATGGAATAAATATGTTTTTATATATTCTAAAACTAATTCAATATCTATGTAAATAAGCTTTTTTATGTTATGCGCACTAAGCCATAAAGGTTAAAGACAATCTCATTTGTTATAATATATAACAAAATATCATAATAAAAAATGAGTTTATTTAGTATTTATGCATATGATATCAATGTTTTTAAAATAATAAGATAGTATTTTTTATTTCTACAATGCATTTGTTTATAAAAGAACACTACATCCATATTTTTTTAATATATGAAATTGTTTTCTTTCGTCAACTCTTTAACCATCCGGATATGGATCTGGATACTTTTAACACGGATCTAGATCCGGGTACTCTGAAATTCTAGAATATTGGAATTTGTCCTAGCCTTTGGCTTGGGTTCAGTTGTTTTAGCTGCATATATATTTTCTTATGAAATCTGAGTTATGTGTAGGTGTTTGTTTTCCATTACATCCGATTTAGATTTCATTTTTTTTCCTGCTCCGGTCCGGAGCCTCCGGATATCAAAAACATCAGACTACTTAAACTGTGGGTTAGCTTACATATTAATATTTTGATTATACATTGATACAAAAGGATTGTTAAGTAAAAACTAAATAATTACATTAGCTAGTCATTATGTAGCGTAAAACATACTATAACTGTTTAGTTTATTCGGCATAATCTGAAATAATGTTACGACTTCTTTAGCTCTAATAACCGACAACATTTGTGGATCCTAAAATCCGCAACTAAGAATTTGATAATAAAATGGGGGATTTAGGTTTAAATTCTCGTGATGAACCTAAGAAAAATATATCAAACGTAACAAAATGGATTTGTATTAATATGATTCGAATATCAAGATTAATACAATGGTTTTCCGATATGAAATGTATATCAAATAACAAAAATGTGTTTATGAAAGCTGTGTGATGATTTCTTTCGATCTCAAGTGAATAATTTTCAGTCCGCCTTCTTCAAGTCATCTCTCGCCTTTATATAGCCCCCTCGATCTCCTCAACCGTCCATGTATGTTCGCGGGATATTCTTTCCACGATCCGCGATCCGCAGTTACCTGCTCCGAGATCTCCGGGTTTGACCGACCCTTACTGTTACTTGTGTTTATCTTCTCAGCGCGCAACTTTCTTTCTTTTTCGCTAACTGCTTTAATAAGCCCATCTTAGTGACAAAGCCCAATAAGCTTTTAAGTTATAATTGTTGGGCCTTCGTGGGCCGGTTTTGATACAAAACCTAGCACCAACAATTCCCCCAAGCCTTTAAGAGATAAGTTTGAATCTTGAATCTTGAAGGGTGGAATTTTTTGCATGCCCACTGAGAGGACTGAGTGTTTTATATACAATCTGATTGAGGTTGCATCAGGAAGATCTGATAGTACGGTTTAAGTCAATCTTGATTTGTTCTGCCAGCACGACGTTGATTGCCTCAAACTGATCAAAAATCAATGTGACTTTGATTCGGGAGAGGCGTTGGTTTGATGTGGCATATCCAGGGCCATCTTGAGTATAGCTTGTTTAAGTTATTTGGTTTTGTGAACCATTTCGAGGTTGTTTGTGGATAGTGCTTGGACTTGGATTAGCTGTTTCGAGGATGTTTGTGCAGCCGTTTTGAAGGTCGTTATTATCTCAAGACGAGCATGTTAGAGCCGTTTAGGACATTAAAGTAAAAAATTTGATTAGCCGTATTGAGGCTGTTTGTATGTTGAGTCGAGACTCGGTGACCGTTTTGAAAGTCGTTATGCTTAAGATAAGCGTGTTAAAGCCGTTTAAGACTTTAAAGTAAAAAGTTTGATTAGCCATTTTGAGGTTGTTTGTATGTCGAGTCTAGACTCGGTGCGACCGTTTTGAAGGTCGTTATGCTTAAGATAAGCATGTTAGAGCCGTTTGAGGCTTTGAAGTGAAAAATATGAATTTGAATATTTGGTAAAGATGAGATGATCATGGAAGATAAAGCATGCTTGTATTTTATTTGCATTAGGGGCACGCAAAGTGTGCTTTTGCGGTGTACCGTGAAACAGATGATGTCATGATATGATGAGGACGAAAGGAAAAATGAAAATGGGGGCTGGACTCAATGGTTTGAGCTGCCTACGTACCCTAGTTCGATTATTATTTAGCACTTAGTGGTAATACATTTTGAGACTCATGGTGTTCCATGCTTGCATCTCGGGTATTCCGTTTAAGTTTTTAAGTGTGTTGATAATGTTACGAACTGTTGCGATGACCATGTATGAGCCATCCCATCTAATTCCTAACTTGTATATGTTTCGGCATGCTTTCTAGCTAATGCTTCGACCTCTTCATCACTAACTGCCCACATAGCAGCCCGATGTAAAGCGCCAGCTAGCGTTTCAGCCTTTCGGACCGTCAATTCATGTCAGAATGAGGAGGTGTACCATAGACCATGATGCAACGCTGCTAAAGCCATTTTGTCGTTGAGGTTTGCGATTCTCGCCTTGACCTCTTTGAATCGGGTTATGTATGAATGTAAGGACTCATCAGGGCCTTGTGCTAGTGACCAAAGTTCTGCCTCAGAGGCTCCTTGTTTGATGAAAATCGAATACTGTTTCAGAAATGTTGAAATCAGTTGTCTGAAATTATTAATGGATTTTTCTTGCAGTCTTGAGAACCATACGAGGGCTGAGCCCGCGAGATTCTCCATGAAGAGACAGCAGTAGCCTACCTCCTTTTCATCCTGTGTGGGATGTGCCCTGGTGATAGCCAACCTAAATGCTCGTATGTAATCTTTAGGGTCGCTACTACCTTAATAAATTGGGAGCTTGAGCTTCCCGGTATCCCGAATATGGGCATAAGCGATGCAATCTGTGAATGGGGTCCCTCTAGTTTCCTTGATCATGAGGTCAATTTCTGGAGCTGAACTTATGGCTCTACGGACACGAGAACTCATGAGTTGTAGTTTGGCGTTGGTTTTGTCTAGTCGCTTTCTTAGGATTTCAAAGTTGCAGTCATTTGTGACTCGCTGAATCCTCACATCATGGTTTTCATCCGGCCACATTAGATCGTAAAGGTCCTCATCGAAATCGCTATTTTACTGGGTGATTCGAGGAGGTAACCCTGCCGGTGCTTGTAAGATAGAGGCAGTGGTTGTGCACGGAACGTTAGTTTCCTGTCTTACAGGCGGGGCGAATGTTGCAGTTGGATGAAAGTTAATTGCTCTTGCCCTATCAAGATGAGGGGTTGTACTTGACGCGAACGCCGAAGATCCTAACCACCTCACATTATGTGGCTCACAACCTGGAGGAGGAGGAGGAGATGATGGAGCATGTGGCTGAAATTCGTCTCCTGTCCCGATATGGGTCGGATTCGTTCTTGCTGTGGACGCAGAAGTTCTTGCTAGGTTAGATCCCATGTTTGTGATATTCGGAGGAGTGAATACGGGATGCGTGGTTGTATCAGGGGGTACGCATCGGGTACACACTAGCTTCCGAAGATACGTGGATCGTGGAAAAATCCAAGGTGGTTCGTGGAAGAGGGCTTCATGCCGTTGCTGGCGCTCGAAGAATCCCTGCTCTGTCTTCGATTGTTCTAGACAAGTCGGAAATTCCTGCTGTAAATTCAGCACGTTGCTGCTCCATACTAGCAGCGATATTTCGGGTGAAACTTTTCTGCCTTCTGGTGATATCGAACAGAGAGTTCAGGATGTTTCGGATATCAGCGGCACCAGCTGGGGTTATGGGCACTGCGTTTGCTACCGAGCTAATCACGGTTGGTTCAACACGAGTCAGCGCCGAAACACCAACTCGAGGCGGGGGCAGAGGCAAAGATCTCTCTACCATATTCCTGGGAGCAGGTATTGGATTTGAGCATGCTCTTGGATTGCCCGGCCTGATCCAAACTCTAGAGTTTAGGCAATCCGTGGCGATCTGGTTTTGTGCATTCGTTCCAGTGGTCGAGACCAAAGGAGCATCCCGCTGGCTTGGGGAGCTGAAAGCTCCCGAAACCGCGGTCGAGAGGTCAGACCTCGTTTGTTCCGGCGTGGTGATCATTGAGGATCCTACAGTATCATGGCGAACTGGTCTTGTGGAACGAGGTCGTCCCGTTTCGGTTCGACTAGCATCCTGACAGTTTGCTTGTGGTGCTGCGATTGGCACCAGGTTTTGCTGATCCGGTTGTGGGATCACGTTGAGGGTGGTTGTCTTGGAAGCAACGTCCATCGCGTCTTACTGCACGGGAGCTTGAGTTGATGGTTGAATGGTGGCATTGGCGGTTTGATCGGTCGCAACGGATCTTGGAGTGTTTGATGGAAGTTGATCCATTTTGTTACTTTGAAGATCGGATCTAGGGTTTTTGAGTGAGAGAATCTAATTTTCCCTCTACCTGGCGCGCCAAATTGTGGATCATAAAATCCGCAACTAAGAATTTGATAATAAAATGGGGGATTTAGGTTTAAATTCTCGTGATGAACACAAGAAAAATATATCAAACATAACAAAATGGATTTGTATTAATATGATTCGAATATCAAGATTAATACAATGGTTTTCCGATATGAAATGTATATCAAATAACAAAAATGTGTTTATGAAAGCTGTGTGATGATTTCTTTCGATCTCAAGTGAATAATTTTCAGTCCGCCTTCTTCAAGTCAGCTCTCGCCTTTATATAGCCCCCTCGATCTCCTCAACCGTCCATGTATGTTCGCGGGATATTCTTTCCACAATCCGCGATCCGCAGTTACCTGCTCCAAGATCTCCGGGTTTGACCGATCCTTGCTGTTACTCGTGCTTATCTTCTCAGCACGCAGCTTTCTCTCTTTTTCGCTAACTGCTTTAATAAGCACATCTTAGTGATAAAGCTCAATAAGCTTTTAAGTTATAATTGTTGGGCCTTCGTGGGCTGGTTTTGATACAAAACCTAGCACCAACAATTGTTTTGTATCAGATAAATTTACTTTGTTTACTTTATTTTTTTATTGAAATACAAATTCCGTCAAAGTTTAAATAATTACCAATCACACCCTCAACTTTCAGTTGTAACACATTACCACCCCAGTCTCCAATCCTTACATCAACACACATGAACAAGATTTAATCTGTGCATAAATCGCTGCATTTTATTGCCATATCTAGTATTGATCACCCAAATGACCCAAGAAGGATAAGATAAGATTTAATTACAGTGAAGTTGCAGCACAAAATATTAACACCTGAGTCTCTTGATTCTTGTGGAAAGTAGCGGAAAAAACTTAACCAGTCTTTTCTTGGCAGAGCTCATTAACTTCCGAGATTCAAAGTACTCCATGGCGACTCGATCATAGCAGCACATAGGACAGTGAAAGTTCCCGTCTTCATCAACGTCAACAGGACAACACAAGCATTCCTTGTGAACTTTTGCTGCACACTCGCTTCTGCTACATACCAATAACGTTCCTTCTTTCTCGCATTTCCAGCATACATTCTCGGGTTTTGTCCGGGAGCTCGAATGAAGAAGGTTCGTGTAAGTGTTTGTATTCTCCGTGGCCAAGACTGGACCTTTAACCATATGGTCCACATCTGACTCATCATCATCGCTCCCACTGATTAACCACGTTCCATCTCTTGTACATTTAACACGAGCATCCTCTGGCCATGGACATCTTCTTGAGCTAGGAGAAAAAGTCTCAGCAGTAGTACAATCGTCGTTAATGGGTTCAACGGTTGTCTCAGTATTGTCATCGATCATAATTACTTCATCTCTCCCATTGGTGTGCATTGGCTCATCTGCATCCTCGATGACAACTACTTTATCTTCCTCGTTTATGTTTTGTTCCGAACCAATATGAACTTGTTGCTCAGCTACCGCCTCCTCCTCGCATGTATCCATGTGCACAGATCTATCATCTCTAAAAACAGGATCATTTGCTTCCATGGAAGGAGCTGCACTTGTCTGGTTCTCCATTAAACTCACATCTCTCAGCTAGACAATCCAAACAAAAAAAGAACTGAGAATTGTTGTTTCGATCACTGAATTGAACATCCTTATAAAGAAAAGCATGAAACAGAGGGAAAGGAAAGTTATAAGTAATATTTACCTTCTCAAGTGCACATTGTGGCAAACACATGTTCTTGTGAGCAATAAAAGGAAGAATATTAAATTTGGATAGCTCTGGCATTCCCGCTCGTAGTTCTGATACAGGAATCTAACATTTAGAGAACAAAAGACTACAATAAGAAACCCATACATCCTAATTCTCCTGCTCCTAGTAAAGTTATAATTATGAGTTTGCTCATACCTCTTTCAGAATTGCTCTGAGAACATCAGTGTTGCTACAAGATAAATCAAACTCGACTCTTGCCTCTGAAGTAGAAGCAACTGTAGCATCATTCTTGCTTGGATCAAACATGAACTCCAAGACTCTAAGAGCCAGGACTTCATTAATCCTCCACCCATAGTCATCTGAGTATACATAGCCCATGTTCATCAAATCTGAACCAAATAGAGAATTCATGTTAAACAACTGCTCTTAAGTCTTAACACACACAAAAACTGGTGGAGGAGTCCGGATCGAGTTACCGTGTATGCATCGTATATCCTTAACGAATTTGGCTACATATTCAATACACCATAACCATTCAGCTATTTGTGGTGCTTGAGAAGAATATTCATTCATCAATTCCTCAAGGCTCAAATCAGAAGCTTTAGAGCAACCATTGTCATCCATCAAAAGCTGCGTTTCAGAAAATACATAGTCAAGAAAACCCTAAAACCCCATTTCTCCTTCAAACCCTCAAATTCCAAATTCCAAAATCACAGATCGATCAATTAATCAAAAACTAGTAATTCCGTAAACTAAATTCAACATCATTGATACGAGAAGGAGATCAAACATACCATAGAAATAGAAATTTAAGTAAGCGAATCATCAATCGGCTCAAAAGCAATGAGGAAGGCGAATTCCAGAAACCCTACCAGCGATTGGCGAGTAAATTTTCAGAGTTAGAGCAGATTCAGTGACCAATATTCATCGATTCGCAAATCTCCCGCCTCGAATTTCAAAAATTCCTTAAGAAACTTCGACGTCGACCTCCTTCTTCTTCTCCGATCACACTAACGTTGAGTCGATTAACTAAAAGTCTAAAGAGGAAAAGACTTAACTTTATATTGGGCCGTAACTGGGCCTTAGTAATATTATCTATTAACTGATCCACACCGTTGAAAATCCAGAATCAAATCTCAGCCGTCAAAATGTATATCTTATTATATAAAGTTTAATGCGTCAAACATAATAATTAACACAATCGTGACACGTGTCAATCGGTCGATTTAGATTTTGACATGTGTAAATTATTTATCCAATTAAATAACATATAACAAATATGATTATATTTTTAAAATTAAAGTAACTAATTGATAAACATGAATGAATACATAAACAATATCTCAATCTTATCTTGTTATAAAAAATATATGTATTTATGTATTCCAAAAATAAATAAATCCTACTTTGAATTGTAATTGTCATATCCGATGCTATAAATCGGATTTTGACATGTGTAAATTATTTTTCCAATTAGATAACATATAAAAAATTTGATTATATTTTTAAAATTAAAGTAACTAATTGATAAACATGAATAAATACATGAGCAATATCCCAATCTTATCTTATTATAAAAAAAATATATGTATTTATCTATTCCAAAAATAAATAAATCCTACTTTGAATTGTAATTGTCATATCCGATGCTATAAATCGTGAGCAATATCCTAAACTTATTATATATAAAATATATATATATATATATATATATATATATATATATATCTTCATGAATTTCAAGAATAAATAAATCCTACTTCAATTTGTAATTGTCATCCAATTCTACAACTTTATTTTAAACATAAGATATGCATTCACTTTCAAAACTGTAACAATTTTGCCAAATTAAAAGATATGCATGTGGATTTATATGGTATTCTCATAACTTTTAAATTATGATTTTATCGTATTACATTTGTCTAACTATAGTTTTTTTTTCCTTAGATGCAATTGGATATATTAAAGATATGAAAAAAATTGAGACAATTTCCAGAATACCCTACATTTAGAGGCAAAATGTCTCAATATACCTTTAAGAATTTTTTTTCCATAATGCCCTTAATTTAATTGAAAATAATTTAAATATAAGGTATTTTAAATTATAAAATTTCTGATAATTATAAACATATAAAGCATAGTACTTTTTGTGAAAACATTTTTTTAAAAGTTAAACATCATCTTTTATAAATGATTTGAGTTTTTCTTTCTACCACTGGCAGATAGTAGATTCTGGCAATTACTGTTAATCTACAAGACGTAGAACATTAATTGTCATTCTTCTACGAGAGCTAGAATCTGAATTTTATCATTTTACAGCTATCTACCGCTCACAGATTCTAAATTCTACAAATTTACTACGTTCTGCCGCGGCCGGTTTGCCGATTGTACCGCCCCTCTCTACCAATATAGCTTCTCTCTGCCAATTTGTAGAACATACATTCTACTAAGTGGTTATCACTCCCATAAACGTAGGAGTAAATTTAGGAATAAATATTAAATTTCCGAAAATGTAATATTATAAATATATTTGAATTCCGTTTTTGATGTTTTTAATTTTTGATATCAATTACTGAATATTTAAAAAATTGTAATTAATTATTGAATATTTAATTATTTTCTAATTTTAAATATTTTGTTTCCTAAAATGAATATTTGATGAATATTTAACAGCCGCCGGTGTAAAATTCAGCATTCAAATAATGATATTTGGGGATTTTTTTCATATTCTATACTTTAAGTATTACAACCATTTTTTAATTAATTGATTAATTCTTACATTAATTTTTTATTCAAACCAAGCCCGTGCGACTCACGGGTCTAGTTATTAAGAAAAAGGCATAAAAAGCTAATATAATAATGATTTGGGCCTGGGCCAGTAATTGGGTCCATTCTCCAAATACTATAATCTAAAGTTGTAGAAGAAAATAAGAAGAGGAAACTAATAAACAACGAAACAAGCAACAGAAAAAAAAACGCGTCGCGAAAGCTGCGTTCACACAGACGCTACACGTAAATTAAAATGATTCACAATTTCACATCAGTCTACTTTTATAAAAAAAAACAATTTTATTTGTCAATTGTCTCATTGTCTGTATCCTCTCATCGAAACAAACCACTAAACCCCAATGGTATTGCATGGAGAAATATCAACGAAATCTTGTCAGCTATTGTTATTTAAAATTTAATTTTATTAGTATAAGTCACTTAAACGTATTGTTCTTCTGCCTCTTATTGTTTCAACCAGTCTACTAATTACTACACTTATTCTACTAATAACTAGCTAGGACGCGTGTTCCGTATTATTCCAATTGTGCACCACATATTAAAATGCTACAAATACTCGATAGAGAAATGAAATTTTAGTGTTACTAGTTTGTCATGTGTATATATTATATATATACCGTCATAAATATGCATCCATATGCGTGTACGCGATTATATTGTCACCATCAGCTAAGTGGTGTGAGTGTGAAAACAGAAGCAAAAAATAAAGAAAAGGGAAAGTTCTTGTGATTTTTCTGTGAATTCTTTTAATATGTAAGATAGAGACGTTGAACATTGTTATTCAAATTCATAACTCAGTCAAACAAGTTTTGAAATTGAGTCATGTTCATATTACTCACTTTTATCACTTGCATTGGGATTGAATTTGGATCGGGTTATTTGGCCGTGCAGACTACTTCGCCACAATAATTTTTAATGATAAATTTAGATTGAGAAATGCGATAAAACGGTTAGTGCGTTAATGTACATTTTACCACTTTCATAACAAAGATCAATTAGATCAAATTTTGCTCCTCGAAGTTGAAGACATGAAATTTTTGTGGTTTGCGGTTTTTTTGTGTGTATTATATTATTATTATTTTTGCTAAATTTTGGTATATTATTTGTATTGTAATTTACGATTGTATTTCATTTTTGTCAATGGTGTTTCTCTTTTAGGCATTTCGCCAAAAAGAGGAGATCTTGTCGGCTATGTCTCCCGTAAAAACTTGTGGACTAAGCTTTTGGTTTTCCCCGCATTGTAACATGTTTGGATTAATAATATAACCTCGTACGAGAAAACAAAGTTTTGCGAATCTTATTTCACAGTCATTAAAACCACAACAATGATACTTATGTGCTACATCAACATAATAACTGCAGCAACTATATATATACTCCCTCAGTATTTCAATATAAGATGTTTTTGACAAAAATCACATATATTAAGAAAATCATTTCTATTTCAAAAAAAAATATATTTAATATATATGATTAAACAATTTCACCAATCATAAAAAAATATAAAATAATATTGGTCACATAATACTCAATAAAATATAACATAGCATAGAAATCTGAAAACATCTAATATTATAAAACACACAAAAATCTCTAAAACATCCTATATAGAAAAGTGAAGTGTCTTTTTAGAACTTTAGTAAACTTCCAATGACTTAATCCGCATGATAGAAAACAATTATCATGATTCATGTCCAAATATAGAGTGAATTTTTAAAATTTATACTAATTAATCAGATTTTTTTTCTCTTATAACAACTACCAAGTAAGTTAATTGAATTTACACCAAATTTTTACTATACTGTTTTTACTCATTTAAACGATATGCTGTTACTCGTCGTTTTCATACTTTAATCATAGCATTCACGTTCTTTTTCTTCTTCTGTTCAAAGACTAAATATATAATAATCAAGTTTTGATTAACCAACACTAGAAGCAATCAAACATTAATCATTTTTTTCTCTATTTATATATATATGCCTTTTCCTTGCGAAAAGACTCTCAGCTTTTACTAGCAGAGGAAACAGAGATGAATAACAGAGACGTGGTTCAAACGGCGGTTAAGAGTCTCGGCAAGGGTTTCGATTTAACGGCGGATTTCCGGTTAAAATACTGTAAAGACGGCGACGGAGCCGCCGGAGATGACAAGTTAGTCGTCCTCGATCAAACTCGCAACAGAGAATTACATGTTCCTGGTTTCGGAGCTTTTGATAATGTCTCCTCCGATATCAACTGCGACAAAGGCGAACGCACTCGATTTCGTTCCGACATTCTCGATTTTAATAAGGTAAATCATTCCTTCCTAGTATAATATTATAACACAAACTTTTTGAAAATGTAGATATTCATCTATATGTGTTTTGTTTTTGCTAAAAATATTTATGTAGTTATGTTTTGGAAATTTCAGATGTCGGAGTTTTTTAATCAGAGATCGTCGGTGACCGGAAAAATCCCGTCGGGAAATTTCAACGCGACGTTTGGTTTTCAGAGCGGTTCATGGGCGATTGATGCCGCAAACGTTAAATCTTTAGGTCTTGATGCGTCTAGTGTAACGCTATTTAATCTACACATTCATAATCCTAATCGTTTGCGTCTCACTGATCGCGTTCGAAACGCTGTTCCGTCTTCATGGGACCCGCAATTATTGGCCAGGTATTATAAATTTATAATTGCATTTTTAAAAAAATTTAATTGCGTGGCATTACATTACATTACGAGCGCAATCATATCGTCGAAATTTTCAAACTTGCCATTTTTGGTTGAATTTGTGATTAATTTTTGATAGAACAGTTGGGGGTTTTTTTTTGCTAAGTCTATGTTATATATCACTTTAATGTGAAGTATATCTGTTTTTCTCCTATCTTATTCCGTTTAAATATTAAAATTCAATTGTCAACGTTTGCAACTAGAATCGTACCGAAAAATCAGCAAGAAGACTTTATTTTCTTGATACTACTTAATTGAATTGAAATTTTTAAAAACTAATACAAACATTGAATAATTGTAAACTGAAGAACCTGAATGTTTATTTGCAACGACGACTTTGAAACAATAATCCAAAACATATAACCACCAACTTGCTAATATAAAATTTTGTCAGTATTATTATTTAAAAAAAGTATTTTGTCAGTATACTTATCTTAATTTTTTTAAATTACAGGTTTATAGAGAAGTATGGTACACACGTAATAACTGGGGTAAGTGTAGGAGGACAAGACGTGGTGGTTGTGAGACAAGACAAGTCCTCCGATCTCGACTCCGACCTTCTCCGTCACTATCTCTACGATCTCGGCGACCAATTGTTCACCGGCTCTTGTCTTCTCTCTTCTCGTCGGCCCAATAAGGCCCATAACCAATCACACTCTCAGCCCAAGGTCAGCCCCATTTTAAGTCAATCAACTTTAGCATAATACATTTTTCATTTGTGTTATGAACTGATGATCATGACTAGAGTTTTTATATACTATTGCAGTTTCCAGAAGCTTTTAATGTCTTTGATGATAAACAAACGGTTGCTTTCAACAATTTCTCGATAAATTCACAAGAAGTAAGTTTCGTATATATTCTTTTTTTTTTTTTTTTTTGAATTGAATGTAAAAATATATTCAAACCAAAAATATAGTTTCGTATAATTGAAAAGCGGAAAAACTCGAATTTGTATAATGAAACTGTGTTTTCATCACTAGAAAAGTAATTTTTATTTGTGTGTAGGGAATAACGGTTATATGCGCGAAAAGAGGAGGCGACGGAAGAGCAAAGAGCCATAGTGAATGGCTAATAACAGTACCGGAAAAGCCCGACGCGATCAATTTCAATTTTGTTCCGATCACATCACTCCTTAAAGACGTCCCTGGCTCTGGTCTTCTATCTCACGCAATGTCTCTCTACCTAAGATGTAACTTTCCTGACCTTTTAAGTACATTGACACTATAAAAAGAGTAGTAGTAGGTTTGGTAAATGATTGAAAGGAGTAATTTGGTAATTTAACAGACAAGCCGCCGTTAATGGACCTACAATATTTTTTGGACTTCTCTGGACCTAGAACGTGGGCTCCGGTACATAACGATCTTCCATTTGGCGCGGCGCCAAATATGGCTTCGACGTATCCGGCTCTTCACATCAACTTCATGGGTCCTAAACTATACGTTAATACCACTCCCGTACGTATCTATTCTTATCTAATCCTTGCTTACATTATTTTAATCTCTTTCACAATATCACTAAATGTTATACACATCAAAAATGTAAGTAGTTATACTAATTGTTGGATGTTTTTCCCCTGGTTAGGTGACAAGCGAGAAGAATCCAGTAACCGGAATGCGATTTTTCCTTGAAGGCAAGAAATGCAATAGGTATAGACATTTTTTTTTACATTTTTTTTTGGTAAGATAGTCAACCAATAGCAAAATAACTAGATTTGATAATCTTGTGTAACAATTCGACACATTTTTGTTTTCGTCTAGAATTCATGCATATAAATTCAAAAGCTATATAATGAAATAATGAAGTTCTGCTTATTAGGCTGGCCATGCACTTACAACACCTAGAGAATACAAGGACTTCGGTTGGGGAAAAGATCACCGACGATCATAAATGGAGACGTTCCGACCAAATATCCGACAATGATCGATACTTTGAACCTTTAAACGGTAAGAAATTCTCACACGTGTGTACAGCTCCAGTGAAATACGACCCAAACTGGATCACTTCAACAACTAGCAAAAACACCCAAAACGACGTCGCTTACATAGTCACCGGAGCTCAGCTAGAAGTGAAAAAACACGGCTCAAAATCCGTTCTCCATCTTCGTCTCCGATTCACCGGAGTCTCCGATCACTACGTTGTTCAGAAAGATTGGGTCCATGGTCCCGGAACTTCGCAAAAATCGGGAATCTTCTCTTCAATGAGCTTACCATTGACAAGTGGGAGTGTTCATCATAATATGGTCAATAACAAAGAAAAAAACGAAGTCGTTTTGGATTCCGGTGTTTTCCCCGGTGGACCTCCGGTTCCCGCGAATAACAAGATTGTGAAATTTGTTGATCTTTCGCAGTTATGTCGAGGACCTCAACATAGTCCTGGTCATTGGGTAGTTACTGGAGTTAGGCTTTATTTGGAGAAAGGGAAACTTTGCTTACATGTCAAGTTTTCATTACTACATCGCCAACGTCTTCTTCTTGCCCCTTCTTGATACGAAAAAAGTAAAAGAATCAAATTTTGTTTGTATACATTTATTTATTTTTATTTTTTTCCTCCGAAATTGCGACATACAAAAGGTTAATTTCTTGATTTTGGAATGTGTATATACCTAATATATATATAGAGTATATGTTTGCGTGTTTGATAACTGTTTATTTAAGGTACATACACATGTTGAGGAGTTGAAAATAACAAATCTTATTTATTTTTAGTAAGTTTTTTTTTGTTCTTCTTCTTATAAAATTGAGTTTTTTTTTTGTAGAGATGTTCACATTTCACTAACTTAATTTCTTGTTGATTCACCAAAAAAATTAATTTCTTGTTATAAAAAATTGAAAGAAAAATCATGTAATTTAAAATGAGTTTTAAGCTTTGGTTTTGATTTAATTCAGTCAAACCATCTTGATTGGACATTTTTAGTAGAAAAAACTTATGTTTCTTACTCTCAACGGATGAAAGAGAACTCATTATGGAGCCTTAAAGAAGGTAGTGGTGGTTCTTCTACATGGTCGCAACTTTTGAAGCTAAGACCTTTAGCAAAGAAGTTCATTTCTTGCTCTCTTGGAAATGGTAAGGATTGCTCTTTCTGGTTTGATGTCTGGACGGCGCCGTTTGGAAAACTCATTACCTTCATAGGTGAAGGAGGTCCAAGGACCTATGGAATCCCAATTAACTCTAAGGTCTCAAGAACGGCAACAACAAATGGATGAAATTTCAGAGGTTTTAGAAGCGAAAATATGACTACTCTCTTAATGCATCTTACTAAGTCTCTTTGTCTGTGGAGATGGAGGATTATTACATTTGGAAAGATGGAGCAGGCCCTAACAAAGACAGCTTCAGATTCTCCATTGTAAGACAACAATTAGCCGCACCTTTCTCAGAGGTTCAGTAGCACAAAGAGGTTTGGTTCTCAGGACACATCCCTAAACATGCTTTCATTATGTGGTTGGCTTGCCTTGATAGATTGACTACCAAATCCAGGCTGGTAAATTGGGGAATCATGGATGATTCCACTTGTGTGCTTTGTGAGATTACCATGAAACAAGAGACCACTTATTGTTTAACTGTCTGTATAGTTAATATGTGTGGAGATTGGGATTTCGTAGGATCAATGCTCTTTATATTGGGTTTGGAACTTGGACTGTCTTTCAGAGACGGTTGAAGAGGAGTTACCCGACAGAAGCTGAAATCAACTTGAGACTCTTTCTAGCTCAAGAAACAGTCTATGCTCTATGGAAACAAAGGAACGATCGCATTTTCAAAAACATATCAGTCTCGGCTGAAGTTCTGTTTAAGAAAGTGGATAGGGGGAGTCAGGGATTCTTGTTTGGCTCGTAAGGCTAGACAAATTTTGTGTGACACCCTCGGCTTGTGGTTTAGAGGTCAACAACCTCATATGTAATCTATTTCCTATCTTTACCTTCCTGGTCTCTGACATAAGGTTTTTTATTTCTTTTTCCTAAGAGTGTCCAATGGTGGCTATTAAGGTAAGTTCTTAACATAAAACATATTAAAATTAAATAAAAATTGGTTTAATTATGAAGAACCAAATCTTTTTTAAGAGTTTTAAGGATTGGTTCTTACCTACCACGTGTCACCGTGTGATTCGTCAATGTTTTTTTGACAAGGAATAAAAAAATAAACTCGCGTCGTACGCGTTTTTGTTCTCATTAAATGTAATATATTTTTCGTTTTATTCAATGTATTATGTTTATAATTTAAGAAAATAAATTCTACTTAAAATAAAATATTTTTCATAATTTGTTTTTTATTAAGAACCCTTACTAAGGTTTTACCATTGGAAGAGAAAAAAAAATAAAAACTTTTTTTAGAGTTCTTATGGATTGATGATGAAAGATTTATAATAAAAAAATTGGTAAAAACCATGTGAAGGGTTTCAACATTGAACATGCTTTTATTCCTTTATGTAACATCTCCTAATTAATCATATATATGAAATGAGAGCTAACCCTCTCCATATGACTGACACATCATCACACCCGAAGATGACATGTGTCGTAGAAAAACCTAAGAGTTATCTCGTATTCAAACATTACGACTATAACTTTTTTCTTTTCAACTTCTCTAATAACTTTAGTTATTGATAAGTTTAATGTAAAATATTAAACATCATTGTATTAGATTGGATATTTTTTTCTTCATCTTTCTTATCTTCGTGATTTGAGTCAGATCTCAGGATTTTACTAAAGAAATCGAATTTATGTGAGGAGGAAGAAGCACCATTGTTCATGTTGTATATCTTTCGACTTGCTAGCGTACCATATTAAACTTGTATTCACAATCTCATGCAAACAATTATTCCCATATTCAATTTCTAGGGATTACCTACCGTTGTTGATTTCAGTACATGAGGAAATGTGTGATCCAATAAATTTCGTTGCGGCTATGTAAATTCTTGGGGTTTGAAAAGCTCGATGGGAATAATTGAATTGTTAGTTTATAAATAGACATAAAAATTTACAAAGATCAAATAAAAAAACTTAATTAGTTATCTCGACTTCTTCTTCTTCGTGCTCCACCGGCACCATCACGTCGTTCTTTCTTTCTCCATATATTTTTTTTTATCTTCACTGGTAATTACCAAAACCCCTTTTTTCTTTCATTTTAATTTATTTTGATTTTTTATTCTAGACATTGACGAACACTAAACTACTAAATAGGATAAATAATAATATAACATAATAGATCCGGATAAATGTTTTATTAGTGATGATTTGATATATTTTTTATTTCAATATATTAGATTTATTAATATGCAAACAAGATCGTATCCGTCCATAATAGAATGATCTAGCTATTATATCTATAGAAAAATAACTAGTTAAGAACTTAGACTATAAGAGTACGGTGAAAAACTTTATTTAAAAAGAAAGAAGAAATATTTTGTCTTGAAATTTTTAGTTATAGTTTACGGGTTTTGTTTTGAATATTTTTGTTAGTTTTGAGAAAAATATATATTAATAGGTCCTTATTTTTTATTTCGTCTAGGGCCCCATACGGCTAAGCACGGCACTGTACACATCATCTCAATAACTAACAAAATTTTTTTTGATCATTATTCTTTAGGGCAACACAAAAAATACTTTTATGAAAGATCATGTAAGTGGGTTGCTTCGTAAAATTCTTGAGGTTGTATTCAAAAGAACATTATAAGTTCCAACCCTCCACAACTATTATATTTGTTCTTGTATTGTTTTCTTGTGTGAGATATAAATATATTCATGTGTAGCTATGTATTACAAGTGCTATTTACATCGGTGTTCTAACTCATCAGTAAAAACTTGAGTTTTTTTTTTTCATTTTTTCACTATACGATTTTTTGAAAAAACTCGCGCGTATGCACGGGTATAGGCCTAGTATATAAGTAATGTCCAACTCCAATTAGTATGTGATCTTTTGGGAAAAAACCCAAAAATAAATCCGTGCGGCTTTGCTGCTTCGACCCAAAGCGAACAATATCATACTAATAGAAGAGTTGGACATGGGCTTTGATCATTCTTAACAAGTAAATCATTCTTATATATTTTGACGATTCTTCTTTGATGTTATTTCGTAAACTTTAAACATGTAAAAACATATCACTAACCAAATTATCTATCTTTGCTTTTTCTTCTTGATCTAGTTATACTTTTATCCATGATCAATTATTTTGTAAAATTACTTTGTGGTTGTTCTTTTTCCATTTTAACTTTTTTTTTTTTTGGTAATTACAATTTTGATATAATAAATGAGAAGATACACAAATGATACAGAAATGATTATTTGGTAATTACTTACGGGACTTCATCAGAAATGTATATGTGAATAAAAGATACACAAATGAGAAGTGTACTGATGTGAAGCCTCCACGGGGACAGATGGTAAGAAGCGTGTTTTTGACATCGACTAGTCCAAATGATTCTTAACAATGTTACTTAACATTCTTCAGGGGGAAAGAAATGATCATAATGAGATACGTAGTTCTTCTAGTGGATCTCCAAGTCCGCCTTATGAAGTCCTCTTCGCATAGCAGAGCCTCCGAAACTGGAAGTCATCAGAACTATCGTTGCTCCACCAGATGCAATGGTTCACATTTGGAGTTTATATATACCTCTGTTTAAGGCTGATGGAAGAATAATGTTGTTTTTGTCTGATTTAGCTAATTTCAGAAAACGGTATCATCTAGTACCTTGACTTCTGCAAATGAGAATCCACAAGGAGTGAAACTGGAGCCTACTGTTAGCCTGATTGATTTTGATGCTGACCCTGAGCACCGCAGTTAACAACATCTCAGCCTGTAGCACACCCAACAAGTTCATCTAATGATAATTGGGCATCTTTTGACAATATATCTGAAAAAAATTATCTACACAAAAACTCAACTTGATTGAATGAACCAGTGAATTATAAGAACAAATCCTCAAATTCATTAAGAAAACTACAATCCCAAATTACAAAACGAAAAAACTCTCCAAACATTGAAGAAAAGACTCATTACTGCCACAAGCCTCCACTTCACCACCACCCTAATCAAAATCAAACATTTTGTACATATGAAAGACATAACTCAGAAGAAAAAAAAAAATCAACTCAAACGCAAAACATGGCCTAACCGCTCGAGCGTTTCCTGCCTCTGACGCCTTCTTGATCCTCACAAGCTTATCATAAACGACCCACGCAAAGCTCAAGAAATGGTCGCGATTCAAACCCTCGTTGTAAACTCCCCAATAACTTTTATGGTACGTCACGTAATACCAAGCAGAAGCCTTTGCCGCTTCATCAAACCTCTCTTCTTCTTCAGCCGCATTGAACCACGACAAAGCTTCTTTCCTCAGCGACCGAACCGCCACTCCAATGGATTCCGCATCCCGTCTCTTAGTGAAGGACTTCGACATCCTCATGATACCGCCACTAAGTATCTCAGCCTCAGTCTTAATCCCATAATAATCCATCAGGTTACCTAACTTGTAATCGTAGTTTCCCTTGTAGAAGAAGGCTTCATCAATATACTCTTCAAATCCATCAACTTCCATGTCTTTATCATACGACTTTGAGGCCACTTCAAGTGTAAACGATTTGATCGAGATCAACGGTGGAGCTCGCTCTTTTACCTCTCTAAAAAGCTTACCAATCACGTTTGTCGACTCATACGTTGGTTTATCCGGTTTCTCCATGAAATCCGGATACTCTTTCACATAAAGATGCTGCGGTATCTCAGCTGCAACACCGGTTTTCGGGAAATCCACAGCGATTGAGAACTTCCGCGCAAGCTCAATGCATGGATTACTAAACGCCCTGCGTGGTTCTTTATCCGCAAAGGCAGTATGAGCATTTGCAATGATTCCTAGACTATCATTGACAATGTAGTTCGTGAAGTACTCTTCGATTTCCTGTAAACCGATTTAGTAAATCAAAAATCAATCTCCCAATGCAAGAATTAAATAATGTAACCAAGAGATCGAAATTTTTAGATTTTTACCTCAATTGTGACATCATGGTCCAAGATTTGAGGTGGTTCAGGAGTGTAGTCCATTGGTTCAGAGGTTCTTGGTGGAATCATTTCAGCATCCCAACATACAAAGTATATATCTCCATCTAAATCACTCCCTGAACACTCATTTGGGTGCGGCCTAAGCACAAAAAAAAGATCAGATTCACAATCCAAGTCTAAAAAAAAATCAGAATCAAGATTAGAAAAGAAATTACCTCATCCCCTTCTGCGGGAAAACAACGCAGTCCACCATGTGACTCAGAGTAGGGACATTGACAGCTTGAAGAACACGCACGTCACCTGGATGCAGACACGGGTTTTTCGCAACCACAACAGGTCCTGTGATGATGAATCGATTTCCCGGCCTATTGGGATCTGAATACTGCACGACCACCTGACCGTATTCCAATGTTCTGGTCTCGTCTAGGCATCCCATCATAGATCTTCCACGAGGAATGAAAACCCGTGTTTTCGTCCGTAGTTCAAGCAACTTAGATACCCTGAAATTCTGAAGCATCATTGAGAGGAAAGGCTCCGCGTCGGGTTTATAACCACACAAGATTAATTCCCTGAGAATGTATGTGTTCTCCCCTGGAGCCATTAAACCAAGAGCCCCGTGAGCCTCCAAAGGATCGGTTAAGATTGCGTCGAGCTTCTCCACGACTTCTCTTTGCTTCTTCTCAAAGACATTGTCTTCAACTCCGAGAGAAGACAAAAGGGTAATCAGCTGTCTGTTCAGATAACAAGGTTGGTACTTGCTCCATGCCAAAACATCAAGCTTCGTGTTCACGGACTCGAATTTACTCATACTCTTCCTCAAAGACAGTTTCTTTGATGAGGTAGGATCCACAGCCACCACTCCTTTATACCCGCCATAACGAATTTGGAAAGCAGACGGAGGAAACTCCGTGAGGCCACATTTCTTAGCCACCCGTCTAGCAAATTCAGCTGAGATCTTTCCTATTCCATCGGAAAACACATAGCGCGTCCCTAGATAACTTGTCTCGACATCAGGAATCTCTTCAATCTCATGGCTGCCAACATTAAGTGTCTCTCTGGACGAGCTAAACGACTGTCCGAGCCTTGCTGCGTATTTTGCTATGTTTCTTATATAATCGAAATCACCCATCCATGCTCTAATATGTGCTGCCGTAAGCCCTCCTCTTGGCGCAAACATCCAAGCTGAGTTTTCACGCAATTGGCTGGAAGAAAAGGCGAGAAACTCAAACTTCTTATCACCAATGACAATCCCATCGCGAAGAACAGAGAGAATCCTGCCGTACAGCTTCGTTTTTCGTTGAGTAGAAGAGCGTGGAGACAAGTCCATAGAACGAACCTTTTCCAAATCTTCATCAACAAATGATATCCTTAGGAAATTGTTGATATAGTTGGAGTAATGTCGAAGCACACGATTCGAAACATTCACCTCCGGTCCAGAGAAATAGACTCTTGTTGGTGTAACCTGGACGCGATACATATAAACAAGCCCATCGTCTAAAGATATCGTAGGAGAAAGTGGAAGCTTTCCTTTCACCATCCACGTTCTGTACTCTTCACGAAGCCAACGAGCAGGCTCATAGCAACATTCCTTAAGATAATAGAGTTTCTCAAGAGCGTGATCTATGAGAGCTCTCTCATATCTTTTTGGATCAAGCAGCTGATAGAAGTCAAGATCAAGAGCTGGCCCCGGGAGACACGCGTTCTGCACCAATGTATTGACTTTGAACAAGATCTCGAAAGGCAAATGAAACCCCGGAGGAGGATCAACGATAGGAACAAGCTTGTTTGCATCCGACGAATAGCTAGACCCGGATTCAAGAAGAAAGTTGCTGGCTTTATGCTCAGAGTAGTTTCCCGCAAAATTCTCTCGGAAATCAGGAACATTGAGATGATGAGGAAGCTCTAAACAGAACGCCAACGATTGAGCGATACGAGAAGACGAAGTGAAATCTGTAGTTCGTATCCATTGCTCATCAGATCCATCACTAAAGAAATCAAACCTTCCAAACAAATTGACAGGTGAATCTTCTTTCTCAAAGATCTTAGGAGCACCAATCACCTGAATCACAAGAAACTTCGAAGACCGTCCTAGAGGCGAATGTAAATCAATCTGCCATATGTTCTCATACGGAAGCTCAAGCCAATACTCCTTCTCACACCAATTCATCGAGAAATGAAGCTTTCGCATTCCCGTTCCAAAGGAAACACAAACATTCTCAACACTCCATAAAACCGAAAACTTCTTGGGAGAAACCTGACATCCGAAATACATCTTCAAATCGGAGATGTTGTGCAACGAAGCTCGAGGTTTGGGAACAATGTCTTGATCAACTTCAAAAGCTTTGAGGTAAGATCTACCGTAATTGAGACGGGATCCAGCAAGCGTGATGATAAGCCTCGCGTGTCTCTCAGCTGTGAATTGAACGATGACATAGACTCTAGGACCACCTTTCTTAGGATTTCTAACTTTGATTGCGTAAATCGTGCCTGAACCAGTTATATTTTCGAGAAAGCTCTTCACTTGCTCTGCGCTAACACCATCAGGGAATCCAAACACTTGAACCGTCTTCCCCATTTTCTCATACACTAAAATTCCTCTTAACCAAGTAAGTTAAAATCGTCTTACCTAAACAAGTAAGTAATTTACAAGAATATAAGATCACTGAAACAAGAACATGAACAAATTTCGAAAACATGACAAAAATTCCTCTTAAACTAACCCTGAAGAAGTAAGCAATCATAACAATCTAAGATCACTGAAACAAGAACATGCACAAATTTAGAGAAACATGACAAAAAAAAATTACTAACCGCAAAGAAAAAGGCCGAGACTTTCAGAGAAAAAGACGGCGATTAGTGAATCCTCTGATCACCGGCGTTAGATATATCTACGAGTAAGAGTAAGAAGATGAGTGATCTTCTCTTTTTGCTCCTTAATTTCCGATCGCCACTGGATTCTCACTTATAAAGACACTAGAGACTAGAGAGTCTGTGACTAATAATGGCAAAGACTTTCTTCGTCGTCGTCTTTAAGGGTCCCATTGACTGTTAGCTTTTTTTATCCTCTGCTTCGCGTTCTTGCTTACGTCCGATTGCTGACGTCACTAGCACAGTGTCTAATCGGACGGTCCAGCTCTCACTGATGTTATTTTATGATTAAGGAGTCTTTTTTGGATGGATGTGTATTTTCTCTCTCAGGCACAAAAATAGAGAAAGGTCTTTACCCATTGGTATAATTTCTTTGGTCAACTAAAACCAATGGATTATTACCCGGATTTAGCCATTTTTTCAAAATCACCTTTTCTTTTACCTTTACCCGACCAACTTTTCTTTACCTCAGGTAAAAAGTTTACCTTGAAAGTTGGGCTCCGGCGAAGGCCCATTAAGCTCAGAACTCAGAAGCATCAGAGCATCCCAAGAGTCACCGGAAAAGAGATATGTCGAGCAAATGCCAGTCTTGGTGCTTCCGGGAGCTGTCTTCTAAGCTCACAAATACTTCCTCATGAAGAACTCAAGAACTTTACTCTAAGATAGAGATCTCATATTTTACTCTGTTCCTAGAGCTTTACGGTAATTTGTCTTTACATTAGTTTACTTAGTCAGAGAGAATCGAAACCATGTCTCATCGTTACTCAAGAGAAGACAAGGGGAAATGGATCCCAACGGAAAGCAGGCCAAGACGCCGGTCACCTCTTCGTATTCCAACGGGCCAAAACACAGCTGCAATTGAAGATAACAGGCTCTCAATCATTGGTCGAGTAACCAATCCTATTATCCAGCATCCCCGTGCGGTCATAGTTTACCTTCCACAGTTATGGAACTTAGACAGTCAGGTCGTTAGCCGAGAACTGGGACCAGAGACTTTTCTTTTCAGGTTTGAATCAGAGGAAGCACTTGAATCAGTTCTGAGAGGAGGGCCATACCACTTCAAGAAATGGATGTTACTATTACAGAGATGGGAACCAGTGGTGTCTCCGACGTTTTCGTCTCATATTACTTTATGGATAAAGATTTGTGGCATACCTCTACACTACTCATCCCCTGAGGCTCTTACATAAGTTGGTGAGGACCTTGGTAAGATTGAAGGCAGGGTTGATAACCAAGACCGTCTTAGAGTTCGAATCAATGGTTTGGTTCCCCTGGTTATGAATATGGATATCAGACTGCCAAACAATGCAATTACATCAGTAGAGTTTGAATATGAAAAGTTCGAGAAACATTGTTTTTCATGTTTCTCACTCTCCCATGATGAAAAGGATTGTCACCTGACAAGAGAAGGAGCAAGAAACATGGGTAAATTAGGAATCAATCAGAGAAGGGTATTAAATCGGATGGAAGCTGATAGGAGACGTTAAAGTGAGAGAAGGCACCTGGAAGATCCCTCAACAATCTCTAATGGAAGAGAAGAGTCAAACAGGAGAGATTCTCGTAGACCCTACCCTAGAAGAAGCATGGAGAGAGACCATAGTAATAGAGGATATGGTAAAGCTCCCTCAAGAGTCGAAAACAGAAACAACAGAGAGGATATACGAAGACAAGGATCTTATTATAGACCCATCTCCCACAATCAAACCCGTAGCTCACACTCGGCCACACCAAAAAGAATACAGCCAAGAGAGCTTGGCTATTCGGACAGTGATTACCGAAACACTTCGGCTCAAAATCCTGCAGCAATTGGAAGCTCACACTCTCTATCCAGAGGATCTCACACTCCCTCACCCAACCCGCAAAGGGAGCCGTTATCAACTACTCTTCAAACTATACAAGAGTGTTTCAGTACTCCCAAGTCAAGGAGACCTGTGCTAGAGCGTCTCTCATCTCAAAAGTCCCCTGTGTTATCTAGGTTGGGAGAGGGCAATAGTTTGGAATCAAACCATCTACAAGACATTGAAGTGCAATATGAAAATGAGGGTCACCAAGGAGGTTTCATTGAACCAAACTCAGGTGCCAGAACCAGCGTCTTAGCTGGAGGAAGACTAGAGGTTTCTGGACACCAAAATCTGGAGGCTAATTCTGGTGTTAACCATATCCCTGCATCCCAAAGACTGGGAGAGCCACTTCTAACTGAGATCCACACAGTGCAAATCACTATCCCACACTCCTCTTTGGGTGTTGGAAGTAAGAAAAACCCCAAAGGGTTGAAAGCACCTACTACCTCGAGAAAGAAAGTTGTTCATAGCCCTCTGAATGGAGCTTGCACTAAAAAAAGGAATGCGATTAGGCAGACTTTCACACCAAGGAGTAAGATAGGTAAAGACAAGGCGGGGCCAAGTAATCAATTACCCCAGAATAGGGATAAAAGACCTCCACCTAAAGTATCAACAAAGGTTAATCAAGCCGAGATGGATTTTCAGGATCCATCAACCACTCTTCCTTAGTCATTGCTAGTTGGAACTGTCAAGGTATAGGAGGCGACCTTACAGTTCCAAGGATTCAGGAGTTACGTCGTAACTTCTCTCCGAATCTAATGTTCCTCATGGAGATAAAAAACAAGGATGAAGTGGTGTTGAAAGAGTTTACGGGTACTGAATTTGAGAATCATTTTACCGTGCCTCCGGAAGGACATAGTGGGGAACTTGCTCTTGTATGGAACAACTCGGTGAAAGTACAGGTCCTACAATCATCCCCAAACCTCATAGACACAAAGGTCAAACACAAGAACATAGAATGCTATGTCTCTTTCATCTACGGGCCACCACAAACAAAGAATAGACAAGAGTTCTAGAATCATATTTCCACCATTGGTAATGATAGGGATGAGAGCTGGCTCTAGTGATTTTAATATGGGTAAACCCACCCCATTTAGACCCACTCCATTTATACCCTACCCCATTTAAACCCTAAACTTTTCAAAACCCATTTAGTTTAATGGTCTATTAGGGCTACCCATTTAAACCCATTTAATTTATACTTACCCATTTAAACCCATTTAGACCCATTTAAGTCATATATGATTTTGTTTTTTTTTTAATAATTAGTTATCCACATAAATTATTTGTCTTTTAAATTACTTTTTTTTTATATTTATAATATTTTTTTAGAAAATAGATACTATAAAGCAACTAGGTTTTATGAGAAATATTTTTTTTGTAATTTTCCCGCCAAATGCGTTTTCCGTAATTTTCCCGCCAAAAATGCGTTTCCGTAATTTTCCCGCCAAAACGTGTTTCCATAATTTTCCCGCAAAACGCGTTTCCGTAATTTTCCCGCCAAAATGTGTTTCCGTAATTTTCCCGCCAAAACGCTTTTCCGTAATTTTCCTGCCAAAACGCGTTTTCCGAAATTTTCCCTCCAAAAAACGCAATTCCGTAATTTTCCCGCCAAAAACGCGTTTTCCGTAATTTTCCCGCCAAACACGCGTTTTCCATAATTTTCCTACCAAAACGCGTTTTCCGTAAGTTTCCCGCCAAAACGCGTTTTCCGTAAGTTTCCCGCCAAAACGTGTTTTCATAATTTTCCCGCCAAAACGCGTTTCCGTAATTTTTTCGCCAAAACGCGTTTTCCGTAATTTTCCCTCCAAAAAACGCGTTTCCGTAATTTTCCCGCCAAAAACGCGTTTTCCGTAATTTTTCCGCCAAAAACGCGTTTTCCATAATTTTCCTGCCAAAACGCGTTTTCTGTAAGTTTCCCGCCAAAACACATTTTCCGTAAGTTTCCCGCCAAAACGCGTTTTCCATAATTTTCCCGCCAAAAACACATTTTTCGTAACTTTTCTCACCAAAAACGCGTTTTCCGTAATTTTCCCACCAAAATACGTTTTCCGTAATTTTCCCGCCAAAAACACATTTTCGTATTTTCCGCCAAAAGTATGTTTTCCTAATTTATTATAATTTTTTTTAAAAATGTAAATGGGTTTAATAGGGTGCGCACTAATTAGAATGTAAAACCCATTTAATTAGTGGGTTTTAATAGGGTACCAATTAAAACCCATTAAACTTCCATATATCTATATGGGTCTAAATGGGATTTAATTTTGTAAAGGCCCACTAAAAACCCACAAAACTAAAGCCCATATTAACATCACTAGCTGGCTCATAACAGGGGACCTTAACAAAATCGCAGAGCATCACGAGAAAAAGGGAGGAACCACGAGATCAGAGGGTTCTTTCTCGAGATTCAGGAACTTTATGTCAGAGGCTGGTCTCTGGGAGGTAAAATACACTGGTACTCCGTTGTCTTAGAGAGGCTATAGAGGGATACACTTTGTAAGAGCAAGATTGGATCGATCTTTATCTAATGGTACTTGGATGGAGTCTTTTCCAACAGGAAGATGCCAATATCTAAGGTTCCAGGGGTCGGATCACAGACCGCTTATAACTTTTTTTGGAAAACAAAAGAAGAGAAGAAAAGGAGCATTCCGCTTCGATCGAACTCTAAGTGATAAAGAAGACTTCAGAAAGCTTATCACAGACCTGTGGAAATCAGAAACTCCAGAATCAGTAACAAAGAATATTGACCGATGCAGGTCACATATTATCAAATGGGCCAAAAAGAAGAAAAAGAACAATGCTGTGGAGATTAAAAAGGCCCAGATAGGTTTGGATAAGGCCTTATCAGAAGACGTCCCAGATGAAAACCAAATTAATCTCTATACTCAGTTACTTGAGAACAATTACAGAGAAGAAGAACTGTTTTGGAGGCAGAAAAGCAGAGTTCGGTGGCTTCAGGGAGGTGATCGAAATACGAGCTTTTTTCACGCGACGGTACGGGGACGACGAGCAGTAAATAAACTTACGACTATAGAGGATGATTCAGGTAATCCGGTTTTTGAAGAGGAACAAATAGCTAAGAAGATTACGGACTTTTACCAAACCCTGTTTATAACTAATGGCAACTCTGACTTCAATATGGTGCAAGAGTTTATTCAACCCAAAATCTCAGAGGCTATGAACGTAGAGTTGATCAAAATTCCTCTTGAAGAAGAGATTCATCTAGCGATTTTGTTCTCTCGATTCATTCGGACAAAGCGCCGGGTCCGGACGGTTTCTCCGCCGCTTTTTACCAGGCTTTCTGGGATGTTATTGGTTTGGACGTAGTCAAAGAAGTGCAAAGTTTCTTTGAATTATGTTATCTTAATAGACTGTTTAATGAAACCCATGTTTGCCTTATACCAAAGATCATTGGTGCAAAATCAGTCTCGGACTATCGGCCAATAGCGTTGTGCTCCACTCACTACAAGATTATTGCCAAGGTCTTAACAAAACGTCTACAAGCGTTACTTGCAGCCTTGATATCGCCATACCAATCGGCGTTTGTCCCAAAACGCGCTATCTCGGACAATGTGTTGATTACACACGAGGTATTAAATTTTCTAAAGGTCTCGGAAGCAAGTACACGATGCTCAATGGCGATCAAAATGGACATGTCTTAAGCCTATGACCGCATTGAATGGGGTTTTCTCAAAGAGGTACTCAAGAGTTTGGGTTTTCATAAGAAGTGGATAGGTTGGCTCATGGAAAGTGTTAGTTCGGTTTCATATTCCTTTCTCGTAAATGGTTCTCCACACGGGAAAGTGATACCAACACGGGGTCTTCGACAAGGAGATCCGCTTTCTCCTTATCTCTTCATTATTTGCACGGAAGTTCTCTCCGCGATGTGCATAAGGGCTCCGTTGCTTAATCATTTATTATTTGCCGATGACACGATGTTCTTCACAAGAACTAGTAATAAATGTTGCAAGGCGCTCTTGGATATACTTCAACGATATGAAAAGGTATAGGGACAAAGGATCAACATCACTAAATCGGCGATAACATTCTCTTCCAAAGCTCCGGAAAATCTCAGCAACCGAGTTAAAAGACTCCTCCGAATAAGAACCGAAGGCGGAATGGGCAAATACTTGGGACTACCCGAACACTTCGGGCGTAAGAAGAAAGATATTTTTGCGGGAATTCTTGACAAGATCAATCAAAGAGCACTTAGTTGGTCCAACTGTTTTCTTTCTTCGGCCGGAAAACAAATTCTCCTTAAGGCGGTATTAACTTCGTTACCATCATACGCAATGTCTTGCTTCAAACTCCCGGTTTTATTTTGCAAGGAAATCCAATCGTCTCTCACTCGCTTTTGGTGGGATGACAAACCCGGTACAAAAAAGATTTGTTGGGTTGCTTGGGACAAGCTAACTCTCCCGATATCAGAAGGAGGTCTCGGGTTTAGAGAAATAAGAGAGTTTAACTATGCGCTTCTAGCAAAGATAAGTTGGCGTTTGATGGAGGAACCCAAATCTCTCTTGGCAAGGATTTACAAGGGGAAATATCACCCTCATTCTTCTTTCCTAAACTGCCCAAAATCATCAAACACATCTCATGAATGGACAGGAGTTATGGCCGGCAGAGGAGTGTTAAAGCAGGGACTAGGTTGGTGTGTAGGTAATGGGAAAAGCATAAATGTGTGGAGTGATGCATGGCTCTCGGACTCACAGCCTCAACGTCCGTATGGCCCTTCTCCGTACCATTTGTTGGCTCTTAAAGTAGAAGATTCGATACACCAACCTACTCATTCATGGAATGTGGATATAATTAGAAAACATTTACCTCACTATGAGGATATTATTACACAAATCAACCTAAGCTCTTTCGACATGGAAGATAAGTTGATTTGGTTACCCGTTAAATCGAGAGAGTAAACAACTAAATCCGGGTATGCGTTAACAAAGCTCCATGTAACTGCGGAGAGAACCGAAGTGTTTGACTGGAAAACGTGTGTATGGAAGGTAAAAACGTCTCAAAAACTCAGAACTTTCCTATGGAGATTAAAAAACAAAGCTTTGGTGGTTGGTCAAAATCTGAGTATTAGAGGAGTTCAAAATGATGTGTCATGTAAACATTGTGGAGAGGCAGAGGACGAGATGCATATCATCTTCTCTTGCCCATATGCTAAGAGAGTTTGGGAGTTAACCCCAGTTACACACAAGATGAATAACGGCGGTTCTCTCTCGATAAATCAATTCCTAGATGGTGCGAGGAGCCAAATCAATCTATCTCCTAGTGGTTTAACGGAATTCCCTTTGTATCCATGGATTGTATGGAGCCTATGGAGAGCTAGAAACCAATTGGTTTTCGAGAATATAAGGAAAACAGAGGCAGACTTGGTTTGGGGGGCTATTAAAGAAGCCAAAGCTTGGCAAGGAGCTCAATTGGTGACTACGCCTCCGAAACGTTTGTCATCGAAAACCAGTGAGTATACATGGCCACAAAACACAACTCTTTGTTTTGGGATGGTGCTTCAAGAATGGAAGTTTGGAAATCCTTAAAGAAGAGTCAACATTAAGAGTGAACGTGGGATCGGTTTTGGTGGGAGAAGCTCTCGCAATGAAAGCCGCTTTAATTGCAGCTAGAATTATGGGGATTCGGGTGCTACATTGCTACTCGGACTCCCTCTCGCTTATCACTTTGCTCAAGTCGAATGAAGTGGTGAATGAGTTGAGATCATTTTTATACGACATTCGGTGTCTTCGAGTTGGTTTTACATCTATCGTTTTTTCTTTTATTCCTATATCGGAAAACACTACGGCTGATGCTTTGGCAAAGCTTGGTCTTGTAACTATGAACTCTTCCTCCTAGTCTTGGAGATGATAATATTAATCGGTTTGTTAAAAAAAAAAGGAGTCTTTTTGGATAGTAATGCTTAAAGAGACGATTTAGGAAGAATTTTTCAAGGATAAATGGAAGTGAGATTAATGAAGGATTTATTGAAGATTTTAGAGGATTTGTAGATTTTAATGGATTTGGAAATCTAAACAAAATTCAATGATTGGTTTTATGATTTTAAAATCCATGTCAAAATAAAATGTTATTAGTTTATGATTAATAAATGGATTTAATTATAGATTTGATTTTACATTGGATTTTAGTGAATTTGGAAGAATTTTAATGTTAAAAATACAAAGACTCAAGTGGAGCTAAAACCCCCGGATTTGCAAAAAATTTTAAATCCTATAAGATTTACAAATCAAATAACAAATATTTCTAAATCCTAAAAAATTTACAAATCAACGAAAATACACAAACCAATAACACACTCAGAAACTAAATATTCGTTTAAGAACACAATCGCTTTTGATGGTGGGTACATAAAGAAGAAAATAACATACCTTACCTTAGTGGCGAAGGAGTTGAAGATTTAAAGAAACTAAATATTCGTTTAAATAGAAGACAAATCACTTTTGATGGTAGGATCCATAACGAAGAAAATGACATACGTCACCTTAGTACTTACTACTTAGTAGGGAAGGAGTTATTAATGATTTGATTGCAATAAAAAAAATAATTAGGTACAGAGAAAATTATTCGCAATCGTACTATCATCACAGTGAATAGGAAGAAAATGTAGGACCTGTGCGCCTAACTTTTTTCGTATGATCCTCTGTGATCATTCCTATTTTAACTTTAAACCAATCTGAAGACTTGTACCAAATCAATTTTTCATTTTCCATTAACCAAGCCGGTACTGATTCGAACCAGAAAATTGGAAAGGATTCAGATTTCAGAGACAACTTCATGAACATGAAAAAGTAACAAAATTGGTCAAAATAGGGAAACAAAACAAAAATGAGACAAGTTTTAACTCAACTCTGATGATACAGTAAACTTCTTGTAAAGGATTCAATAATCAGAGAAGCATCTCAGCGATTTGAACAGCATTGAGAGCAGCTCCTTTGCGTATTTGGTCTCCGCAGACGAATATGTCCAACCTGAATTCACAAAGTTTACATCACTTTAACCTAATGGAAGGACAAATTCGGTTCAGGTTCACAAGAAAGAGTGAAAATTTACCCGTAATTGCCATCTTGAGACACGTCTCGCCTGATCCTCCCGACCGCGACATCGTCTTTGTTAGAGACATCGAGCGGAGTAGGGAAGGTGTTAGAAGCACGGTCGTCTATTATATAAACTCCAGGTGCTTTCTTCAGGAGCTCCCTTGCTGTGTTCTGTTTTAATACAGTGAGAAAAACCGTTAAAAGCATTACCCGTTAAAATTTCCGTCTTTGATTCTACTTACACATTTAGCCATGTATTTTCTATAGGTATGATACCTCAGAAAACAACAGAATTACATTAGCCCCATAGTAACGTGGTTTAATACCGGTGAGTGAAACCATTAGAAAACTTTGAACACCAATGCTACAAGAACTACTAAAAACAGTTTCGAGGTGTATGTTTATTACCTCATCAAGGGGATTCTCAAACTGGAGATTCACACTCTCTGCATGAGCTCGCATAACCGGAACTCGTATACACGTCGCTGTTACTTTTACTTCTGTATCATTCTGAGACGAGCAAGAAAGGTAAAGAAACCTATTAACACAACCAAATTTTTTGAAATGAACACTAAGCAACCACTCACCCAAATCTTCCTGGTCTCCTTCACAAGTTTCATTTCCTCTTCATTGTAACCATTCTCGAGAATAGGAGCATTATGCGAAAACAAGTTGAATGCATACTACATACAACAACAAAAACTAGGCCATTAAAATCACTCAAAAAAGTATTCATAATCAAAACATCCGTAAAACAAACTCTAACCAATTAGATCAATCACCTGCTGCCCGAAGATGGTACAAGTCGGTGGTCTACCCGCTAAAACCTAAGAACAAGAAGAATCAGAATCATTATTAAAGCATAATCAAACATCAGAGTAAAGTCAAAAGGTAAATCTAACCTCACGAGTCTGCTGCACAAGCTCTTCCATTGCTGCAGCACCTGCACCACTAGCTGCTTGATATGTACTCACCACCATTCTCTTCACCTATTACAACACATCAAGCATTATTCACACCACCAAATCTACATTCCAAGGTTCCATTGTTTCTCAAATTGGGATTGAGATTTCACAAGAAACAAAATCTAACCTTGGCGTGATTATGAAGAGGAGTTACAGCCATCAAGCAGATAATAGTAGAGCAATTAGGGTTTGCAATCAAAGCTCCTTTACCCATTCCAACTTTAATCCCTTTGATTGCCTCAGGATTCACTTCCGGAATCACGAGCGGAACTCCATCAACCATACGAAACGCCGAGCTATTATCAACAACAATCGTTCCTTTCTCCGCCGCGAGAGGCCCAAACTCTTTGCTTATGGATCCACCGGCGCTAAACAAAGCTATATCCACTCCGTCGAAACTCTCCGCCGTCAGCTCCTCCACCGTGTATTCACGTCCGTCGAAGGCGACGTGTTTCCCTGCGGATCGTTTCGATGCAAGCATCTTCACGGAGCTGTATGGGAAATCTCGATCGGATAATACGGAGAGGAATTCCTGTCCGACGGCTCCGGTGACGCCGACGACGGCGAGGGAAGGGCCGGATTCTTGAAGGGACATTTTTACCCTTGAGGAGAAGGCTCTAGGCTTGGGTTTTAGAGGAAGGCGAGAGAGGAAATGGGTCGTTGGAGTCTGGTGAGTGAGAGTCGCCATTGTCGCCGTCGTGAGAAGGAAGATGAAGAGAGGTTTTGGAGGCGGCTGATAGAGAAAATGAAGTTTGGGATTTGAAGTGTTTAGGGAACAACTTAAAAGCTCATAACGGCAAGCTTTTTTCATTTTAGAGAGCTGAAACAGCATGGTTTTTAATGATAAGAGACAGAAACAACAGGATGTTTCAATCTGGTAAGGAAAAAGTGAATCATTTCACCAGATTAAGTATATTCCACACAACTTTCTCATGTGTTTTTCATTTGCTTCTTTTGGAGACTTAAAAGTTGATGAAAAAAGTTCTAACAAAATATTTGTTCTAATCATTACATTATAAAAAGATTAAAGCAGCAGGAAAATAAATAACATGGATTGTAACAGCGTTTGAGGGTTAAATTCTTCCCACGATCAAGAGTTAAACATTATTATTCGAGTGAGGAAGAATAACATCTTGGATTAATGTGAGCTTAGCTCGGCCACCGTATTCTTCCGGTAAAGCCTCTAATCCGATCTCTTCCTCGAATTTTCTCTGTTCTTCTTCGTTATTTACAATCACAATCTATACAACACCAAAACCATAAATCATGTGTTTGAGATTTGCTTAAGAACCTATAGTGATAGTGATTTATAAATCAAGAGAAGATTAAAGATCAAACCTTTTCCTGAGTTGCTTTCTCCAGGAAACGGCAAACGAATTTCCAAACGGTCACGAAGAATCCAGGCATATGCAAGATGTAGCATTTTGCAAGGCGTTCCGGGTAATAAGACTGAATAAACATAAGATGTGACTTTTTTTGTGTGTGTGATTTACTTTATTTCAGAATGAGAGGAGATGCTTACTTGTAAGAACTGAAAGCCGGTGATCAATCCACGAGCATCAAGGTTCTTGTATGTAATGTTAGCAAGATCGATAACTGCGACTAACTTCTCATCTCCTACTTCTTTGCCTTTGATGCCACTGAAACATATGAACCAAAAAGCTTGTAATGTAATCACGAAACCAGAAGATTGGCGTTTTGAAGTGTATTGGTTTTAGTAATGTATAACCACCTTTTGATTGTTTTGTCTAGCACATAAACGACGAACTCTGCAACACCAAGCAAATCAAAAGATTAGTCCATAGATACAACTAATCTCAAGAACCAGCTCAGAGCAAACACAAAATTTGGACTCAAAAACTTTAAACTTCCTACATTTGTCTTCTAACTGGATCACCAGGATCCAAAGGAAACTACTCAATAACCAGAAAACATGTAAGAAGCTGATAAGTTCTATGGTTCCCAAACACAAAACACATATACTCAAGGAACATATTATATTTAGTGAAAGTCAACAAGTAAGGAGGTGAATTACTCTTGAAGTTAGCTTGATCCTTTGAAGCAAAATGCTTTGATGTTATGACAATGACCAAAGGGTGTCCGGATTTGGTTGGACCCTGAAGACAGATCTTTTTGAATTCCAATTCACCTTTCACTTCTGAGTCTGGGATGAATCCAGATGGAGGAACAAAGGAAGCTCTCCACTTTTGCCAATCTACAAAAAATTTAGCTGCCTTGTCTGGATCCATTGATCTTGCCACCAAAAACCTCATCAATGTCGGTTTCTCATATCCCTTTCAGAAGAGAAAAACAACACCCATGGTTCAGATTTCCTGATTTTTAATGTTTTTGACTAAACTTTCTCTAGTGTACGTTGTTAGGGTTTCTGATTGGGAAGCTCAAACTTTAGTAGCCTAAAAACTCATCTAATCAAATGTGAGGTTTTCTTCAACTTCTAACTAGACACTGACAGTGAAACGCATGAAGGAGAGAAACCAAACAGCCAAAAGATACTACAAACTTTGTAATGAAAGGAAATGAAAGCGTTGATTTGGTTACCTCAGTGGAAGAAGATAACTTGTCGACAGATTTTCTGAACTGGGTCAACACAAGTTCTTGACTTTCCTCCATGATCTTGGGCTCTCTCTCAGATCCTCAAAAAACTTCACAGAGAAGAAAGAAATGGAGAGATAAAAAAAAAAAAAAAAGAGAGCCTTTTGTGGTCCGTACGTACACACGGAAAAGTGGGTTGAGTAAAGTAAAGAGCTTTGAATAGTATTATGATGTGGACATAAACCCAGTAACCACCGGAAGACAAAGATGAGAAAGAAACAAATTATTGGGTTTATTTTGTACTGGACAGAGAATTGAAAACCTCTACCAAATCAGCTGCCAAACAGACAGGTGGAAGTTAAAGCTCTGTTCTTGAATTTTTATTTTATTACTTTGACGATTTAAACACTACACAAGTCCACACAGCTGTGATGAATGATAATCCCATGACTTTACTACTAAATCCCGAATCTTCAGGATTACTCTAGGGTTCTTTGCTCAAATCCCACATAAATCAATCCCACATAAATCAGGTAATATGACTAGAATCATATAAAACTTTTTTTTTTACTGACATTTTTTTAATACCCAGCGTGCCCTTTTGTTACGTTGTGACAAAAAACGTAATTACAAAAATGTCATAGCTACGTAAGCAACCACGTAGGAAATCGCTGACGTGTATTAATGAACTCAGCTGTAAAGCGCTACGGCTGAGTTATGGTTACGTTGCGGCTGAATTATGGTTACGTTGCGGCTGAGTTAAAAAACACGGCTGACTTATGAGAGATCGCCTGACTTACAAACATAAATCAGCCGTTAGTTACGGCTGATTTAAAGAAATATGGCTGACTTATGAGATAACGGCTGACTTACGAACATAAATCAGCCGTTAGTTACGGCTGATTTACAGAAATCTGGCTGACTTATGAGATAACGGCTGACTTACAAACATAAATCAGTCGTTAGTTACGGCTGATTTACAGAAATTTGGCTGACTTATGAGATAACAGCTGACTAACGAACACAAGTTACGGCTGAGTTATACAACGGCGGGGTGATTTGTGGAAAATTGGCTGAGTTTTAGATAAGAGACGGCTGAGTTATGTTCTCCGGTTGGCTGACTTATGAGAGGTAGTTACGGCTAACTTACGTAAATCAGCCGTAATTGGCTGGGTTAACAATAACTCAACCTGGTTACGGCTGACTTATTAGCGAAAGATTAATTACTAGAATAGCATTCATTTGACAGCTGATTTATTTGACAATACGGCTGATTTAATATTTCTTAGCCTAATTACGGCTGATTTATTAGCGAAAGATTAATTACTGAAATACTATTCACGTTGCGGCGGACTTACATTATACTTGATGGCTGATTTATTAATGGCTGAGTTATGTGTTTGTTTGGCGGCTGCCTTACCGATATTCCATGTCATCAGTTCCGATATTCCATGTCATCAGCTCTTATTTTCCATGTCATCAGCTCTTACAAATTAGGGTTCTTCATCTACGACTTTCTTCTTATTCTTCTTCATCTACCTTTTTCATTATTTTCATTCATCAGAGATCTTATGGATCCGGTAATTATTTTTTTCGGTAACTGGGTTAAGAAACACAGATATGTATTCAACGCCGACGGTAGATGGTGTAGAGTTGTGCATATAGATGAAAAACAACACTAGACAAACTTGCGAAGATAGTACTCAATGATTACGGATTAAAGGAGTCGAGCCATCAGATTCAACTGAGCTACATGTTCTCGATAAAGCTTTGAAAATAATGGCGCATGATACTTCACTAGTTTACCTCTCCAATACTCGACAGTAGCAAGTTTTTTTAAGCTTTAGAAAAATTGAACACTTACGTCTTTGTGTGGAGATTACAGAGAATGAAATTAGTCGGAATGACAGAGCGAGAGAGAATAATAAAAGTTTATTCACTTATAACTCAGAAGTTGGATCTAGATCTGAAGATTACGGTGGGAGTTATGATGCTTTCAATTTGGAGGATGAAGTAGAAGAAGATGAAGTAGAAGAAGATAAAGTAGGCGAAGAAGATGAAGTAGGCGAAGAAAATGAAGTATTCAAAGAAAATGAAGTAGGCGAACAAGACGAAGAAGATGATGAATTTGACAGCCGATTTGATATGTTCGACGACTCGGATGGTGAGTTATCTCAAGATGATAACTTCATTTTATACGAAGACGAAGATTCACTGACACTACCTCCTAAGAAGAGACCTCATAACTTGTCGACGAGCGGAGCCAAAGGGAATCCAGAGGTTCCAATGTTAGATATGTCTTCCCTAGACCTCTCGGTAGGGCAACGATACGAGAGTAAAACCGATTTGGAGAAACGACTAAAACTTCTTACGGTGAGGGATCGATTTGATTTTGATGTAGGCATATCCGATTCGGATACACTCGTTGTTAAGTGTTGGGTTGGTGGATGTCTCTGGAGAGTTCGTGCTACTACACTAGGGGATCCCCCAGCATTTTATATTCGTATTTACGATTCGGATCATACATGTTCCGTAACTGAGCGTTCTGGTCGATCTCGTAAAGCAACAACGGCTATTTTAGGAGAGTTGTACAAGGAATTTCTCGGCGACGTTGGTCCGTCAGTTCGACCTAGGAGTGTCAGAATATCTATCCAGAAGCAATTTGGTGTAAAGGTAATTATTAGTACGTTGTGGCTGACTTAATTTTAGGATGCAGCTGATTTATAGTTATATTACAGCTGAGTTATATTATAAACTTAACGGCTGAGTTATATAAACGAGACGGCTGAGTTATTTAATCTCAACGGCTGAGTTATATTATAAACTTAACGGTTGAGTTATTTCAACTTAACGGTTGAGTTACTAGTACGTTTCGGCTGACTTATTGTTACGATGCGGCTGACTTATTTGTATCATTTTCCATGTGGTCAGATGGATTATAGGAAATCACATAGAACGCTAAGATTTGCAAGGGAAATCGAGATGGGAACTCCTGAGAGTGGGTTTGAAGACTTGCCTTCTCACTTATACAAGATAAGAAGGGCAAATCCGGGTACAATTAAGCGTCTTCAAAACGATGAGTTTGGAAGATTCATGTATGTGTTCCTTGCATTTGGTGCGAGTGTAAATGGGTTTCCTTTCATGCGCATAGTTGTCGTTGTCGACGGTACGTTTCTTAAGGGTAAATACAAAGGGACGCTTCTCACAGCACTAGCCCAGGATGGTAACTTTCAAATTTTCCCAATTGCCTTCGGTGTGGTTGACACTGAAAATGATGATTCTTGGCACTGGTTTTTTACGCAGCTAAAACTTACGATTCCTGACGATGAGGTCTTGCGATAATCTCGGATAGGCATATCTCGATAGGGAAAGCAATTGGGAATATGTATCTGTTGGCTTCTCGGGGAATTTGCACTTATCATTTATATAAGAACATTTTGGGAACGTACAACGGAAAAGATGTCTTTCGTATGGTGAAGAAAGCGGCAAGATGTTGTAGGATGGATGATTTTATTGCGATATACGAGGAGATTCAAGCGATTAATCCTGAACTCCATGCCTACCTCGAAAGAGCTGATGTCCGACTATGGGCGCGTGTTCATTTCCCGGGCGAAAGGTACAATTTGATGACTACGAACATAGCGGAATCAATGAACCATGCACTGTCAAATGCTAGAAGTCTTAACAATGTCCAACTATTAGAATCGAACGGGTTATGATGACCAGTTGGTTTGTTGAACGGAGAGAGGATGCTAGATCGCAACTAACCACGCTTTCGCGTGGTGTCAAGAAACAACTACATGTAAGTTAGCCGTAACATTTCATAAGTCAGCTGTAACATTGCATAAGTCAGCCGTAACATTGCATAAGTCAGCCGTAACATTTCATAAGTCAACCATAACATTTTTTATTCTATATTTATAATAGGGTCGTGTTACTGCCGCCAGACTTATGACGGCACAAAAGATTGATGATTATCACACTGAAGTTATATATGGATCTTCTGGGGATTCTTTGCATGTTGTGAATTTGGACGGAAAAACATGCACATGCCGGCGTTTCGAAAGGGAGAAATTACCATGTGTGGATGCAATCGCAGCTGCCGAGTACATGGATAAATGTTGTATATCCTTGTGCAGTCCTTACTATCACAACAATTATTTAGAAAACGCATACACTAAGTCGATCATGCCGAAAGATTCAGCGCTCCAAGTTCCAGATAACGTAGCTAACCAACCGTGATTTCCCCCGGTTGTTCGTCAACCACCAGGAAGGCCTAAGAAAGGTAGGATGAAATCTGCTCTAGAAGTTGCACTTGAGAAGAAACGTCCTAGGAAAGAACACACATGTTCTCTTTGTAAACAGGTTGGACATAATGCAAGAACTTGTCCAGTGTAGAAAGTTTGTATTACGGTGGAGTTGTGGCTTTAATTTTTTGTTGTATTACGGCTGAGTTATAGATTTCGTTTACATTACGGCTGAGTTATGGATTCATGCCCAATTTGAATTACGATTGTTTACATTTCGTAGATATTCACGCCCAATTTGATTAACGGTTCTGAAGAAACTAAATCGTAACATTGCATAAGTCAGCCGTAACATTTCGTAAGTCAGCCGTAATACAACAAATTACTTAATTTAGGCAGTCCATTATAAATCAGCCATTACATAATTACTTAATCATTAGAAATCAGCCATTACATTATAACTCGGCCAATTACATTTATAACCTATTCTGTTAAAGATTCGGAAACAAAGCATGTGGCGAATGTGCAAAATGATCCGTCTGATTTGGATCCCCCAGTTCTGGCTACTCCAAAAGAATCCACAACTGTCCTTGAAATGGAGCTACTAGTAAATGTGAAGGTTGAGAAGATCTTGATCTGATGATTCTGATATCATTGCGGTAAGTGATTGAGGCTTACCACCATGATTGAGACAATCATTTGCTTGCAAGAGAAATCACCCAAATGGTATGTTGTCTGCGATTGAGCTGGAAAGTGGGAGACTAGCTCTGCCGGGAAGTAGCATGGCTGTTCTGTGTTATAGAGGATTTTCCCTGCAAACTCAAACCCGTAAATGAGTAATTTTATAACATATTCCTACTTAGAACGCATATAAATCAGCCATTACATTATAACCCAGTCAATTCCTTCACCAGTTCTTCAAGTTTGGCTACGGATGGTGAAAAATTTTCTTCCCCAATGGGTTCCGGTGTAACTTCAACCATGTATGAGAACTTGTGGGAGTTAACACCATGATTGAGGCAATCATTTGCTTGCAAGAGAAATCACCCAAATATGTGTTAGATTAAGCGCATAAGGGGAATGGAAACCACACTTATAACGATTTAATCTTAACAAGTTTAAAATAAAAAAATTCAAAAACTTTTTGAAAACCGAATACTCCAAATCACAAACCCAAGAGCATTGCTCTGATATAAAAGAAGAACAAAGACTTTTCTGATTTTTATTTGATAATTGAATACATGCAAATGAGCCATATAATAAGTATATATAGGCTCAAATGAAACTTGCAACATTTAATCCGGGCCATGTACTATTCAACGGCACTTGCAACATGTATTGTTCAATATTTACTGTTGTATGTTATGTCTGAGTTATGGTATTACGATACAGCTGAGTTATGAATTTTGTTTACATTGCTAAGTTGTGGATTCATTATTATGGCTGAGTTATGGATTTTTGGCCCAAAATAGAAACACGAAACGTCGTGAAACGTCGTGACACGGGTGAGTTATGGTATAGAAAGACGAAACATCACGATAAGGCTGAGTTATAAGTTATCACGGCTGAGTTATAAGTTATCACGGCTGAGTTATTAAACTTGACGGCTGAGTTATTATACTTGACGGCTTAGTTATGTTTTACATTTTAAAACTTGTAAACAAAAACAAAAATTGTTGTAAACGGCTGAGTTATAAGTTATAAGTTATCACGGCTGTGTTATGGCAGTCCATTATAAATCAGCCATTACAGAATTACTTAATCATTATAAATCAGCCATTACATTATAACTCATCCAATTACATTTATAACATATTCTTACTTAGAAAGCATAGACTGCAACATCTGCACTATCTCCTTTATGCCAGCCTTCATATCGGCGATGTCCTCCTTAAGTTCACTAATTTCGTCGAACATAGTCGTATGCCTCTCACCGATAATCTCCAATTCTTCATCGTGAGCTTCGTCGACCCACTTAAATACATGATTTGGCCCAGATCCTATGGCGCAACGATAAAATTTTCGTCCCGGGTTATATTTTGTCTTAGACATTAGCACAATTGTAACCGACCCACATCCACACCTTCTAGGTATTCCCCTCCCCAAATCCATATTATTTGATAGTTAAGAACCCGATTAACAAAACAAATATAGATTTTGGATGGACTTTGGTTTGATTGTTCACTTTGTACTCTTCAAGACATTTGGGCGGGATTTTGGGCGGCTCTTCGGCCAGTGTATAGGTCACTGCACACCTACGCTAGGTGTAGCGGCTATTCGGCGAGTGTATAGGTTACTGTCAAATCGGCGCATTAAATACATAGATTCGGGATTTTTGGTGGGATCTTTCCCGCCCACAATAGAAACACGAAACGTCGTGACACGGCTGAGTTATGGTATAGAAAGACAAAACGTCACGATACAGCTGAGTTATGGTTAAGACGGCTGAGTTATGGTTAAGACGGCTGAGTTATGTTTAAACCAAAAACATTAATAAATAAAAAAGAAGAAAGAAATCACATCCACGTTATTCTTATACATTTGAATTACAAATTTACGATTGTTTACATTTCGTCGATATTCATGCCCAATTTGGGCGCGTGTCCGACTGTGGGCGCGTGTTCATTTCCCGGGCGAAAGGTACAATTTGATGACTACAAACATGGCGGAATCAATGAACCATGCATTGTCAAATGCTAGAAGTCTTAAAAATTTTCGACTATTAGAATCGATATGGGTTATGATGACCAGTTGGTTTGTTGAACGGAGAGAGGATCCTAGATCGCAGCTAACCACGCTTTCGCGTGGTGTCGAGAAACAACTACATGAAAGTCAGCCGTAACATTTCATAAGTCAGCCGTAACATTGCATAAGTCAGCCGTAACATTGCATTAGTCAGCCGTAATATTTCATAAGTAAGTCAGCCGTAACATTGCATAAGTCAGCCGTAACATTGCATTAGTCAGCCGTAACATTTCATAAGTCAGCCGTAACATTGCATAAGTCAGCCGTAACATTTCGTAAGTCAGCCGTAACAATTCAGAATTACTTAATTTAGCCAGTCCATTATAAATCAGCCATTACAGAATTACTTAATCATTATAAATCAGCCATTACATTATAACCCAACCAATTACATTTATAACATATTCCTACTTAGAACGCATATAAATCAGCCATTATATTATAACCCTAAATCTCTTTATCATCATCATCATCAATGTCATCATCATCAATGTCATCATCATCATCATCATCATCATCATCATCATCATCATCATCATCATCATCATTCCACCATTGAATCTATGTTCTAGAGTTGATCCTTCTTCCGGTGTAACTTCAACCATGTATGAGTTATAAGTTATCACGGCTGAGTTATAAGTTATCACAGCTGAGTTATTATACTTGACGGCTGAGTTATTATACTTGACGGCTGAGTTATGTTTTACATTTTAAAACTTGTAAACAAAAACAAAAATTGTTGTAAACGGCTGATTCATTTATATAAACAAAAACAAAACATTTAATTAAGAGAAGTTACATTGTCCATACAGAAAATTATTAGGGCCTAATTCATCAAACATTTCGACGAGAGCAAGCCAAACTCTATAAGTCATCCAATCAGGCTTCTCGCCACCATGAAACCATATCCTCTTCAACGTGCAAATTTGAGTGCGAAATAGCGTTCTAGCCAGCAGATTAAACTGTGTCCAAACTGTCAAATCATGCCTCGGATCCCATCTGTATTTTCGCTATAAAAAGAAACAAAAAATATTAGTGTTTAAGAAACAAAAAGTTAAATCTAATAAGAATACATTATCGGTTATGCTTACAGTTAGTTTAAGAAACCACTGTCCCTTAACATCATCGGGAATGAATGGGTAAGTCGGCCACGGCTGAACCCATCCCTCTCGAAGAATATCCGGGATCGCCTGTGAGAGATCGTGTAAAAACTTAAACCACGTAACAGTGGTTTTGTCACACCAGACACCCGCACCAGAGTTTAAAAGAGGGAGGTTATCCCAATCTTGCATGTTGTGTATGGCATTGATCATTCTCTCAAACTTGGATGTATATGCACGGACAATCGACATGATGTATGTTTTGATGAGATTAGGTTTTTTTTCCTTAGGTTTTTGATGAGATTAGGTTTTTTTTCTTAGGTTTTTTTTCTTATGTTTTCTTAGGTTTTTTTTTCTTAGGTTTTGATGATATTAGGTTTGATGAGAAGGGCTATATATATATATATATATATATATATATAGAGAGAGAGAGAGAGATAGGAAGACGAAACTTCGCAATAGGGAGAGATAGGAAGACAAAACGTCGCAACTTAAAATTTTACACTTGACGGCTGAGTTATACAAACTTCACGGCTGAGTTATGGATTTTTCCCGCCCAAAATAGAAATACGAAACGTCGTGACACGGCTGAGTTATGTTTAAGCCAAAAACAAAGATTGTTGAGTTATGGTATTACGATACGGCTGAGTTATGGATTTTGTTTACATTACGGCTAAGTTTAAATAAACAAACACAAAACCAATGTTTTTGGAATCAAATGGATTCATGGCCAAAGATAGATGATCTCGGAATCTAATGACGGGAAAAGCCGCTTCTGACTCCATACACCCGAGTCAGACGAATACACACAAACTCTCTACTCCTTGCTATCACTAGCACTAGTCTCACAAGTCCTAACCACCTTAAAGCTCGAGGCTTGACCATCTTCCTCAACAGGGGTTGCCAAAGCAGTGAACTTACATGGCTGAGGAGGGTGAGGGATCTCGACCCAGTTTTGTAAACTCGGATTACCAACAAAGGATTTGAGAGAATCGCGACCAATCTCGACCAAAACAAATCCATTAGAAGAAGCTCGATAGAAAGTAGGGAGATTCGTGGGATCTGGGGTGAGATAAGAACCTGGAGAGTTGGAAATGTTCCATAACTCGCAACAGTGGAAACCGAATTCGACATGTGCGTTAGGGACCATGAGTGACCAGGTAGATAAGTCTATGTGGAGAGAGACGAAGAGACGGCGGAAGTAGGGAGATTCAATTAGGGCTTTCCATGGTTTGGAGACGCATTTGAATCTAGCCAGGGTTTTCAGAGGTATACTGGTAAGTATCATAGTCAGTAGCTCCTCTGGGAGTCTTCCTCTTGGCGTCGCCTCCATTATTATGGATGAGTTATGGATTTTGTTTACATTACGACTAAGTTGTGGATTCATTATTATGGCTGAGTTATGGATTTTTGGCGGGATTTTTCCCGCCCAAAATAGAAAGACGAAACGTCGCCACACGACTGAGTTATGGTATTGAAAGAAGAAACATCGCGACACAGCTGAGTTATGGTATAGAAAGATGAAACATCGCGACACGGCTGAGTTATAAGTTATCGCGGCTGAGTTATTAAACTTGACGGCTGAGTTATGTTAATCACGACTGAGTTATTATACTTGACGGCTGAGTTATGTTTTACATTTTAAAACTTGTAAACAAAAACAAAAATTGTTGTAAACGGCTGATTCATTTATATAAACAAAAAAAAAACATTTAATTAAGAGAAGTTACATTGTCCATACTGAAAATTATCAGGGCCTAACTCATCAAACATTTCAACGTCACGATACGGCTGAGTAATGGTTAAGACGGCTGAGTTATGTTTAAACCAAAAACATTAATAAATAAAAAGAAGAAACAAATCACATCCACATTATCCTTATACATTTTCTAAAAACAAACCTATTTCATAATCCCAAAAACAAATCTCACAAAATGAAGCAGAAGAAGTACTTATGTCTTCGTTAATACCATAACCATTCCAAGCACAATTGCTTTTCAAGAAATTCTTCGTCCCACCATTGCAATTGCAACCTCCATAAGTGTAACTTTCTTTCAGCTCTCTCATCTTCCGATTGCCACCCCACTCAATCTCATCACGAACATTTTTTCAAAGTTTCGGCATCTCCTCAATTGTCGTTGACTTCATAGGTTTTAATAACGAAGACAATACTTTTAGACCTTCCACTTTCGTTGCTCCTTCTGCTATGCAAACCATTCCATAGACATACCGAGCTTTTTGATTGCCTTTCTTTGTAGCTTTAGCTAAACATGCCCTGCCTTTATCTCCTTCTACATCATCTAGACAAAGCACATTTTGGCCTATATCAAAATAGTTGTAGACACCTTTACGGTATAGAGCCTCAGGGTTTCCATTCCTTAAGCACATTTTGGCCTATATCAAAATAGTTGTAGACACCTTTACGGTATAGAGCCTCAGGGTTTCCATTCCTTAAGCACATTTTGGCCTATATCAAAATAGTTGTAGACACCTTTACGGTATAGAGCCTCAGGGTTTCCATTCCTTAAGCACCTATTGAAGAATTTGGAAAATGCTTCAAAAGTGTGAGGAAACCATGGAAGGAATGGAACGTCACGAAGTGTTACTCTTTCTACAACCCATTTTTTATCGCAACAATTTCTGAAAGCCTTTGACACTTGATGGAGATTGTCGATGTCAGAAATGGAAGAAGACCCAAAAATTGCACATATCTTTTCGAGAATCTCATTTAGCAACGAGTTCAGATACACTGTTGGTTTGCCGGAATTTTTCCTCTTCCACAGAACTATTGCTAGAATAGGCAGTACAAGAACAAACCAAAACCAGACCATGGTTCCTGCAAACTTGATAGGAAAGAAGATTCTTTTTGGAAGTTTGGAGGATATGGATGATGGTAGTGGAAGTTAAGAGGATTTGGATATATATAAAGGACTGTTCATTGGCTTTGTAACTGTTTCTTGGCACCCGTTCCAATTTTGGGGAAGTGTTCATTGAATCCTTGCGTGTTGTCTTTAGTTCATTGGTTTTGTAACTGTTTCTTGGCATCCGTTCCTAAACGACTGTTCATTAACCCGCAACTACTACCAACTTCATTGGAAGACGAAACGTCGCAACTTGAAATTTCACACTTGACGGCTGAGTTATAGGAACTTCACGGCTGAGTTATGGATTTAGGGTTTAGGGTTTAGGGATCATGGTTTAGGGTTTAATGTATAACATTTTAAAAGTATATGATTTAGAGTCTAAACTGAATCAAATTATACACATTCAATTGAAAAAATTGTATATGGTTTATTGTATATGATTTTGGGTCTTAATTATCTATAGGTAATGTTTGAAGTACTTGTAAGACAACATATATCTCAAGATCAAGTTAGATTACATTTTCGATTTCTTACACATTCAGTTGTATAAATTGAAGAAACTATGCACATTCAGTTGATTTATATTTATTTTATATTAATAAAATGAGCTTCATTATAATTTTGTAAGTCCTAAATCTTATATAAATGGTTTTAGGGTATTACTGAATTATCTAAATGACACGGCTGAGTTATCGAAACATACCATACGTCTTCAAATTACATTTTCGATTTTAGGGTATGGCTGAGTTATCTAAACGAAATGGTTGAGTAATATATCATAAAAACCATAATTTATACACAAAAAAATACCATTTACAGTCACATCCTAACAATAAAAAAACAAATGGAAGGTTCATAATTGGTAAATCAGTTGAACTGCGCATACATATCATGTCCTCCTTCATCGAAGATCTCTGCTGCCATCTTCACCTGTAAACCCTGAATATTTACATCGCATATCCCATCAAAAGTTACACCAAGCGCTAGACACTCGATAAACTTTAGTGAATACACCCCACAATCGCCAACTTGGGTGTTTTGGGGAATGTTTTTACCGCTTTTCCATCCGAACGCAAATTGTTTTTTGCAACCGGTTTTTTTGCCAGGAATTACAGCATTGATTATTGCAGGGATCATTTGCATCAGCGGCCTAAATGCATCTACCATTTTTTGTTGACTTTCAGGAGTTACCTATCCAATGATGGGATCGTAGGCATCAATCTTCTCCTTCAGAAGATCCACGTGAAATGCCACCCAATGATCGCCTCCAGTATGAAAAACTCCGTACAAGTGATTGACATCTTCTAACCACTTTTTGTTTGTCTGAAGGTCATCAGGAATTGCACCATTTATGAGTAACTAATAACCTGAGTCTTTGAATTTGAACATCTTTGGCTTCATCTTGAACTGATTGAAATCCCGAATCCATGATCCTAGGAACCATTGGTCCACAAAGGCAATGCGCTTGGAACAAAATGGGCTGGGATCTTCCATGGACCTTTTGATGAGGACTCTGATATACGCAGCAACATGCTGTACACATAATATTAAGTCAGCCATCGAATTATCATAACTCAGCCATTATTAAACATAACCCAACCATCATACAACCATAACTCAGCCATCAAACAACCATAACTCAACCAAAAATAATCATAACCCAGCTATTAAATAACTAATAACTCAGCTATAAATAATAATAATTCAGCCGTAACTTATACTTACAGTGTTAAATATCCATCCATAATCACGCTTCGGCCACTGCACTCTTTCACTGATGAGTATTTTGTAGAATTTAACTTCCTCATTACTATCATCTGTCAGTGGAATGTCCCTAACAATCAAACACAAGTCAATTTAGGCAAATATTGCTAATAGCTGTATAAAATAAAATAAAATGGTGTAAAAGTCCATTCTCGAATGGCCTTAGATGTTGCATATGTTTATCCAATTTATCTTTGTGAACATGTGAGAGAGGATCATAGATTGCTGATGAAGGTTCAACATCCTTCCTCATGCACATCGTCCCTTTGTCTCCAACAACATAAGGAAAAACTCCTGTAGGACGAGCACTTGACTTCGCTGCTAACCCAGTTGTAGCTAATTGAACAACCTTCGCCCGATAAGTCTTAATTCTTGTTAACCTAAGCCTTTTATCTTCGTCCTCATCAGACTCTGGTAACAATTCATCTCCTTTTTCGATCGCTTCCTCGGTCACATCCTCAAGATCAGTTTCACCTCCAGTCTTCCCCATCATCTTCCCATGAGTAGGTGGAATAGGTATTCTTATTCTACCAGTCTTTAACTCAGCCGACTTATTCTTTAACTCAGCCGCTGCCTTCTCTTCCTTCTTCTTTAACTCAGCCGTTGCCTTCTCTTCCTTCTTCTTTAACGCAGCCGCTTCCTTCTTCTTAGCAGCATCATCAGCCTTCTTTTTCAAATCAGCAGCAGCCTCATTTTCTTTTGGTTTTTGCCTCCTAGAGACGCGTCGTAAATCTAGTTGCTTAGCAGGAGACTTAGCAAGAGAAATAGAAACGAAATCTGGCAGACCACTACTAAACAAATTTTTTTTTGCCTCAGGAGTACCCTTAGGAATTTCGGCCTTCAATTTCGACCCCGCAGCTTTCTCTTCGGCCTTACCAAGCTCATCAGGGGTACCCTTAGGAGTTTTGGGCTTCAATTTTGGAAAATACTGCTGCGGAGTTCGACTTTCGGCCTTAGCCGGCTCATCAACAACATTATCAGGGGTCTTAGATTTTGTGTTAAGGACCGTTGGACTATTAACTGACTTATGTCGTGGTAATGTTTGCATTTTTGGGCTGCGAACAAAGTTTTGGGCACTTTCCGATAAACCCAGAACTTTCAGACGCTCATCCATTGCATCTTTGGCATAATCACCAATTTTCTTCTCCATATCAGCAAATTTTTGGGTTAACTCTCCAATGTTGGAATCAATGGCCTCAAACTTCAACCCAATCTTCTCAAACATAGAGTCAACCTTATGAAACATAGAGTCATGGCTCTCAAACTTACTCGCAATTTTGCCCAGCGTAGCGACTATGGTATTCAGAGCTACCGCATCCTCGCTTCCCTTTGCGTCCTCCTTCTTCTCTATATCAGCAGCTTCACCCTCGTGTTTCTTATCTTTCTTCTGCTTCTTTTTGGGTGGCTCAGACTCAGAGTCATAAGGAACTACAACCAACTTGGTTTTTTTCTTCTCCTCCTTCCTCTGCACATCCCAATAATCACCTGCTACAAACCTACCAGAATGTAGGTCTCTTATCAGGTTATTCAGTTGTGGGTCATCATCTTGACCCGACCACTGAGGAAACATGTCTTCTACAAACTCCTTTGAAACCATATGCCTCACACGCACCTACAACAGTAACTCATAACTCAACCATCGAATCATCATAACTCAGCCGTAAAACGAATAACTCAGCCATCAAACAAAGAATAACTCAGCCATCAAACAAACAAATCATAACTCAGCCATCAAACAAATCATAACTTAACCATCAAATTACCATAACTCAGCCATCACATAAACAATAACTCAGCCGTAGAATAAATAATAACGCAGCCATCAAATAAAGAATAACTCAGCAATCAAATAAAGAATAACTCAGCCTAAAACCTTACTTGACCATGGTCTTTAATCTCCTTCTTCAGGACACTATCAAAACTCGCATGTGTCCGCATTGCATCCCATCGAAGAAGCGGAACTTCTTCTTCCTCACCGACTAGTTTGCCAAAACGCTCTCGAAAGCAACTGACAGATTCATACGCCCAAGCCATTAAAGCGTAACTCATGCCGTTGATGTAGTATGCCTTTCCTACTGGATTCAACGACTTAATACTACCAACAAGAGCTTCAAATGCAGCCCGACCCCATGGATAAGTCATCATGGCTTGATCATCGAATACTCTTTTTGCAGTTTCAAACGGTGTCCTAGAATTATGATGCCCAACATAAATTCCCATGGCTTGAAGAACTAACAGCCCTAACCATTTACGCTTTTCAAAACTCTAGGCCCGACAACCTCTTACTGGTGCCCTCAATTCATCAGGCTTGGGTCCAAACCCATGCGGCACATTCAACTCCTCCCAGAACTTTCTGTATTGGTCAGGTTCAATACTTTCTGTTGGCACTGGATCTGTGTTTAACCCAATGATCTCACCAAACTCGAGTAAGCTAAACCTGATAGGTTGATCACCAACCACACTCCAAATCTCCTTCTTCTCTACTTTCAGCTGTCTACACAGTAGATAGTGTACAGTCCTAGCAGACCACCCGCAGTTTCCATCAAATAGCTTAGCAATGATTTCAACAGGAAACTTCTTCAGTTCTTACCACACCTTACGTCCTAACTATTCTTTAACAAAACCGAAATCTTCCATATAGGAATAGTGATTAAGTGCTTTATTTTCTAGATTAACAGCGCGTCTTGATCTTCTAGGGTAATCAGGTGCTTGATGTTGTTCCATCTGATCACAAAAGACTTAAATAACGCAGCCGCAATAGAAAACTAACTCAGCCAAAACATAATATATAACTCAGCCGCAAAAACCCCAATTCAGCCTGATAACTCAGCCGCAAAAAAACCCCTAACTCACAATTTATAACTCAGCCACAACATAATTTTTAACTCAGCCACAACATAATTTATAACTCAACCGCAAAAAACCCTAATTCAGCCACAATATAATTGATAACTCAACTGCAAAAAAACCCTAACTCAGACACAACACAACAACCTACCTTTCGAAGACGATTACAGGCGATTAGAGAAGACGAATACGAGTACAAGGGAAGACGATTTCGATTGCGGAGAGAAGACAATCACGAGGAAAGAAACAATGTCGATTTCGAAAGAATCTTAAACGGAGAAGACTGTTGAGAAAGTTTGTGGTTTTTTTCTTTTTTTCCTTTGAAACTTCCCTCTTTTATGATGATGGTCACACTGACGTGGATTTGTTTTTTATTTTTTAATTAACAATAATTTCAATTAAGAAAAACTAATCAAGGTTGTTTATCATAATTTACTAGGGGTGTGAAAAGATTTGAGTAATTTTTGAAAGATATATGGTATTCTAGTCATATAACCATAGTTCCATGGGAATTGAGTAATTTTTCAAAACTAACACATGTATTTTGTCTTCTGACCCATTTTCAGATGAACGATGTAAACAGGCTTATTAGTTAAACAGCTCAAATCACTGCTTTAATGACAAGAAGATTTGGCTATTTAATACATCAACTATTCGTTCAAATGGAGAGTTGGAAATTTGCTTCTTACGAACTCTTTGTTCATGAGGAATTGATTTAAATAGTTACGCAATAATGAAGAAGTTTACGATTTAATCTCCAAGACTTGGAATGATTTGAATGACGTATCGGTAGAACATAAGCTCGCAGCTTGTAGGAGGGAAATTGTTAAATGGGCCAAAGAACAAAATCTCAACAGTGCTAAGATCATTAAAGAGAACCAAGCAAAGCTAGAGGAGGCACTTTCGGCAGACTTACCCGACCCAGTGGCTATAGGGGAATTTACGGCTATCTTGGAGAAAGCATATAAAGACGAGGAGCTCTTCTGGAAACAACGTAGTAGGGTCTTATGGCTGCATAATGGAGATCGTAACACAGGTTTTTTCCATGCAGTTACAAGAGCTCGTCGAACATGTAACCGGTTTACGGTTCTTGAAGATAACGCGGGAGTTCCAAAACACGAAGAACATCAAATCACCAAGATTATTTGTGACTATTATCAGGATATTTTCACTTCCCGAGCCTCGGGTGACCTATCAATTATTGAGACTCTCCCCTTACCGCGTGTTGCGGATTCGGATAATGACCGTTTGATTCGGGTCCCCGATGATTCAGAAATTAAGGATGCTCTTTTCTCCATTCATCCGAGTAAGGCACCAGGACCCGATGGTTTCTCAACAGGTTTTTTCCAATCATATTGGACAGTAATGAGTTCTGAAATATGTAAAGAAATTCGCATTATTTTCGCATCCAGAACATTCCCGCAAAATATGAACGAAACGCATGTGCGACTAATTCCCAAGATCATAGGCCCTCGCAAAATCGCTGATTATAGGCCGATCGCTCTGTGTAATATCTTTTATAAGACTGTGGCAAAGATCCTAACAAAACGCCTGCAAAACATCTTACCCTCCCTTATCTCGGAAAATCAATCGGCTTTTGTCAAAGGAAGAGCCATCTCGGATAACGTCCTGATAACTCACGAAGTCCTCCATTTTCTGCGTACCTCCAAAGCTACTAAGCGGGGGGCTATGGCTGTCAAAACTGACATGAGTAAAGCCTACGACATAATTAAATGGGGATTTCTTCAGGCGGTATTAAAAAAGATGGGCTTCCATCAACATTGGATTGATTGGACCATGGAGTGTGTTACTACGGTTTCATACTCCTTTTTGATTAATGGAGCAGCTCAAGGGCGGGTATATCCCACCAGGGGACTAAGACAAGGCGATCCCCTCTCACCATACCTGTTTATTCTATGTACAAAGGTTTTATCCGGGATTTGTCACATGGCTCAGTTAAATGGTACTCTGGCCGGGGTTAAAGTTACTAGGAATTGTCCGTCGTTGAATCACCTTCTATTCGCAGATGATACAATGTTCTTTTGTCGATCTAATTCGGTTAATTGCCAAGCTTTGGTGAAAATTCTAGATAAATATGAGAGTATTTCGGGTCAAAGCATTAATGTTGCAAAGTCTTCTGTTACGTTCTCGTCTAAGACGCCTCGGTGCCAGCGTAACAGGGCAATGAGACAATTGAACATTCGAAACGAAGGCGGTGCTGGTAAATATCTAGGAATCCCAGAGAACTTTGGACAAAAGAAAAAAGATATTTTCGCAGGACTTGTCGATAAGATAAGACAACGTTCTCATAGTTGGTCTACTCGATTCTTATCACAAGCGGGGAAACAAGTTCTTTTGAAGGCAGTACTGCAAGCGATGCCATCGTACACCATGTCATGTTTCAAAATCCTAACATCCCAATGTAAACAAATCCAGTCGATTTTATGTCGCTTTTGGTGGGATGCGAAGCCAAATATACGTAAGATGAGTTGGATAGCTTGGTCCAAACTAACGATTCCAACAAATGCAGATGGACTCGGCTTTAGGGAAATCGAAGCTTTTAATGATGCACTTTTGGCTAAGATTGGTTGGCAATTTTTACGTAACCCGCAATCCCTCGTTGCACGTATTTTATTAGGCAAATATTGTCGTCTTTCCTCCTTCATGGAGTGTACACTACCCTCCAGTCCCTCTCATGGATGGAGAGGCATTATTGCAGGTCGAGAAACCTTGAAACATGGACTAGGATGGAGAGTGGGAGATGGAGAAAGTATTAATTTATGGTCAGACCCATGGCTATCACTTGACCATCCAGTACGACCAATGGGACCCCCCACTCTCTTTTCCGCAGCAACCAAAGTCTCACATCTTTTAAACCCACTATCAAACGATTGGAACTGGGACATAATACGGGACCTCTTACCTCATCATGAGGAACAGATTAAAATCCTTCCTAGAAGTAAATCAAAACGTGAGGATGCCCCTATTTGGTTACTTTCGGCCAAAGGTGAGTACACATCCAAATCAGGTTATAGTATTCTCACAATGAGAGAAGTCCCAACATCTCAAGCCGAGTTTAATTGGCAAAAGAACATTTGGAAAGTGCAGACAAGTCCCAAGATTAAACACCTAATGTGGAAAGCGGCGGTCGGAGCCTTACCTGTTGGTGAACAACTTATTAGACGCGGTGTGAACGTAGATCCTCTGTGTAAAAAATGTGGAAGGCTGGAGACAATAACTCATGTGTTTAGAGACTATGTTTTGGCTCAGGAAGTGTGGCACTTAGCACCTTTCGCTACCAATATCAGTGTAATCCAAGGTTCGTTCCTCCAACTACTCGATGAAACCAGAGGTCTCACGACCCTCCCTCCCTTCAGGCATTTCAAATGCGCACCTATGTGCTTGGATTTTTTGGTTCCTTTGGACAGCAAGGAACAATTTCATTTTCTCGGATATTACCTTCTCTCCACCCGAGATTATACTCAAGTCCATACAAGAATCAAGAGCATGGCAAAAGGCCCAACCTCACCGAGACAAACCACCCATTGCTCCAAGCTCATCCTTGGCTATTACAAATCGTAATCATGGTTTCTCCTGCCATGTTGATGCAGCATGGAACTCATCATCTTTAGCCTGCGGAATGGGTTGGAAAATCACTTCATACACAAATCCATTGATTTCCTTTCAGGGTTCAAAAGGGGCGGACTCAATCCCCTCCGCTTTATCAGCCGAAGCTCTTGCACTTCGGACAGCAATTACAGCAGCGAGTGAGGTGAGTTGCGAGGACATTCAAGTTTTTTCCGACAACTCTACCCTAGTTCATCTCCTGCGCTCCCATGGTGATCACAAAGAGATTCATTTCCTCCAATGTGACATTAGGGACCTTATCCCATCTTTTAATTCTTTGAAATAGGATACATTCCACGAGTGGAAAATGTAGAAGCTGATATGTTGGCAAAAAACGCTCTTAGAGGATATTCCTCTATTCCTGAGTTTTAATAAAATTTCACGTTGTCGACCAAAAAAAAAAAAAAATAGTTACTTCTTTCCTAATCAGAAATATAAATTGGTTTTGTACCATAGAATTCAAACCGTTGGTCATATTGTATAGAGTGTAACTTCAAATATGTCTCAAGACTCTCAACTGTTCTAAAATAACTAAATAAGTAATCAATAATCGAAGTATACACACGAAAAAAGTGGGAAAAAATTTAAAGATAACGTATGTGTGTGTGTGAAGCAATGGAATTGGAAGATCGAACTTCCAAACATATCTATTATAATGAAGTTGCCCACACGAACAAAGAAATTAAAAATATAAAGAATGTTCCTTCGCAAAACCCTTGATCACACCTTACTTCCAAGCCACCGCATCGATATCATCTCTAGCTTGTTTGTAAAGCTCGAGTCGTTTAGCTAAGGTCGCTCTTCGATCCATTAGCTGTGGATCTTCGTCCAACATCGCTCCAAGCTTCTCCTTCTGCATCATTTTGTCATTCATTTATCAATAAAAGTGTTCTTCACTCATTAAAACGATTCAAATGTTCTCTATATTAAGCATATTATGTACCTCTTTCCTGCCAACTTGAGCGTAGAAGAAGTTGAGGAGCGATCTCTTAGCTTCTCTAACTTGGCAGTAAACAACAGCTTTTGGTAGCGAGTTTCTCAATGTGTCACAAACCATGTTTATGTATGCACTCACGTTGGATCCTGAGATATTTCAAAGTCAATAACCATTTTGAAATGTGTCTCATTCATAGTGAGGGAAGCGAGAGAGAGACACTTACCAATCTTTCTGAAGTGACTGTCCGAGTAGGGGTCTGCGTTGTTTGGTTGTGGGGCGTTCCTCGGATTTGGTTTCTCTTTCTCGGGTTCAAGGTGAAGTTTCCTGAAGAACTCAACCGTGAGGTAGCTGGATTCCATGTCCACCAGACGTAGAACCGTTTTCCTGCTTTCGTCTCTGAATCTTTCAAGAGCTTCATTTGCAGCAGCTGCTATATCGCTAGCTAGAGTCGGGAATCGCTTCAGTTCCTGATTAAAAAAAAAAAAAAACGAGATTTAACGAATTTGACACAGTGTGTAAAGAGCTAAGTGGCCTCTTCTCACCTCTGTTTCTGAAATCGACTTCCTGACCAGCTCTTTCAATACAAAATGCACCTACAAGATATCAAAAAGGTGTAAAATATATAGTCAACTTATTGGAAATAAAGTGTCATAACTCATAAGTAATACAGAAGCATACAGCATCGACGGTGGCTTCAGCTGGTCCTTTGAAATAGCTTATGGATCCATCAATGAGCCTTCTGTATCCTTGTTCAGGAGCAATAAGATGTGGCTGATAACCATCTGCTTCTGAAACAACCTTCTGAACATTTTTGGTAGAGAGATGTCGATCAAAGGGAAGTTTCTTTAAAGCTGCTGGTAACTGATGATCGAAAACTCCATAAATTCGGTCTCCACCAGGTCGTCTGATACAAACAACAATATAAATGTGAGACAAACGACTTTTCCAGAGTTACATTGTGAAATGATGTGAATCATTTTTGGCAAACATCTATGAAAAGCTCATATTGTAGGAACTTTACTAAAACCGCACATCTGAACCAAAAGGTAAATAATAAGGCAGCATGTTATTCTGGGAAGGGCACTGTCTTTTAATTCATTCATAGACTCCAAATTGATCTCCGCAATGCAATAGTACAGACAAAATATTTTATGAGCTAGACAACTAAGAAACATAATAACTTAATCACTTACCCTCCATCCAAGTGCTCCTTAAAGACGCGATCAAATGCCCGACAGAGTTCCAAAATTGTGTAAAGTTGGGCCTGAGAACAAAAATATGGTGAGTAAATTATTTATTCGATTCTGATGGAAGTCTGAATACCGATTACATAATGGTTTAAGATCTTACCCCTGAATCTACGGCAATAGGTCTCCCAATCCTATCCAGCTCTGCATTTATCTCATCAATGCTTTTGTTGATCAAAGCAACAATACTGGGGATTTTCTGCCTGATAACAGTCTCTAAGTGCTGATAAAGAGGAAAGAAGAAGCATGAAGAAAGTCAACACTATGCATTATAGCATTGATCACGATGAAATCCATGCGAGTAAATCACAAGGGTACCTGAGACAAAAGCTTTGCTAGATATTCTGATCCCATCCTACTGGCTAAGTGACCGTATTCAGGGCTTGTTTCGAAATATTCGCGTTCCTTCCTTCGCGCAGCAATCATATCAACCCTTTTATTGATATCAGCCTGTGAACGATTCACAATTCCGACCCAGGGATGTTGCAACCGGTATGACCTTCCCTCAAGAACCTGCATCAAATATCGACAGGTAGTGTCAAAGTAATTAAACAAGTAACTAATTTAGTTGAGACCCCAAGGTGTAGGAGTTCAGAGAAATCTTTACATCTAGACAATCTGTTCCTTTATCCATGATATCTAGCTTGGTTGCCACTCCAAAAGTCCTTTCACCTACAGAGCATAAACTAGAAGGTTAAGAAAAAGTGCAGAAGTCACTACTTACTAGGAAAGAGCATCTAAATGGTACCTGTAGGATCAACTTCTCTAGCAAGTTTTATTGCATCTGACGTAGCAATATCTTGATTAGCCGGAGAGATAGCCAATATGATGCAATTTGGCTGCAGATAACAAAAATATTTGGATAAGCTTCCAGAGTAAACTAATTAGAGAAAAAGTTTGAACCTTCCAAGTCACTTTCATATCTCATGGATTTTTCGAAAACATATCATTATATGCAATGTGTTTCTGTTCATCAATAGCATAGAGCAAAACTGACCTTTTCAACATAAGAGCGAACCATATTTTCAATGTCTTGGACGATACTTTCTGGTTGACCGTCTGCATTCATGTAAGTGAACAGTTTAAGCACAAGCTACTGGATACAAGAACCAAGGATATAGATATCAAAGATCTCTTACCTACAGCAACCTTGGTCAAACCCGGAAGATCGATAAGCGTCAAGTTAACAACTGCAAAGAAAAGCATCCTCATAGAGTGAGAAATAAAAGTCACATGAAAGAGGAATCTTCAAAATCTAATCTACTAACTCATAACTGTCGGCATCAACAATAACAGAAATCTAATGTGTTCGTCTTCTAAACGCACAGCGTTATTTTATATTTACAATAGGTATGCATCAAATGAAATGTGGTGCTAAGAACAAACCATTAGGAGAATATATGCTCAGCTGAATAGGAATGTTTGAGATCTGTTTCGACTTCCCAGTAATACGATCAGTTTCATCCTCGATTTCCTTTCGAACAGCAGCTGGAAATAGAATAAATACACTTATTACCCCAACCTGCCTTATGAATCTCATAGCTTCATATTGAAAACATTCATTGACAATTAGTATTGCCCCATGAAAGATTCAATCAACATACCAAAATCAGCAAACTTCTTCTTAGGAGCATGAAGAAACTCCGCATACTCAGATGTTCCTTCTTCCGTCTTATGAAGCTGCAACACCAATGGCCTCCTTGTAACGATACCTAATTCATCAAAGTTTCGCTGATTTTTCAATAGAAGTCATTAAAAGCATGAAAAATTTCCAAAACCTATAATATTTAAGACCTAGTTTCAATTTCAAGCATCGAACACCATAAAATTACCAGATCCACGAGGCAGAAAATCCCTTCCTACGACACTTTCTAGAACTGAAGATTTTCCAGAACTCTGATTCAAAAAAATCAAAACCAATACAGATCAGAAAACGTAGAGAGTGACGAAAGAGGCGAGAAGCGAGATCGGATCGTAGATACAAAAAATGTGTTAAGTTCATAGATAGAAAGAGATCGAACCTGACCACCAACGACGGCAACGGTAGGGAGAGCTTCCCATAGGGACATTCCTTCACCGCCATGATCTCCGAGGACAGTACAAGCTCTCTGGATTTTGTTAATCAGACCTATCAAACTTTTCATAGTCGCCATGATTCCTGGATACGGATCAAAGATCCGAGAAATCTCTCACCGACGATCAGATCTAGATCTAACGAAGAACGAAGAAGAGTATCGGATTAGGGATTTGAAATGCTTTCGATTTTACTCTCTCGAGGCGGTAGGGGAAAAAAGGAGGAAAGATCTAATGGTGCTCCATTTCAAAGAATTTCAAAACAAAAACGTAGGGCCACTTATATAAATATTAAATATTTCTGGGGCAAAACTGAAAATATTAGCAAATTCCACATCGCGTTACACGTTCCGGTTAATGATACGGAGCCAGTACGATTTTTGTGGTTATGTTCGTTTGGTAGTGACAATTTCTCTTTGTTTTTTTTCAGATTTTGTTAAAACATTTTTGGGTAAAAGAAGAAAAATTAGGTTACCAAGTATGAGAACTGAGTGACATAACTAAGTGGAGAAACGTAACAAGGCTTAAAACGTTACAAAATACTAAAACCTACATCTCCTTCTGTATATAACACAACAAAATAAGAAAACGACCAAGAAAATATACGAGCTCAGTGAAGTCAATTCCTCCCTATACCTTAAAATAATGGTATGCTTTAGCAAAGAGGTACACACCGAATCAAATCGGCTTTTATCCTTTACATGATTCTCTCTTTCGGCTTCTAAACCCATTCTCTCACAAGATCAACCATGAATTGTTCAGTGGAATCAGTTTTGTAACGGTGTGCTCCTCGTCACCCTAGTTCGCCCAAACACTCTACAAAAGATCAAATGCGTAAAACAATGATGACATTTAAAGATGATACTAGATAAACTCAATGTATATGATAGGATACCTTCTATAAAGAAGTTGAGCAGTGTTTGAAGATCCCTTTGAGATGGAGAGACGTCTGTTTTCACTATCTTGATGTCCTTTATCCACACGCATAACCGTAACTTCTTTCCCCATTACATCTACTTCTCTTCGTATCTTCTTTGTCTTGACTTCCATCGCGTTTGTTAACGTTTCAACCTTCTTGGCCAACATCTACAATGCACATAACCAAAATATTTTGACTTTTACTATAGAACATTCATTTAAAGGCTGCACGGAACAAAAAGAAAGGTTAAAAGCTAGTGAACCTCAATAGCTTCGTCCTTATCTCTTATGCTTTGATCTTTCTCATCAGCACCTTTTCTTAATGTTATGACCTCTTCCTACAACAAATCGTATAAGACACCTGGGATGCTATCGTTATTTTTTTACTTGTCTTCTGATTCTTCTCCTATTATTGAGCTAGGCAACTCGCCTCTGCTAGTTCCTTTGGTAGACTGGTGGCTCAAAGGAAACTTTGACCCGATCCATTTATTAGCGCGTTGCTTCTATCCAACGATTTGATGCCTCCATCGAATGATCTTGATGTTCCTTTAGCATGCTTCAATACAGTGCTTGCACTAGTATTCAATGATCTCAACTGAGGACTTGGTATTCTCTTAGCCGAAGAGCTGTTTGATGTAGATGTTGGATATGTATTGGTTCCCCCAAGGGATTGTCTTCGGGAAGGCCCATTACCCTTACTTGGTAAAATAAAATATTACCCAAATAAATAATATCAACTACTTTAAAATGTAAGAATCATATAATTTGAATCAGGTAAAGGTAAAGATTGCCTTACTTGACTCAAAATATTCTTCCGGGTTATTTCCCGAATACATCCCTATACCAAAATATGGATTTCCTATTTTAAAGGACAAAAGAAAGGGGTCTCCCCAAACCACAAAGGGATACATCCCCGTGGATCATTTGGTTCATTTGGAAGGCCAGGAATGACAAGCTTTTTAATGGAAAAAAGATATCAGCAAAAACTACACTTCAAGTTGCTCAGTTAGAGGAAGAAAGTTGGAGAAGCGCGAATTTGGCTAAAGAAGACGAAGAAGAGGACGGAAATCCCACCCAGACTGAAGATAGCATTCAACCGGAGCATCCACATATCCTGATATGTCAACTGGACGCATCTTGGACAGATCATGGGACCACTAGCGGTCTCGGATGGTGCATCACCGATTCATCAGGGAAGACAATCACCGGCAAGCAAGGATGTCGCAGAAGCCTTTCAGCTCTACATGCAAAATTTGAGGGACCCCTCTAGGCAATGGAGTGCCTAATTCAGAGGCGTGTATCTACGGCCCGACTCGAGACCGACTACTCAGACTTATTGAAGATGATTGACGACCCAATGGATTGGCCAGTTTTTCAGAGTTAGATCACGTTACCGAACTTAGAGTTAGATTTACTACCTTTTATTTATCTCATATATCTCGAGCTTATAATGTTCGTGTTGATGCCCTTGCAAAAGCGGCACAAGCACGCAACAATATTTTTTCCCATGTAGATCCCGATGAGTTGATAGAAAGTACCCGTCTTAGTATGATCTCTATCAACCAAATGTGATTTAATATATAGAGCTAGTTGACAAAGCAAAAAAGAAAAAAAAGACTCAAAATATTCATGCCATTGTTTGATTATTATTGAGCTGGCAAAAAAAATTTTGATTGCGCTAAATTTTTTTTTAAAATTAAATAGTCAATTTGATTGTTTGGTTTTGTTTGTCAGAACAAAATAGTACCTTACGCCACGATCGCATCCATGACGGGGCTTGAGCGCATGCCAATAAAGTCCAAGCTTTGGACCTCATTTTCTGACCATTTTTAAGGCCCCGAAATTCTGTTATTTTTTCATATACAGATAGTCATACAAATGATTTTTTTACCAACATTAAAAGCCTACCATGACCCAAAACATTATTGTTACAACGTCATGCACAAAAAATGAGTCATATGGAACCCATTTAATTATAATAAAACAAAAATAATTCGTTTTTTCCTTTTTGTTTTTCATTTTTTACTGATTCTTTAACTTCTTCTCCTATTTCTTTGTTATTTTTTCATTATCAACGTCAAAAAAATTTTTATTTTGGAGAATCTGTATTTCATTTAGTTACTTTTAAATAATGTTTTCAAAAAAAATTGTTTCATTTGGCTACTTTTGGATATTTAAAATCATTTGAAAAAAATTGGTTGATTATAGTTTTATACCATAAAACAAAGGCCCCTTTTTTAAAGTTCGCTTTAAAGTTCGCTTGTGGCCTCCATTATTTCACGGCAGACCCTTCTTGCATCCGGAACAATGTTGGTGATGCCATCTGTAATATTTTCTTGCATCAATGGTCCTTTAAACTATGTATCAAACTTTGTATCACTTCAAGTAACTTACATTTTATGATATGTCTATGGTATTGCCTCAAACAAGTGGGATCCAGTGAACAGGTAAAACCGTACCATTTACTTTCTTCTTCCAACTTTCCAATGTTAGGTTTTGGATGGTAAAATATTTTTGGATAGGTTTTAGATTTAATATGTTTGGTAACATATTAAATCCAAGTAAAATTGCTTATCATCACATGTATATTCTTTTTTTTTAATCCATATGCAGACACAACAAACTCAGCCAATCAGCATTTTCATTTTTTTAATAACCATGATTTATGAATTATTACAAATTATAAAAAATGTTACACGGACGATTACACAACGAACAATTTTAGTATTAACAGCTTGAACTACACCGAATGGCTCTCATTAAAGCATGATAATAATGTTTTTTTCCTTATTTCCCTTGCATTGTAGGAGTAGATCCAGAGATGCATGTCTGGGGTAAAGTCATTCGCAGGAGTCGTGGCTCCATTTTTATATAGTCCATTGACAGGTACATTAACACACATGCATGAGGGTGCACTTTGAACACCATTCATTACTAATTAATTTTTAAGGCGTTTAACAAAAATGCAATTTGGTTTGATATAGCATTGTTTCTCTCCGAAAATACACCATTCTATTTTGCGGGATTCAGGATCTCCTTATCCTGGGTATTCTTTAGACTTACAACTATCTCATTTACTACAACTATGTGGATTGTATATTGTAATAATTATGCATGACGAACTTTTTTTTTTTTAACATGCACAGATGATTGGATTCCTTCAAAGTCTAATGATAAAAGATGTTTTGTCTCCATCAATGAACAAAGCAATCAGCAACACTTCAACTTAGGAAGCTTAACAAGAGATAGCTCCTAGACCAAACACAAAGAAAAAATACACATGAACCATGCTAAGTGTCCTTTTGATAATTTCTTTTGCATTAATTTAAACGAATGGAATGCTAGGCAAAATATTATAACAGCCAAAAACGAGATTCAAATGAACCATAGAGTAATACAAAACCCAATTAGTCAGTAGCCACTAAGTACTTAGAGAGAGAAAGAAACGTTTTAGAAAGATTACATAGAGCTCTCAGTATACTTTCTTGGTTTATTATAAATGAGAGAAATCAAGAAAATCACTTCCATAATGGACAGTTTGGATTAACCCGATCTAATGGCGGAGTTCGTGCGTGTTGATCCTTCAACTCTATTCTACACTCTCTACAACTCTCTAAACCCTTTCAATATTTTTAATAAAGTTTGAAAGAATTCTAGAGAAATAAAAAATGCCTAATAAAAGAAGATCCAAAAATGGCTAAAGGATGGAAGATAAACCTCATGGATTTAGCCCATACTTCCTTGGGGAAAAAATGGAATTGGTCTTATCCTAATCAGTCCGACTAAAAATTGGTTTCTTTAACTCATGTCCAACGAAGTTCAATGGCAAAAGAAAAAAAAAACCTGGCATCATATCTCAAATATTAGAGAATAATATTCCACATCAAAAGAGTTGAAAACCCCTAGACTAAACAATATATATGATATATTATACGAAATGAATATATTATCCGCCAGTTGTTACGGACGGCCTAAGTAAAAAATATTTATCAAAAACTATGATTTAGCAAGAACCAAAAAATTAATATATGGAATTTGGCACGTGTATATTTACGCAGAATATACATTTCTTCTAACCAGTGCCATTATATTGTTAAGAATTAGAAGTGAGGGCTAGGAGAGGAGAGAAAGGAAAGAGAAAAAAAGCAAAGAGAAGAGAGATGGAGGGATATAGGCTCGGAGAGCTGAGACACATGCTGACGACTGTTTTCCTATCAGGATTCGCCGGATTCTTACTGAGGCCGGTGATTACTGACGTCACCGTCGCAGCGGTTTGCTCCGACCTAAATGATTCATGTTCACTCGCCGTCTACCTCACCGGAATACAACAAGTGGTAACTACCTCTACTAATACATACACATATTGGTCGTTTACTGTCATTGTTTTCACTATAAGGTTATACTGTCGTTGTTCCAAGATTAGCAAGGTTTTCTCATAAAATAGGGGAAATCCCTAAAATAGTTCTAACCTATGTGAGTTTAGGTTTATCAGAATTATAAAAGATAATGTCGACTTTGTTAATTGTGACGGTAAAAATGGTAAGAAAAAAAGACAATTATTAACATTGTTGATCTTTGTGTGTGATATTTGAATGAAGGCAGCAGGACTTGGGGCAATGGTAACGATGCCAGTGATTGGGAATCTATTAGCAAAGCCTGTTGCCAGATATACGAAGGCCCGAGGCAAGACTAATTACAAAAAAAAAAAAACATAATTTATATAATAAAAAGTAACCATCTCGTTCAAGAAAAAATGAAAGTAGAAAAAAAAAATTACTACTAAATCAAAACTAAATGTTTGATGAACATATTCTATAAATAAGTCAAAACTAAATCTTTGATGAACATAATTCTATAAAAAAATACTACTAAATCAAAACTAAATCTTTGATGAACATAATTCTATAAATCTTTGATGAAGATTAATCATATAAAAAAAATCAAAACTAAATGTTTGATGAACATAATTCTAATAAAAATGATTACTTACTAATTAGTTGTGATCTTGTTTATAATAGAGAAAGATAAAAATCGATTATCTCTGAATAAGAAAGATAGAAAGAGATCAAAAGGAGGTTGATTTTTAACTTATAATTAATTATTATTTTTAATAATTTTAATTAAGTATTTTGATGAACACTCCTAATTAATGGTAAATATAATGAAATTATGGGCCTTTAATATTTTTAATAAAAAAAAGCCACAGGCCAATGCCTCTATGATTTACTCATGGCCACGGCCTATCAGACAAATATGGAATTAAAACAATTCTTACTCTTCCCATGTGTCTCTCCATTCTTCCTCCAGGTTCCATTTTCTCTTAACTTTAGCTTTTGAATTAGTTTTCGAGCACTCACTATATGATCATTATTCAAGTTGAAATGCTTTTACTGTTAACAAATTGCTCAGAATCGAAAATAGCAAATATCATGCAAAGGTCAAAAATTATAGAGTTTTTAAAAATGCCAATCAACTTTAACCAAAACAAATGAATAGCCAAATTTTGTTTTGTTGGTCAAAGAGACTAGCCAGTTAATTACATGTACTAATATATTTTTAACGAAAGATGCCTTAGTTGTTTTTATTTATTTATTTACTATGAACACCTATTCACGATTCCACAAACATAGCACCAACATAAAGAATGTACTCCACTAAAAGATTCTTCCGCACATCTATCTCGTTTTCTCATTCGTTTAGATAATTCTTTTTTTCTTTTTCTTTTTCTTTTTTTGTCTAGTTTTAAAATCAAAAAGATGGGCAATCATATAAAGGGACTTGTTGGTATGCGTACCGACTACCGTTATAGTAGAGGTTTATTGTTTTAATAATTACTAATCATGAACAAGACATTTACAAAAATATCATTTTTAACATACCATTTTTCAAATATGCCATTTTTCAATTATTTTCTTACTAATGTGCCATTTATAAATCCGTTTAAAAATCTTAAATTTCAAAATTTTTAATTAAAAAAAATATGTTGATCCCTCACAAACCTTAAACTCAAAAAACTTAACCTTAATATAACATAGTTAACCCAAACATAAATAATTTAAAAATTTAGAAAAAATGATAGTGACATTTTTAAAAAGTGGCATGTCAAAAATAGCATATCGTGAAAAATTTCAACAATAATAACATATTTTATTTTTCTACGAGTATTAATTATTTATTAACTTTTTAAAATGATTTTGGTATCATACTTAACGCTACGTTCCCTACTGTCCGTGGCTCCCATGTTTATCTAGTGAAATAAACCTAAAAATTCATGGGAGCCAAAGAAGATAGAAAGTCTTCCCGATGAATTCACTAGAAAAAGAGGAAAAACCATTACGGGGAGAGAGTCGAAAAAGATAAGAATTTATAGGTCCAAGAGTTGTACTTTCATTTAGGCTACTATCATTTGGTATCACATATTCGTATTTCAATACTATTTCACAGCATATATACTAATAAATGTGTAGGAACTTAAATTTATTACAATATGGGCAAACTGATATTTGTGAAATAAAATACATAAATACGATATTATAATAACAAAACCGATACAAGAATTAGGATAAGAACGAATTTTGCCGAGGCGAGATATGATTTCTATCCTTAATTCTGAAAACGCTCCGTAGTGTGACGGTTGTATGACATTCCGAATCCCAAGATACAACTGCAATCGATTCCGTTTGCACAACTCAAGAACGGAATCACACTAACGCAAGATTCTGTGTTATACTCTCAGACTCAAAATAAAAAAATAAAAAAAATAAAGTGAGAGACTTTTGTTGTGTTGATCATGTTAATGATCATGTTGTTGTAGCTATCAACGTAATCATCCTAAAAATTACATAAGAAGGAGGAGGAATGCTTAATTATATATGTCCATCATACTCAACGTATGAATCAAAAGGAGAAGGAGAATTAGTGTCTTAATGATGACATTGACCAATTAAATTGAATTGTAAGTTACAAAATTCAATTCATAAATTGAAAGGTAAGTTACAAAACAATTAAAGAGATATTATATTTATTGGATTATTCAACAAATATATTTTGATAAAATTATATTAATCTCTTTTCTCAAATACACTAAAGTGTATGATAAGGTTTTAATCCTTGTTATGAGTTCTCCTCTTTATATATATTAATGATTTTATATCTTAAATTTCAATGTGGGATATTTACTAGCTTTTACACTTAGTCAAAATTTTGAAAGCTTTATTAACTTTCCAAATCATCTACTTTGGACCTCCATTTCTTATTCAAATCAACCTCGGTTTTGACATGTGAATACACTATGTTATAGTGTTTACGGCGACGATTATATTGTGCCTATTAACCGATCATTCCGATGGACGTCTCCATCTGAATTCTCACCGGAAAATGGTTGTAAACCATTTTGTCAAAAACGAGTTCCAACAAAATGTTCGTACAATAGTATGTAATTTTCATACAACATTTTGTTTTGGTATTTTTTGGATATATTTTTCTGTCAACACTATGCAAAACAAGTAATATGCCGGTATAAATTTGGGTGGTGACATAGAGATACTACTACCACACTAAGCTATACATCACGGTTGCTTTTTGGATGTGTATAATGCTAATCCTCATCTCTATCGTAGCAAACATGTTTGATTTAATTTAATCGTACTTCTGAATATTCCGGAGCAACAATGGCCAATACATAATATTTTAAGTATTCTGATACAATATTTTACAAGTTGTTTTATTCTTATTATTACTATTTTAATAAAATTTATAGCAAAATAGTATAGCATCTCCGGAATTAGTATTTCTTCAAATATGTTTTCCTATTAATTAGTTGCTAAAATGTAGTAACTTTTTGCAGCGATACTTGGATATAGAAGGGATACAAACTTCTTCTACGCATTTTACATAACCAAGACTCTATTCGATATGGTCTGCCAAGGCACCGTGGACTGTCTCGCTTACGCTTATGTGGTAAAGATTTATTTTCTTCTCAATTCACACCGTGATGATCTTATGATAACATATTTGGAACACTTACAGAAACTCATTACATTTATACTTTTAGGCCAAAAATATGCAAGGCAGAAAAAGAATATCCATGTTTGGTGTTTTAGCAGGTGTGAGATCAATTTCCGGAGTTTGTGCATCATTCACAACTCGCTTTCTACCCGTAGCTTTGATTTTTGAGGTATCATACCATACATAATATTCTCTATATTGCACAAAAAGTGTCATTCTACACATTTTCAAACATATTAATATAAACTACTAAAAACTCTACTTTACCCCCTTATTAATACACTAAAACAATTTCACTCTCTAATTAATACATTAAAAATCTAGGGTTAACAATAGATTTTTATTTAAAATTCTGCATTGAAAATATAAAGTAAAATTCTTTGTGAAACAAAAATTAAGTCGTACAATGACACTCTTTGTGATACGGAGGGAATATATACCGACAAGAAAATGACAACCTCAAAAGATGATTCAATTATTTACTTTTTTTTTCTTATCATATATTAGTTATCTAAAAGTAACAACAATATACAGATGGAAAGGAAAGATACATCAAATAATCATGACATAATTTATGGTAAAAGTTTTTCACTATTAGTGTTTATGTAAGGAAATTGTAATTAATTAGGTTTCAGCTATATCATTATTCGTTGCCCTGGTGTACATGAGAGTTTTCCTAAAAGAGAAGCTACAAGATGATGACGACGATTTTTATTACGATAGTGGTGATCTAAGAATGTTAGGAGAGCCCATTCTAAAAGACGCACCAACCTCACATGTCTTCCACAATAAATATTCGTCTTTGAATGATATGATCAACTTGATGAAGAAGAGGTATGCATTGTGGCATCAAAATACATATATATCATATATATAAAATCCTAAATGATCGATAACGATTTTTATAACGCAGCACCATATTCGTTCAAGCATTGGTTGTTACATTCTTTGCTACCTTCTCAGAAACTGGGATGGAGTCTGCTTTCATGGTTTTTTCTCATCTCCACATTTTTACATGAAAATTTATAATTGGCAAAAAAATTGTATTAATTATTTATATAATTAATTATGCAGTATTTTCTGAAATCCCGTTTCGGGTTCAACAAAAATGACTTTGCTGAGCTCTTCTTGTTGGTTCGGATCATTGGCTCTATCTCCCAGGTAATTAATGATGTGTACTTACATGTAAATTAACTACCGAGAGTAATCATCGTTGATAATCCGAATAAATGTTGTTCATTGATATATAACGTGGTGCTGACTTTTTTTTTTGTCAGCTGTTTATATTGCCGATATTGGTTTCGACCATTGGTGAACGTAGAGTATTATCAACAGGGCTTCTTATGGAATTCTTCAACGTGAAAATCCTAGAACTTGTTTTATCTTCGATATGCCTCATTTAATCTACACAATGAATAAATTAATATCCAATAACATGCTTATATATATCTACATATAGCTAACAATTATGTGTTTGTCGTGCAGGCAGCAATTCTCAGCGTTGCATGGTCAACATAGGTGAGTCCATTGAAACTATGGCCGTGTTAGAGGAGTTGCTGCAAAAAAATTAATTTTAATAATATATAACTATTGAATCCATATTTAATATATGAAATATAGTCCATAAACACTGTGCCGCTATCATGTGCGGATAAGCCTTCCGATTAGCTGACTGAGACCATCTTCGGCTTATAGCTGGATGAGTATTATAGACAATGTAATATCGAGGTAGCGATAAAACTCATGAAAATTACATATTCAATATGATTGTTGGGTTCTGTTCCTGCAAACAATGTAGGTTCCCTATGCCACGACCGGGCTTGTACCTGGAGCCATGTTCGTAATGCCAACAGTAAGACTTTATCGCTTTATATTGCCATATAGGTGTTCTTTATTTAGCATCACATAACATGAATTTGATTCGTAGGTTTGTGGTATTGCCTCAAGACAAGTTGGATCCACTGAACAGGAAAAACCATTAAAATTATTTTCTCATACCAACTTTCTTAGTATCAACGTTTTCAAAGAACTAGTGAGATCTTAGATGATAGGGGTTTCTAAGATATGTTATATATCTAATATTTAACAAATTTGAGGAATCTTGGGCTTTCAATTGAAAACCTATTGGCTATTGCACAAATTATGACACTAAGATTTTTTAATTAAAACGTGATAATGTTGTATTTATTTCTGTTAAATATCGGATTGGATTTAATAGTTTGTTACAATTGGTAAAGTTAGTTCACACAAAACCTTACTCTATCTCACAGCAATCTTGTTATTTTTCAAAAACTTCAATATCATATTAATTTCATACATCGATGCAGGGGAAGGTCCAGGGATGCATATATGGAGTAAAGTCATTTGCTGAAGTTGTAGCTCCATTTGTATATAGTCCATTGACAGGTAAGCGAACACATGAAACTAAAATTTGAACACTATTCATTACTAATAAGCTCCATTGTGCTTAACAAACAAATAATTTGGTTTTATATAGCACTGTTTCTCTCCAAAAACGCACCATTCTATTTCCCTGGATTTAGCCTTCTTTGCATCGCCTTGTCCTTGGTATTCTTTACACTTGCGACCAATGTTTTTATAACCGGACCGTACACCGACTCGGTATGGTCACTGGGTGGGCGGTCGGACCGGTCCAACCGGTCGGACCGGGTTTTTGATTTTTTTTTTTTTGTATAAATTAATAATAAGGTAGGAAATAAAACATATTGGGGTTTTAATAATTCCTCCATGAATAAACATAGAGACAATAACAAAATCAAAAGATAACAATAGTTATAATTTTTCCCTCAAGCATATGAACAAAAAACAAAATCATATGACAAAATAGTTATTAAACTATAAGAGGGAAAATAGAGTGGATAATTTAGGACTTAGATACAATAAAATTTGCTTATTCATTCATGAATAGTCAATGGTTTCATCTGTATCTCCAAGATCTCCTACATCTTCTTCTTGATCATCTAAAACAAAAGATTAAAAACATAATTAATTTAATTTTCAAGAGAAAAGTAGACTATTCAAAAGTAAAAAAAACATACCGTAAACTGTTTGAGTATTAGAGTCTTCTCCATCTTTTGGGTATTCTTCGAGAAGTGTTTTCTCAAGTTCATCAAAATCTAGTTCAGCTTCCCCACTTTCTTCCACAACCCAAAATTCAGTTTTATCAATAGATTCATAATCAATCGGATCATACGACCTCTTTCGCTTGGTAAACCTGAACATGTAAATGACATTAGAAATTTCACATCAACATAAGCGTACAAAATTATAAAATTTTCCTCACCTATCTTGTAAGCGCAAGTTGTAATGAACATAGACAAGATCATTCAGTCTTTCATGTTCCAACCTATTTCTCTTTTTTGTGTGAATCCGTTCAAACACTGTCCAATTACGCTCACAACCAGATGATGATGCAGTTTGACTAAGAATTCGAATTGCTAGCTTCTGCAAATTAGAGTATCATAACCAAAAAACTTCCACCACTCATCTGCAGTAAGATAATCTGATGTGAAAATATGAAACATAAACTAAGAAAAGAGATGCCAAAAACTTACCAGGTCGAGTTGTTTTGCTGCAAGTTAGAGCTGTTGCATGAGAGAAGCTATTCTCACGTTCTCTATACATTGTCATGCCTTCTAAGAGCTTTGCTCTGTTTGACCCTTTTTGTTTTTCAAGCAAAGTTAGCATCCCTTTCATTATCTCTGGCTTTGAACAAAAATTCGCTTGATCATACATGAAAGCCGGATTCAAGTAGTAAGCTGCAGCATGAAGATCGTGGCGCAACATTCTGTCCCACCTGTTCTTGATGATTGTCGTATAAGGCTTGTACAACTCCTTCTTTTTCCCCAATATCTTTTTGATACCTAATCGTGCTCGATACATTCCTTCGTAGACATACGGCAATGACGGCTTCTCATCAGTATCACAAACACGCAACAAGCGTACCAAAGGAGCCATAATCCTTACAATCAACAAACAATTAGCCCACATGTTTTCATCCAAAACAACTGCCTTTACATATCTTGCTTTTGCTAATTTCAGAAATTGTCTAAATTCTTGATCAATAACCAAAGCTTGCAAGTCATCCTTACGTTCATGTGCACTCTGAAGAGCAATAAAATTGGTAGCAAAACGAGTTTCTCCAGGACGAATGATTTCTTTCCAGTCAAGCCTCTTCCTCAAAAAGTTTAGAGTTGCCTTATGATTGTAAACAAAAATAGTTACTTGTTGGACCATAGAAACTAACTCTTTAACATTAGGTAACTCTCCCACATCCTCTAATATCAAATTGAGACAGTGAGCTGCACATGGAGACCATGAAATGTTTGGGTATCTCTCCGAAAGGAGTTTACCCGAAGCTTTGTAGTTAGGTGCATTGTCTGTGATTAAATGAACCACATTATCAGGACCAACTATTTCCACAATCTCAGCAAACAAATTACACAAATTTTCTGCATTTGTGTATATATCGGACGCATCAACAGACTTGATAAACTGAATTCCTTTTGGGCAATACACCAAAAAATTGATTAATGGTCTTTTTCTTGTATCTTTCCATCCATCTCCCATCACAGTACAACCCGTGTTGGCCCAATTACTTCTCATAGCTGCGATGCTCAAAGACACATGTTCTTTAGCATCTCTCAACAACCCAACCCGCAAAGCATGATACGAAGGACCAGTATATCCATGTCCCAAACTAGCAGCTTTGCTTAACATAATTGGAAAAAACCTAGAGTTTATAGCATTCATGGGAACGCAAGCATCATAGAACCATAAAGCAACAGACAAATCAGCATCATGCACTTTTTCCTTGCTTTGTACGCATGCCTTTATACTAGGTTGAGTAGGATCACTAAAACCAGTTTTAAAGTACCCAAGTAGATCACCACTTCTATTTCTTTTTCTACTTTGAGGCATAGGTGGTCGAGAATGTTTACCTTGTCCAGCTTCATCATCATCAACTGGTATTCCTCTCTTTTCCTTATTTTTATCTTCAATTTCTTTAAGCGATTGCTTCATCAGAAACCGGACTTCATCAGAAACCTCCTTACACGAATCTATATTTCCTTTTACCCCAGCTAAATGCTGTTTCATTCTGTTGATGCCTCCTCCTCCGCTCTCCTTCCGACAAAAATCGCAAATCAAAGTTTTCTTTCCATTTTGCCCCATACGCTCAGTGATATATTTCCACGCTATATCGTCTTTTCTCCGAATTGAACGAAATGAAGGTGGTTCTAGTGGTTCATTCATTGAATCGTTGCTCTCCATTAACTAGAAAAAAAGAAGATATATGGAAGATCTCAATCTCTGTAACACAAATTAAAAAAAAAAACAGAAAAATAATGTCTAAGAACACTTACTCTTACGAAGCTGAAACTTTGTGGAATTGAGATTATGCAGGTTATGTTTAATTAGAAATAACTTGGAGAAATATTTTGATCCCAAATTTTGATTTTCTGTAACTTTTGGGATGAAGTACACAAGTGGGAAGGTAAAAGACGTCATCTGTTCTTATTATCTCTTTAGTATCGATAAACTAAATCAATTTTTTTTTAAAAAGACAGCCAAACAGCACTAATTATCTCAGAATAGGGTTAAATTTTGAATGAACCGGATTCCGGCGGTCCGGTTCGATTCACCGGTTCATCCGGTTTTTCGCCGGTTTTACCGGTTTTCCTCAAATCCGGTTCTTTAGCAGTCTCAGACTCGGTTTGCTTGCCGGTTCCCGGTCGGACCGGTTCGACCGGCCCGTCCGGTCCGGTTATTAAAACACTGCTTGCGACTGTCCCATCCATCACAACTATGTTGATTGTATATTACACTAATTATTCATGACTAATATTTTTTTATATGCACAGATGGTAGGATTCCTTCAAAGTCTTTTCATAAAGGATGTTCCTTCTCCGTCAATGAACAAAGCAATCAGCAACACTTCAAATGGAGAAGCTTGACAAGCGATAGCTCACGATGCAACAACTATGTATATGTTTTGAGATTTTCAAGGAAATACTTTAACGATTCGAATTTGTTTATTTACCTATGAATTTTACAATAGAATTTTGTTGTGGTAAAGTAGTACTCCACATTTCCAATCGGTTTTGCAAGCCAATCAAATTCTATTTAATGTGCCAAACAGTTTATAAAAAACTAGATTTGATGTGCTTCGTAGTTTTAACCATAAAGTTGATACAAAATATTGTTATGCATATTAATTTATATTTTTTGAAAAAATATAAATCTATTGATAACAAAAAATGTATAAAAAGCATAAACAGTTCTTGGGAAAATACCAGTGACCCTAAGTTTTTTTCAAATCTAGTGACCCTAAGTTTTAATAAATTTATTTTTGAAGCCCTGTCTGCTTTATATTTAGAAGATCTGCGAATCCCTCCTGCTTATACTTAAACATTCCAGACGTAGTAGAGTGAGCGAACATCTTATTTGCAATTTACAGAAATGAAAAAATAGGATCTGAGCTTATTTTAAAATCTTGAATGGATAATAAAATTATTTTTTAGAGAAACAAAAACCAAACACTAATCTGAAAAATACAACAATCAAGGCCTTCTTAACTAATTGTGGGGTTAACTTTGTTGTGACACCTACTTATCAATTTTGAGTTTTTTCAGTGTGTTTTATTTCTTTATCGTATAGATATCCTAAATATATTTTTATTGCAGATAAAAACGGGCGCCAATATTTAGCATATCCTTCACTTTGTTGTGGGGTTGATAAATGTTAATAAAACGATAATTATGCATGTTTAAGTAGTCAACTATAATCACGGTTATTTAAACACAAAATAAATTATATTATAACTTGAATAGCAAACACTCGTTTACATATACAATTAGTGAATTATAACGTGAAAGATATTTTAGGGATTTTTACCAATAATCATTAGTTACATCGTTAGAAGTATTACCGTCATAATTATTTAAGGGCATATTAATCACCAAAATAACTCACAATATATGTTAGTAGCCTAATTTCTGCCTCACAACCTATTATTTGGCTCTCCAATACTAACTTGAGAACGCTTCTGATACATTTTGTAAGTGCGCAAAGTTTAGCATACAAATACATTAAGTTTTCTAACTTACGAAAACAATTAGAAGATAATAAATCACACAGTTTTCATGTTGCCATTTAGAAATTCTTCATTTTTTTTCTTTCTGTTATATCAAATGGGTTTGAATGAATAGAACAATTAATAACCAACAACAACACTCTGATAAAGAAATTACAGAATACAGATAAAAATGACACACAAGGCCCCAAATTTATGAGCTACAGGAATTATTTGTCTCTTTTCGTATTTTGATTCTCTCTAAAGACTACAGAAGGGAAAATTTCCCAAGAGTAATTTAAAGTTACAAGAAGGCTGCTAATAAAACCCCTATAAAGCGAAATTGGATGCAAATTATAAGAAAAAAAATTGGAAACAAGAAGAGTGATGGGATTAGAAAGAGAATGCACTTAAGAGAGACTCGTCTAGTTCTTTAAAACCTGCATATACTCTCTCCGTCTTCGTCTGTGGCAAAGCCAGTCTCCTAACCTCCGTCATGTACCTGTCCGTTTTAACAAAAATCATCGGTCGGGTTTTCAAAATCAGGATGGGCATAGAAACCAAACCAAACCCAAAAACAAATCCTTGAAATGACAGAAACTTACCTGTTTGCGGCGTTTGCGATCTTATCACGGACTCCTTGGTTAAGAACAGCTTTGTTTTCTAACGCAAACGACCCACCTAATATCAGAGAAGACCTGGTTGGACTCGAGCCCATTCTGTCTGATAATACAGACATTGCCCATTCTAGGAGCACCACTAGAACCGAACGAAGGAGACGAATTCTTAGATTTGGGGATGATACAATGGCTGTATTGGATAGTAAACGGTCATAAGCGCTGAGTACAGGTTCAGCTGCGCCTTTGCAGGCGGCTAGTAGAGCTCGAGCTATGTCTTCATCCCCAACATTTTCAATCCTCTCTTCTGTTCTCTCCTGTAGATTTTTTCCACCAATCAAATTCAGTTCATAAACTGATGAAAAGAATCAACAACATAACGAGAAGGGGGAGAGCTTACAAGTGCAGCTTTCTCGAGGTGGAGGCATAAAACATCGATTGGTAAAACAACTCCATCACCAGGATATATATGAGATCCAATTCTCTTGAGAACTGAACAGGCTTCAGCTATCCCGCCTTTTGAAAGAGCTTGGTCCATGAGTCTAGCCCATGTTTCCCTTATTATACTTGAATCAGCATCACCAGAATAGTTGGCAAAGTAGAGCATTTCCAGACAGATCTGCATATGAGTGAAGCCAGAAAAGCAAACAAGCAATGTGAAGAGTGGTTCATAGAGAGTTGAAGATACTAGCACTGAACATTTCTAATCCAACAGATTGATCTTATGATTTTGATGCAACGATTCTCAGGTTATAGAACCCACAAATTTACAAAATACCAGCTAAGTTACAGATAGGGACAAATTGTGGCTTCTTTTGTTTCTATGGTTAGTTCTAGAAACCAGTTAACCAGAAACACGGTCCAAAACAACATTGAAAAACGAGAATATATATATATATATATGGTAGTTCATGATTTTTGGACTTACCTCCCAGAGCTCAAACGGGACAGCATAATCATTGTACAACTGCGTTATGCTTTTAAGTTCCACGGAGAGCTCCATGGCCTTTTCATTTGCTGCATTTGCTAAACTGGAATCATCACTAGAACCACCATTTTGGTCAGAGTCTTGCATGGCAACAGGGGGCTCGAGATTGGAAGCCATAGCTTTAAGTTCATCTCTGATCTTTATTTGGAACTGAAGAACTGCAAGTTTTCCTTCAAGCAGATCAAGCAACCCACTGTCAGAAGCACCTTGAGCAGAAACCATTAAACCATCGCTATTACTTGCATTCTTGGCCTGTAAAACTGCGTGACTAAGGTATTGTCGCCTAAATTCACAAGGGAGCAACCCATTAGCTATGGAAAAGGAAGATATAGTAGATGAATCATAGTCATGTGATGTTGGGGAAAAATTACAGATTGCTTACCTTTGTTCAAGGGTAGGATTGTCCCCTGAAATAATTGCACGTCTTTCTGCAAGCCTTAGAAGCACATGAGCAGCAAGCACATGCTGTCTCTTCGACACATAATATTTCGCAAGAAGATCAAAGTATTTTGCTTGTTCTGATGAAATCTGTGTTCCTGAATGACCCAGTGGAGATGAACCAGAAGAAACAGCCCCGACCTATGGCAATATAAAGGAGACAAATTGTGAGTAATTCGTAGAAAGCAGTTGCTATGCTTACCACTTAAGAGTAACAGGTAGACAAATCCCTAAAAATTTAAGGGCTATGCCTCATTTACTTGGAAAAATACGATAAAAATCCTGACACCATTATAACAAAACTAATCAAGGGTTAGAGTATAATAGCAAACCTCTGATGCAGAATGACTGCCAGCATTCTGGAGAAAAGGTACCAAATCTGGACCACCGTACTCCAGGAGCTCGTTTTCAAGACCAAGTTCTAACATGGCCGTGTATAAGTACTCCCGGAATGCTCTGTCAGTTGATTGCACACCAAGATGAACGATCTGGCATATGTATTGTTTACGTGAAGCCTCATCAGGCATTGAAGTAGCTAAAGATCGCAAGGCATTGGCGATAATCTCATAGCATTGTTTCCGCTGAGCAAGAGCATGCTCTCTAATGGAAGCATCAATTTGGTCGTTGAAAGCATCGCCAGCAGGATCAAGAGCTTGGGCCTTCTGCAAAGGCAAGCAGACAACAGCTTCATAGAACCTGTAGAAAATTGTCCTGTGTGATCACAAACTCCAACCAAACAAGTGTGTAGACATGTACTTGAATGAAAAACTAACCTCAAGTCCTCAAACCGCTTGCAGACAGTTCGGAGATCTGCAGATCCGGGGACTTTACTCAAGAAACTGAACGCCTCCCTAGCAACACTCTCCTTCTCCTCAGCATCTGAAGTTAAAGCAGCTTTTTCAAGGCGTTCAACAGCTAAGAAGAATTTGTAATCGGACTCCTTGAAGTAACTTGGGCAACCTTCCCGTAGTCTTCCACTAATATCATCAACTGTTCCCCTGCCATCTGAGCCAGTATAGTACTGGAGTAATAATAGTATAAGATTCAAATTAGTGAATTAATACATTTTCGAAAAGAACACTAACGCTAATTTAAAGTGTGGCACCTCCATCACAGCAGATATGAGCCTCGTTGCAATTTGGTCACCCTCTTCAGAACAAACTAGCTGATGAAATGTCAGCTGGACCAAAGCTTGCTTTAAGTTTGCGTCCAGCCCCTGAACTAATCTAGCAACATGGTGTTGAGAAAGAAGTTGGAGTAGGAAAAGCGCTTCTGCAGATCTGAGAAGCAACTGCCTAATACACTCCATTGCCCTCACCTGCAAGAGGGCAAGACTAATCAATGATTTCTACAACAGACCAATTGAAGAGGTAGCAAGTAACACTACATTTATAAGAATTCAACAAATCTTACCTCTGTGGCAGCCAACTCAGCAGGACTATATGGCAACCTCTGTCTTTTATTTGCTGCCTCGCCTCCGTTGGAATATGCTCCAAACAAGTTCCTAACCATATTACTCTCAGTAGTTCCATACAAAATAGAGCCAGTTACATCTCCTAACCCAGCAACACATCCATAAAGCCCCCTTCTCTGGTTCCTTCTAGACCTTAAGAATTTCTCCAATGATCGAATCTTGCTTTCCAGTACATGCATTGCACTGGGAGAAAGACGACAAATCACCGCTCCGTCTTCAGACATAGTTTCAGAACTGGATTTTTTAGACATCACAGAAAGTTCCCAGAGGGGAAACAGTAATCTTGACGTACAAAGGCAGAGCCCTTCATGAGCACCTGAGAAAATGGGCTCGGCTTCTTGAACAACTTGGCCCATGCTGAAACCTCCAGTTGCTGTTCTTGTGTATGACAATCCACTACTTCCATCAAACTGTGGCATTCCTACAATTCTCGGATCCTCAAAAGCCTCAGCTGCTTTATCGGCAACAATGTTACTAATTAAATCTTCAAAATTTATTATCCGGGCAGCCAGCATCAAGCACATGGCAGCTGCTTCGCCTGCTCCAAAACGAGTAAAAAAATCTTCCAGAAGAGACCTTGGAGAGTTGGATTCTAGAAGTCTTCTCAAAATATCAACAGGCCTATTGAAACCCAGTTCCATCATACCCATGGTGGTAAAAACGACAATCTTTCTCCTTGGCAAAATATGCTGGGTCAAAAGATCACCTCTGGCCCAGAGTTTCCCACATGCCTTTTCATAAGACTCTCCCGAGACTTCGAGTCCACAGTATTCAAGTTCTGAATATAACGATTGAACAGTAGCAGCAGTATCAGGAGAGGGGAGCACATCTGCTACAAAAAGCATACGGCCTTCGATGGGTAGGGAGGTCACAACTTCCCGTAAAGCTCGACTCCTTGAGCTTGGCCCTGAACTGCCGCCAGCCTGAGATTGCACGCTTGAATCTCTGCTTACAACAAGAAGCGAAGATATAGCAGGTGGTGATGAATCTGAGAGGACAAGAGTTCCAATGGAATAATATGCTGTTTCAACCTTCATTGAGAGATCTTCATTCTGAGCTCTACCAGCAAGAGATGCAGCTCCAATACCAAGCCCAACACCGACCCCTAATGGAGGAGATGGCCTAGTTGTAACTACTTTCAAACAGCTTGGAGTCTGGCGATGGTTGTTGAACCCACTGAAACCAATGTTACCACTACTTCCACTTGACGAGGTGGAAATATACATCCTCCTACCATCTGATAACGCAGCAACAAGGTGCAACCACTTGGATTCCAGCATGGACAATGGTGAAATGCTGACTATGGATGGCTTGTTAGATCGACCTGCTGCTGCTGACTGTCTATTTCCTTGGCTCACATCCTTCTGATTTAATAAATTCCTTTCTTCTGCCACCTTCTTAAAAGAACCTTCCCCATTTGGCCCAAAAATATATGCTTGAAGTTTCATCTCTTCAGTGCGGGCATATAAGATTTGCCTTTCATTATCAACAACAATCTCTACAACAGGATCTACAGCTCCAAATTTGAATACATTTGGCACAACCCACCTGAAACCGACAGAATTGAAAACAAATGTTATAAAAAACGATTGGAAAGAATATGATATTGAGTACTTATCTAGAGCACACAAATACAATCCATGTACCTTGAGATCATACTACCTACACCTGCAGTAAGGCACACTTTACGACAACGTTTTTGCCAGCCTGAGCCAGTTGTATATAGCAGCTCATATATGTGACCATCACGTCCAGCCATGAAAATACGCCCTTTATTGGTACATGTAACGCATGTCATAGTCACTCCATCCGATGATATTTTATAGTCAGGTAGAGGCTGTACTGAAATTTCAGCATAAGGATCTCTACCATCAGGTCCTTCAGTGCAGCACACTCCAACAAGAACCAACTGATGACAAATACAGTATCTCTCAGAAAACTACATACAGTAAACAAAACTGAAGAAAGTTGACATCAGATTGCGCCTACCTCAACAGGAGTTGCCAACACCAAAAGATATTGAATAGCTTCAACAAAAATTCCAGGTCTACATTTCGCTAGACCAACCGCACATATAGCCTGCTCTTCCCCGCTATACTCAGGACATTGCCCATCCCTAAATGACAAAGCACAACTATGAAAACAAGGAAACTCAAGCTCTAAATTCCTCCTGTAGCTAAAAGGGGAAGCCAAATTTACCATTTGTCAAAACGCCACAGAAACAAAGAATTATCAACCGATGCCCAAGCTCGTCGAATCTCCGGAAAAATCCCGCATAGAGCCGTCCCTTCTCCACCGGCTGTATTATACCTCTCAATAAGCACAGAAGGCAATTCCCAAGTCTCACCAACCTCAATCAACGGTGGCCACTGCAACAAAATCAAAACACCTATATGACAATGCTCAAAGAAAAAAACAGGAGAAACCCTAATCGATATATCCCAAATTCCCAATCTTATAATTGCTCGATTTCAAACTAATTTTCTTCCTTCAAATCGCGAACCCAATTGCAACAACATAAAGAAGACAAGCTAATTGCTTCGAAATCAGAGATTCGAATCGTTCCTGGAGCTAACCTCTCTTGGATGACTTGAATACGGGTGACTCGCGTATCTAGAAGCTTCAAGAGCTTCTTCCAAATCGAGCTGTGACGCGGCTTCTCGGCCAATTCGGTCACCAATGCAGAGACCAGCGTTCGTCACGTCCCGCATCACTATCTCCTCGTCTGACATCTTCGCCGGAAGAAACCCAGAAAAAAAAAACGGATTTTGAACTATAGAACCCTAGTTGATTCTTGGGAGCGAGAAAACCAAAACCCTAGATCGATTTTGGCTCCCTCTCGAACCAAGGAAGCGGGAACAAGAAAGAGAAACTGAATTTGTTCAAATTTTGGGAGCGAAATTTTCGATTGGAGAAGGAGAGAAAGAGAAGGGGGAAAAAGGTGTCTCCACAGTGAAATAGAGACGGAGGGTTTACACGGAGGGTTTCTCGGGAAATCAAACTCGCCTTTTCTTTTCCGGCTTAGCCTTGTCGGGTCGGGTCAATGCTTCCTAAATTAAACATCAAATACATGTGATTCGAGCAATAGTTTATATCACAAGATCAAAGGAAATTTTGATAATACTCTACTACAAAATTTGTTAACATGATATTTCTTAATATCGGTTTTTCCTTTTCATTCATATGACAACCTTCAGTTATTTTGAAATGGAAAATTCAGTTTACTTCTACATATTAAAAACTAGATTAAGACTCTTGCAATGTAAAGATTATTTGATTTATAGTAAATAGTGAGGTTTAAATAATGTTTTGGGAAATATATTTAAATGTACTTTATGTAAATGACGTATGAAGAAGTGTATAAATTATATAGTTTATGTAATACTTTACACAAATTAGCATGTAATTTTGGTGTTATTTAGGTATACAATATTAATTTATTTAACTAAAAAATATTCAATAGAGCATATGATAATAAAAAAATTGTATGTCGATTTCATCATAGCAATGGTGTAGGCTTGTATATATAAGGACATATGTAAAATTTATGAGTTAGAAAATATGTTGTCAAATATTTGTAGTACAATATCACAATTTGATGTTTTTCCCTAAACCCACCTGTTTGAATTGAACCTAAGATTGTTTACGCAGTTCATATTCACTAGACATTCTAGCTAAGCAAGCGAGGCTTCATTTTCAAAGTTACGTTGTTCATTGGCCAATGTAACATTCTCTTAGGTAATGGATAACTTTGCCGACAATAAAAAAAAAACATGCATTAGACCGTTCCAAATTTAAAATTTTCTAACTTCTCGTGCGTATATCTTTAGTTTATATAATTATATACCTAATATAATGTGTACGTCGTTGAACTAGCCCTATCGAGTCAAAACTCAAAAGCATGTTTCTAATCTTTATTTGGCAAACAGTGTAAAGATGATTAGCATTTTAACATATGATAGAATCTCCCATGTTTAATTTTCGTGAGTTGTCGTATATGAGGAGAATTTTATCACTAACCCTTTTATAAATTTGTTTGGATGAAAATTCCAAAAAGAGTGGCTGAAAAATGAAAAAACAATGAAGAGAATTTGTATCCACACCTCGCCTTACCTTATACACAATTTTCACATTTGATCATTCTTATTCTTACTAAACATAATACATAACTAAAATTCATTGAACCTAGATGCATCTAGGTACAATGACACACATGGATGTGTATGTCTAATAGTCTATGCACCTACGTTGTTTTTTGCAGCATTAATGTACTTATGTTCAATATTCAACATTGATTGTTTATATACGGTAGGTTTGAAAATAGTCGTATTTAGCACTTAACAATGGTTTATAATAAGAAATAATGAAAATCAAGACATATTGGTTCGTGCTAACAGTGTGGTGTCACTATGACACTATATATGACTCAAATTCACCGTATATAGTTTGTAGACAAAAATTGATTATCTATTATTGTTTTTAATATAACAATGGAGAATACGGACATGAACGGTGGTGTACCCATACAGCCATACTCGTCACCAAAATTTATGGAGAATTAGCTATTTGCATGGCATTCGTAATAATAACCAAACACGATCCGAATCGCAATGGCAACATTCGAACTTTGATCCTTCAAATTTTATTAAGAAAAAAGTTCGATTCGTAAAAATATTCGGTGTATTATAAGCACCATCGTCATATAGTAAAACCATATAAAAAACTAAATTAGCGGACTAAATATCATCTATAACGTACTTTTTTTCTCTTTTCCCCCCATAAAATCGTTAACCAAACTTTCAGAATCAACCCCTCTACCCAATTTATTTATAATGGATAAAGTAGCTATTCTATTTTAGTAATCAAAAACTTTTAATTTAAACAATTTTAATCACATGAGAGAGGACTATTTATAAATCAATTTTTGTGTCTTTTTTGTTTTTAAAAGAAGCACATGCTCCCATCATGATCATATTTTAGTTACTCACAAAAATATTAGCTCTTATATAAATTGTAACTAAATGAAAGTAAAAATAAAAAATGCCTATAATTATTTTCAAAAAATCTGATGCCCAAGCAGTTGCTTCTTTTATTCCCACCTAAGCACGACTCTGATAATCGGGTGTTTTCTTAATATACAACTTTAGGTTGTCTGACGAAGGACGATATGGATAATAGAGAAGACTAGTATTGAATTGACTTTCACCTAGAGGGGTATATGAGCAATTGATCCTAAATTTACGCGTTAATCGGTTATTCTCTCTTAATCCTATATATTATTTGAGGAGCATTTTAGGATCACTTTGCTTAGGTGTCATCACAACAATTTTTCTCCTCTTTATTTTTATTTATTTATTTCATCCTCTTATACTCATTGCCAAACACATTTAATTCTAAGTATACTTATTTTGATTACTATAACTTTAATTACCAAACATTTGAATCTTCCTAAACTTGCCAAATTTAAAATATTTTGAAATTTTCAACTTGCCAAAATTAAAATATTTCGAAATTATAGATTTAAATCATAGAATTAAATGTGAACAAAAATTTAATATATATACCAAAAAAATTGATTTAAAATAAAATAAAACTATTTATTATCTTTTGAAAATATATTTTTACATGTGTTGTTTTGTTTGACAAGTAGATATTTTTAATTTTTCATAAATGCACCTTCGTACAAGTTAAAATATAATTATTAATGAAATTTGTTGGCTAAATTATTTCACGGGTGGAACACATTTGTATGCAAAATAATCGCAAAATTCAAATATATAAATTAGGTCTTAGGTTATGTATAATTATTCTTCATAATATTTTTTTTAACTAAAACTAGTGGTTTTATTCGATAATCATTTTATCCCGCGTATAACGCGGATAATTTCTAGTATACAATTATAACATTTTGATTGTATTCTCAATGATTCTTAAAGAAAGCTTTTTTCCTCTTAGATATGATATCTCTTCAAATCTAGGGTTTTCTTTGTAAAGTTATATGGTTTTCATAATTTGCATTCTTTAAATCTATTTTTTTTCATTGTTGCCTTGCATTTCCAGAGCTAATCCGATAGTTCAAGAGAACCAACTAATAGACTACAAAGCTTTGTATTTAGGGGGTGTTATTGGGGAATGAATTTGTCTAGATTTTAAAGTTGGGAGATTAGTGTAGATCTGTGAAGTTTCACATATCTCAAAGTTTTTTTTTTATCAAATATTTGTTAGGGATTCCCATGGATTGTCATTGATTACTAGTGAATTTTATTTGCTTTTCATTCTAGAATATTTTTATAAGGTAATATTATAAATGTTATAATAGAGAATTTTAAAAAAACAAGTTTAATGTGAGCATTTATATATCAACCCCCAAGTTTGACCAAATTTATTCCCAATATAAGGTGAAGAGGAAGAGGATATAAAAGATGTTAACTGGAATTGAATGAAAATTAACTAGGGGTAATGGGTTTGTCACCATTCTAATAGTGGTTATATTTATGAATACATAAATTTACGTTTTTGTTTTAATTTTTAGTTAATCAAATACGTTTTCTGGGTACATAAATATTTCTTGCTCAACTCATAAAAATAATAATAGTTGGAAAAGTATTTGTTCTCTTTGTATGTGAATGTGACGTTGTGTGTTTTTTTAATTTACCTATCTCTCTGTGTGTGTGTTTTTTTTGTTATATAGATTTGAAGAATTTCATAAATAGACATGGTATATTAAAAAGTTGAGTTCCATGAGTAAAACTATGTGGAATCTATGTCTCAATAACATGAGATTTCAATAGAATTACAAAATCAATGATAGCTAAACTTTTCCAATAACAAGAGATTTCATATAGATTTTAAAAATCCTCAAACCAATAACAGTGGATTTCATTTAGAATTTAAGAATCCATAAACCAATAACAATGGATTTTTAAAATTTTCAAAATCTCTACAAATACATTCCCTAATAACCCCCTTTAGTTGTTTGGTTATTTAGATTAAACATATACATGTATACTTTAAGCTTAGTATTTGCTCATTCTCTTGGTTAGTTCAAACATTCCTTTACCATTGTTCTAAAGAAAAGCAAGAGCTTTAACTTTTTAAATTTGAGTTATTTATTATTTATTATTTATCAATCTTTAATTTGAGAAGCGATTTTTTTATTAAAACTTGATAAATGAGAAGTGTTGAGAAGGAAATTGAGAAGGGTTGGATGTTATTAAAACTTGATTTTAAGAAGGGATTTTTTAGTTGGATAACCGGAGACTTGGATTCATTTGGATTACAGAGTGGCTAACAAGTAGTTTTGTTCACATGATGAGTCCAATCACTGCCTCGTTACGACTATATAATCACCGGTTTCAATTCAAGGTAAAAGACTAAGGAAAATTATATATTCGAACTTACTTTTTCTTAGATTGAACATCAACATTGGACTATTGTGGATGAGTGGTTGTATTGTAATTTTTGAAAAATCGTGTTTTGTTGTTATTGTTGTAGGTTCAAGTTTGTAATCATAGGAATATATAGTCTAATAAATTACTATTTTTAGATTACTTTAAATCCCTTTGACGTCACGAAAGGTTGCCACTCGCCACCTTTCAGATTACTTTAAATCCCAAAACAATAACTTTTGATTTTTCAAAGTTCTTTAATTTCAATTCATGAAAATTTTATTTTGCCTCGTGAAAAATCATCTCGAATTAACCTCGTGGAAAAAATTTTCTACCAAAGGTAAAAAAATAAAAGTAGAAAAAACGAATCTTCAAATTCGGGAAAGGCCAATTATTCAAAGCCCAAATGAAGTAGACGTAACCTAGAATATATATTTCAGAGAGGAAGTCGAGTGGTGGATGTAGACGAAAATTAGGTCACTTTAAGTCTCTCTCTCTCTCTCTCTCTCTCTCTCTCTCCCCGTCGAGCAAAAAAGGGTTCGATTTTCTTTGTTCTGATTGATTGCAAAGTTGAAGTTGGGAGCTTTAGGATTTCGTAGATAGATTAGAAGAAGTCGAGGGGGTGAGGGACAAATGATGGATCATAGGAAGATCTCTGAAGCAACTGCCAAAACGGGCTCGATTTCTCTGTTCTGCTGGCAAAGTTGGGAATTTTGGAGAGGATTTCTCTCTCCTCTCATTGAGAGATAGTCAAGAGGTAGATCTTGAATGGATCGTAGGAAGATCTCTGAAGCAGTTGTCTAAAAGGGTTGCAAAGTTGGGAACTTTCAGGATAATAAGCATTGAGAGATAGTTAAGAGGTGGATCTGTGGTTCGATCTCTCTTTGTTTTGATTATCAGTTTCGAGAAGAATTTTCTTCTAATGGAGGAGGAAGATTTCTAAAAATTATGAAGCAATTGTCAAAAAGGTCGAAGTGGATCGTGGGCTGATCAAATGGCCCAGTTGGAGAAGGCCCAAAAACTAAGCCCATTAAGAGGTAAATTTTCTCTCTGCTCTCTCACACTAGTTTCCTTCTCGCTCGCTCTCACTCTCAATTGCTAAGAAAATTTGAATTTGGAATTTGCTGTGCTCTACTCTCTCTCGTTCACTTGCTCTACTATCTCTCCTTCACTCTCCTTCACTGTTAGTGTTACTACTTCTCCCTTCTCCCTTGCTCTATAATATTACTTTGCTTTGATCGCTATAACTGTGTTTTGAAATTTGAATTTGGAATTTGCTCTCTCAAGTACTTCTCCTTCTCCCATGCTCTGATCGATATAATCGTTGCTTTGTGTTTGGGCTTTGATCGGATTATAATTGTGTTTTGATCGCTATAACTGTGTTTTGAAATTTGAATTTGGAATTTGCTCTCTCAAGTACTTCTCCTTTTCCCTTGCTATGATCGCTATAATTGTTACTCTGTGTTTGGGCTTTGATCGAATTATAATTGTATGTGTTTTGATCGCTATAATTGTGTTTTAAAATTTGCTCTGCTTTAGTACTTCTTTTCTTGCTCTATAATATTACTTTGCTTTGATCAGTTTATAACTGTGTTTTGATCGCTATAGTTTTGGTTCGCCTTATGCTATAATCATGTGCGCTATAATCCTCATGTGCTATAATCCTTTGATCGCTGTGCTTTGATCCTTTGATCGCTACAATTGTAATTGTGCTTTGATGCTATAATCGTCTATCTCTTATATCCTTTGTGTGTAATTGCTAGATGGCTCAGGTGGTGGTCAATTTTCATAATCTCATCACACTTGTTCTCTTTGATTCACAAAACCATTGGTTAAATTCGGAACAAATATCTACTTTGCTAGGTATGTATTATTCATTCATACATAACATCATACATAACAATAGTGATTAATGACTTCTTTCTTAATGTGCTTCATGCGACTTCATTAGCTAATATTCCAGTTCTTGAAGCTGGTGATATATCATGGTTTTTAAGCAATGATATAAGTTCGTTTTCTAGAGTCTTTTTAGTGTTTATCGAGTCTTTGGTTTTCTTATTAGGTACTTAGACGTTCGGAGCATTACTGGTGTGTACTGGAGCATTTTGGAGTATTGTGGAATGAGCAGTCAAAGACACAAGTTCGGAGTTGAAATTTAGAGAGCATGTCGATCGACACAACTATCATATCGATCGACACGAAGAAAAGATACCTGTCGAGCGACGCAACTACATAGTCGCTCGAGACGACTAAGTTTCGGACAAGAACATTAATTCAGAAGATTTTCAGTTTTTGCCCAAGAAGTTCCAGATGTTTGCAGTTTTGCCCCAGATCGTTTTTGTACCTTATATATACTTATTCTAAGCCATTGTTTTAGGGAAGCTTTATTTTACTTAGAGATTTTAGCAAGAGATACTTCAGAGATCTATTCTTCATTTCCAATCGGTTTAGATCTTTGTATCATTCTCTTTCTTTTAATAAAGTATTATTCAGAAATCATGTTTGCATCTTTCATCATGTCTGAGTAGTTTACTAGTTAGGTTTTAGGGTCTTCAAAGGATGATGAAAAGCTGTTAGGATTTATTTAATATTGGGATTGCATCATATAGGATTCTTTATCTTGATTGCATTAACTCTAATTTAAGATTGATCACCTTAGGTTAGATACTTTAGGTTGTTTAATAGATACGACAGTATTATTGAATAACTGGAATTGAATCATAGGTGAGGAAAGATTCGATTCGCAACGACAGTTGGCTTTGAATCTTTGTGAACAAATCAAACCTGAACATATTACTTGTTCTAAATTAATCTGATTTCGCAACAACAGTTGGTTTTCTAGGATTTAGACATAGATAATATTTGCAACGACAGTTGATTTATTTTACATTAGTGTTTCGAATTCTAGAATTGCACTTCATCAATTATCCCGATAGTAAGTTTATCCTTCAGTTTGGAATCACTCCTGCGAATTTCCTAAGGCCTAGCGCTTGTCTCTTATTGAATTAAAGGTAAATCAATCATCATTATTTACTGTTTCTGCACCTGTTTTACTTATCATCTTTATTGCTTAGCATAATCTGAATATTGAAATCTACTGTGTTAACTTGATCCTCTGTGGAATTCAACCCCTAAGTATTACACGATCTCTTAATTTGAGAGAGTTGATCTACGGATAATTTGAGCTTATCAGCTGGATTGTACCATATTGTGAATCCAGATATGAACCTCGACATGAATGTGTTTGATAGCTTACTATCAATGCATGGTATGGATCCGGCCAATGAAAACTTTGGATATAGTCACAGATCTATGGCTTGTTGTATTTGGTCGATGTGGTTCTTGTATTTGGTTTGGTTAGCTAGTAGCTAGTTTAATACATTGCATCTGCTTAAGTTCTCTCCTATATTTGCGCTTAATATGCGGTTTGTGGTGTGATATGGCTCAAATTTACCCTAGAGCTAAACTCTCTCAAATTAAGAGATCAGAATAGTACTTTGGGATCGAATCCACAGGGAGTCTAGAAATACACAGTAGATTAATAAATTCAGATTATGCTAGGTGAAATAATATGAAAGCAGTAAATCAAAGCAATTAAAACGGTTTTAAATCAATTAAGAGGAAAGCTAGGCACATGGAATTCTACAGTGAATCAGAATTGCAAGTAAATCAGTTATTAGGATTATTAAGCTCAGTTCATGAACATTCACACGAAAGTAAAACAAACCAGCTGTCACTGCGAATATTATCTATGTCTAAATCCTAGAAAACCAACTGTCGTTGCGAATCCTATAAATCTAAACAAACATTAATTTCAGGCACAATTGTTCACAAAACCCTAGACCAAATCCCTTTGCGAATAGGTATTTTGCTCATCAAAGACTAGTTCAAGTTAATCAATAAAACTGTCGTTTCCATTAATAAACCCTAGATCAAATTTCAGTTTGCGAGGCTAAAATCAGCAATAAACTCAAGTCAAGATGAAGAACATTCTAAAGATATTATCCTAATAATCAAACCAGATCTAAAAACTCATCAAGCACTTTTGAAAACCCTAAACCTAACAAGAGAACTACTCAGACATGATCGAAGAAGACAACATGATTTTATTCAGAGAAATTCTAAGTAATTCAATAAAAGAAAGCATAAGTCTAAATAATGACTTAGAAAACGTATTTATAGAGGTACAATTCGGATTGGAAACCTAAAAGTAAACATCTGGAACTTCCGGGCTTCGAACGGGCTTTTCTGATGAAAATCTGGGCTTGGACGAACATGGTGTCGATCGACACCAACTTCAATTTCAGAAATTCTTCACTTCTCAACACATCGTGTCGAGCGATACACTTGGCCCGTCGCTCGACACAATCTCAAAAACTTCACTCCAAACTTGCATCTTCGCCACTTCATTCCGAAATGCCTCAAAACTTCCAGTAAACATCTTTTAAGCTCCAATCGTCCTAGTACCTGTAAAGACTCTAAAACCATAGCAAAAACACCAAAAGACTCTAAACAATGGACTTATATTATGGTCTTTAATAGGTAAAAACCATGATATATCAACTCCCCCAGACTTAGCTTTTTGCTTGTCCCTAAGCAAAACAGTGTACTCACTCCTTAACGAACCACATACTTCTGCAAAGTCACCCGGTGATACTTCGATGTTTCCCTAGAAGCTTAGCAGTCCTCCAGATTGAATCCAAACCCCTTAGAGATTCTCAGACTTTCAGTCGCAAACCCCTTTAGTAAATTAGGTGCGGTCTCATCGAGGTAATATCGATCGTTGGACCTTCTAGATTCTTTCACTTCCTTGAACACTTTCCTGCGTTTCACACTCTCTCTTCCCTCTGAAATTGTATCCAATTAAGGATATCATAGAGATGCATTGCCCATTTTTGAACTTTTTCTTCAGGATTTTTATGATTTTTGGACTTGCACTTTCTGTAGATTTTTTTTATTAGATCCTTGGCATCTCTACGACTCACTAGATCAGCGCTCACTACTATTGTTCTTGTGGAGACAGGGTCATGAGGCTTTTTCTTTTTGATCTAGGACAATTGTATTCGTCATTTGGGAAGAAGTTTCAAGAGTGGTCTGTCCTCGCTTTCAAGTGTTTGGTAGCTGAATCAAGTCTTGCAATTTCCAACGCCCTTGACAAGAGATTAGAAATTCATTAAGGGCGGGGTCTGCAACATCTTTCTGGCGTTCCCCAGAAGTCTGAACTCCCTCCGTTAAACCAATCCACTTCAAATTACCCACCTCAGTAAAACCAGCCAACTTGCATTGGAAATGATCCTTGAGTGCTGTTCAAAGCAAGTGGAAAGGGAGTTTTGACGTGAAGATTTTAAAATTTGACTCAAAAACACCAAAACAAAACACAACATCAGCAACTACCTCCCCCATACTTAAACAACACTGTCCCCAGTGTTATTAAATCCGAGATTAGTGAAATAAAATAAATAGGAAATGAAACGAATGAAAAATCAAGTGAGAAGCATAACCGGGGGGTCGTGTCGAGCGACACGACCTCTGTGTCGATCGACGCTCAATGTTTGGTCGCATCGAGCGACTGGACTGCTTTGTCGATCGACTGTTGGATTTTTGTTGGTGTCGAGCGATGCTCCTGTTGGTGTCGCTCAACACCATCATCTGAAGTTCATACTCACTTACAATTCAACGTTTAATCTCCTGAAAATCAAAACAAAAAAAAAACCAAAACGTAAAATTGAAAAAGAAACATAAAATGAAACATAATTATAAAACTCACAAGTGGGTTGCCTCCCACTAAGCGCTTGTTTTCAGTCATTAGCTGGACTGTGATGGAACTCAGGACTATGGTGGATCTTGAGGATGTAATGTACTTCCTTCATCCATGTTATTGGAACCAGCAACAACTTGCTTGAATCGAACCTTCTTTGAAGCTCCCCCAGACTTTTCAAAAGCAATTGCAGGGAAAAGTCTCATTGTTCTCTCCATCATCTCCTGAAGAATTGCTTCTCCTTGATCCTTAAACTCCTAGGGAACAATGATTCTCATTCGCGCGAAAGGCTTTGAAGTCCGTTTAGGCTTCACCTCTTCTTTTTGCTCCTTAGGAATTTCTGCAAATTCATTAGAAGAAGAACCAAGCTTTCAAGAAACTCGATGCTTGCGTAAGCACGTAACATGCTTTTCACAATTTAAATCCTTGATGATGACAGGAGGTGAAGATTTAAGTGCAAGAGACTCATACCTTGGCTCCATTTGAGGATTTGCATGAGATGGTTCCACAACGACTAAGTCCTGAATGATTACTGTAGGGATGTCCTCTGAGGGCTCCTTGATCTGCTATTCTTCCTCTGAAGTATCCACAGAAAAAGCTTGACCATTTATGGTGGGTCTTCTCCTTGTAGTGTCCATGTCAAATTCAATGAAAACATCACCAAGGTCAAGCTTGATCTTTCCTCTTCTGCAATCAATATTTGCTCCCGCAGTAGCTAAGAATAACCTTCCCAGAATCAAATGATCTTGAGGCTCATCATCATACTCCAATACCACAAAATCTGTTGGGATAATGCAGTCTTCGATTCGAATCAGTACATCCTCAAGAATTCCTTTCGGGAATCTCCTGGAACGATCAGCTAGGATAAGAGACATCCTAGTCTTCTTGAAGTTTGTCATGCCAAGTCTTGCAGCTACGGAGAGTGGCATCAAGTTAACTCCAAAACTTGAATCGCATAGGGAATGAGGAAAACACTCTTCAAAGATCAAGCAATTAAGAACGAATCTTCCTGGATCAGGTAGCTTCATAGGAACTCTACTCTGTATCATTGCGCTAACCTCTTCAGAAACCACTATCTCCTTCTTCTTCTTCTTGGAGACTGGAGCAGTGTTCAGGAGAATTGCTTGAAGATCTCGAGTCAGCAAAGCTCCTTCCTCAGGACTGACTCCATTTCCAACCATTCGCTTGACGTATCGTCGAATCGCAGGAGAAAGCTTGATCGCATCCACTAGAGGCATCTCAACAATGATCTTCTCAATTATCCTCTTGCACATGGCCTCTTCAGCTTCCTGTTTGGACTTCCTAGCTCTGGGGAATGGAAGCTTTGGCTTATGAACGGTGTCCTCGACTGGTTCTGACGATTAAACAAGATTTGGCTTGGTCTGCTCTGCGTGTCGAGCGACGTTCGAAGTTTGTCGATCGACGCTGCTGATTTCGTCGTGTCGAGCGACACAATGCTCCCTGTCGCTCGACACAAGAGTCTCGATTTCAGATACAAAAATTTCTTCACGTGTTGATCGACACTCATTCATAGTGTCGATCGAGACTGGCTCTGGAGCTCCAAAAATCGCATCAAACTCGTTAAAGTAATCATCTTCCTTCACCCGAATGGCATTGCAAGCTCTTTTGGGGTGCATGCCAGTCTTCGCTGGAAGATAACCCTCTTGTCTCTTCACTGATTCAGCAGTTTGAGCAACTTGAACATCTAGCTTCCTGACATGAGTAGTCAAAGCTTTGATCTTGCCGTTTAAGTTAGTGTACAACGAATCAAACTTCCCATTCCAATCTACAGCCATCTTTTGTTGTCCCTCTAGGAGCTGCTCCATCATGGATTCCATTTTACTAGTCGCAGACAGAGGAGGAGGCTTCTGATAAGAAGATGAACCATAATCTCTCGTGTAGCCGTTCTGGAAGGGCTTTTGATAAGAGGATCCGCCGTAGTTCTGAAATCCGGTCTGGTTGAGGTAGTTCACATGCTCTGCTGCAGTTTCAACTTCTTGTGCAAAGTGAACCGACTTCTTCCCAGCTTGAAGACTATGCATCGAATCAAGTTTCTTGGTTACTTCCGCTAGTTGATTATTGCTCTGTCCGGACTTGCTCCTTTCAAAATCCAAGTTCTTGGTATTGTTGCTGTTAGCAAGATTTTCAATCAACCTCAATGCAGCTTCCGGCGAGTTGGTGTTGAAGTCTTCTTTACTTGCAGCATCCAAGCTTACAGCATACGGTACATCAATCCCTCTGAAGAAGATACTTATTAGTTGGACCTCATTGAACCTATGATGCGGACAGTCCCTCTGATAACCCTTAAATCTCTGCCACGCAGCCTTGAACACCTCTTGATCTCCTTGTTTGAAGGTAGTGATCTTATATCGCAGGTCCTCATACTTTGCATCATCGAAGAAATTGCTTAGGAAAGCATTCTTCGTGTCTTCCCATGTAGTTAGCGAGCCTGGAGGAAGCGTACTAAGCCAACGTTTGGCTTCCCCATGCAGTGAGTACGAAAATAGCTTGCAAAATAGATAATCCTCAGAGACTCCGTTAGCCTTGATGCTCGATGCGAGATCTTCAAATCGCTCGATATGATCCATTGGATGTTCATGAGGAAGACCAGAGAACGAGTCTTGATCCACAAAGGAGAAGTAGGCCGGTTTCAGCTCAAAGTCATTGCGCTGGAAGGCAGGAGGTCGAATCGCGGCTCGGTTAGCGTAAAACTGCTCCGGACGATTAAAATCAGCGAGGGTACGATTCTGGACAGGGTGTCGAGCGACACCAGCATCCTGTCGCTCGACACCAAGCATTCCACCGTGTCGAGTGATCTCCTCTGCATGTTGAGCGAGATGTAGATTTTTTTCGTGTCGAGCGACGTCCTCTCTGTGTCGCTCGACGCGAAGTTGTTCTCCACGAGCAATTCTGGCTTCTTCTTCCTCATGAGCTCGTTGCTATTCTGCCTCATCAACGATCACGTTTCCAGCATTGTCTAGCCTCTGTCCATCCTCATTATATCGGCTTCCTTCTCTGTCGAAGAAACCATCTTCTCTTTGGAACAAAATCATTCACGCAACCATCGTCTTAGCTTCTTTCGTCGCTTTTCTGTTGGTTCGTTCCAAACGCGCTAGATCTTCAAGTCCGAGTTCCACTAGTTCCTTGTCTTTGCTGCTCCTGGTATTGCGATTTCGCATGTACCTGAAACACAAAGCAGAAAAAGACAAACGAAACTAGCAACAGTAAAAACAAAAATAAAAACAAGAAATAAAAGACCTAGAAAAAATCCTAGTGATTAAAATCTAATGGCAATTGACTCCCCGGCAATGGCGCCAAAATTTGATATGGCTCAAATTTAAGAGATCAGAATAGTACTTTGGAATCGAATCCACAGGGAGTCTAGAAATACACAATAGATTAATAAATTAAGATTATGCTAGGTGAAATAATATGAAAGCAATAAATCAAAGCAATTAAAACGGGATTAAATCAATTAAGAGGAAAGCTAGGCACAGGGAATTCTACAGTGAATCAGAATTGCAAGTAAATCAGTTATTAGGATTATTAAGCTCAGTTCATGAACATGCACACGAAAGTAAAACAAACCAGCTGTATTTGCGAAGATTTTCTATGTCTAAATCCTAGAAAACCAACTGTCGTTGCGAATCCTATAAATCTAAACAAGCATTAATTTCTGGCACAATTGTTCACAAAACCCTAGACCAAATCCCTTTGCGAATAGGTATTTTGCTCATCAAACACTGGTTCAAGTTAATCAATAAAACTGTCGTTTCTATTTATAAACCCTAGATCAAATTTCAGTTTGCGAGGCTAAAATCAGCAATAAACTCAAGTCAAGATGAAGAACATTCTAAAGATATTATCCTAATAATCAAACCAGATTTAAAAACTCATCACGCACTTTTGAAAACCCTAAACCTAACAAGAGAACTACTCAGACATGATCGAAGAAGAAAACATGATTTTATTCAGATAAATTCTAAGTAATTCAACAAAAGAAAGCATAAGTCTAAATAATGACTTAGAAAACGTATTTATAGAGGTACAATTTGGATTGGAAACCTAAAAGTAAACATCTGGAACTTCCGGGTTTCGAACGGGCTTTTCTGATGAAAATCTTGGCTTGGACGAACAGGGTGTCGATCGACACCCATAGATGGTGTCGATCGACACCAACTTCAATTTCGGAAATTCTTCACTTCTCAACACATCGTGTCGAGCGACACACTTGACCCGTCGTTCGACACAGTCTCAAAAACTTCACTCCAAAATTGCATCTTCGCCATTTCATTCTGAAATGCCTCAAAACTTCCAGTAAACATCTTTTAAGCTCCAATCGTCCTAGTACCTGTAAAGACTCTAAAACCATAGCAAAAACACCAAAAGACTCTAAACAATGGTCTTTAATGGGTAAAAGCCATGATATATCATGGTGGTTTATTATGTCTTTAGTATTTGTTTGTAGCACTTATATATGTTAGTGTTCTCGTTTTTGGTTAAGTTCTCTCATGTATCTGCTTGCTTGGTATGTGGTATGTGGTATCTCCTGTATCTGCTTGCTTAGTATTTGGTATGTGTGGAGTGTTCTCTTGTTAAGGTTTGTTGTATTTGGTTAAGTTCTCTCCTGTATCTGCTTGCTTAGTATGTGGTACGTGGTGGTTTATTATGTCTCTGGTATTTATTGATTGCATTTTTTGTTTGTAGCGCAAGCTTCTATATGTTCCTGACCAATGAAGTCATTCATACGACTTTCTTGAGAGGTTCTGTTGCCTCCCGTGCATCAGGAGATGGACTATTCTTTAGGAGAAGAGTCTACAGGAGATACTTTCCTGACGCAGCTCATCACAATCTTCCTAATGCTATAGTGCATTACCAATTTGAATTTGATCAGTGATAAGTGCAGATTTGATCAGTGACAAGTGTATTTGGTAAGACTACTTCTCTCGAGCTTGTTATTGCAACCGTACTTTCTCCTCTGGTCTCGTTTGTAAAACTATTCCTCTTTCTACTGTAAGTTTAACCTCATGATTACAAACATGTAATCCAACCCATAATCGTCACTAGAACAAATGAATCAACAAGTTCATATTGATGGAGTTTTCGGTTATGAGAAGGAAGAGTGCCTAACCTTGATCCATTGCATTGTTAGGCATGATGATGGTTCCTTGATGATTGTTTGATCTTCTCCTTCCCTTCCTTACTGCGATCTCCCCTTCGACGGAGCCGGGGTGTTCCGATTCCGATCACAATCTCTAATCTCTCTTTTCGGTTTCTATGTTGTGTCTTTTCTTCTCAATTCAGAAAAATGAGAACATGTCTCTGCAATAACTTCCTCCTCTCCCTTATATATGAGGGACCACGAAATTAGAGAAAAGGAGGAGGAGGGAAATGTGTCTCTTAATGAGACACCCTTTCATTTAAATACAACACATAAACTATACTTTAATACATATACATTCATATAAGTTAATCCATTATATATAAATGTATATGAACCTTTAGATTAGATTCTTTATTGGGTGGAGTAAGAGGGTTGACATCAAACCCATTCCGGTACCTTTTATTTGATTCGGTCCATCACCGTATCCCGTTATATACCGGAAACCTTAAACCTTACATTAAACTTAAAATATAATAGTTGGACCGTTAATACTTCGGCCACACTAATGGAAGTATTCTTACATTCTCCCACTTGGCCGTGTATTAACCTAATGGTTCAACTTCCTTTAATGCGCATCATTTCATTAAGTTCAATTATTCTTTAAGTATCATAAAATCAGAACTCATCGAATGAGGCGGTCCCCTATCTTTTACAGCGATAAGTTCCCTTCCATCATCACAAACAAATTCCAACTTTATTACTTCTTTAATATTTGAGAGACTGCCTAATTCTCAAAGTCCATTATGTTGAGATATAACTTTATTCTCAACTCATATGTTATCCAAACCTTACATGTACATATCATAATGATAACATATTAATTTGCAGAAAACACATAAACTTTATTGAATTCAAATTACTTAAGATAGCATCTTTACATTAGCATAATATCAATACAGCAAGGTCTTATCAATTATTCCCATCCTCTCTACATGGCTAGCGAATATACCAGGAGGGAGTCCTTTCGTTAACGGATCCGCAATCATCATATCCGTTCTTATATGCTTAATTGCTACTCTACGTTTCTGCACTTCTTCCTTCACAGTCAAGTATTTTATCTCCATGTGCTTAGCACCTTTCGAATACTTGTCATTCTTTGAGAAGAAGACTGCTGCGGAATTATTATAATACATTCTCAGCGGCTTGGAAATACTGTCAATAAGTCCAAGTCCTGAGACAAAGTTCCGCAGCCACAATGCTTGAATTGTAGCCTCATAGCAAGCCACAAATTCTGCCTCCATGGTGGAAGTAGCAATGACGGACTGCTTTCCACTCTTCCATGATACTGCTCCCCCAGCTAATAGGAACAGATAGCCAAACGTCGATTTTCGAGTATCAACGCACCCGGCATAGTCTGAATCTGAGTATCCGATTACTTCAAGATTATCGGATCTCTTGTACGTAAGCATAAACTCTTTGGTGCCTTGCAAGTACCTGAGAACTTTCTTTGCAGCCTTCCAGTGGTCCTTTCCAGGATTACTTTGATACCGACCCAAGACACCAACCGCGAAACTGATGTCTGGTCGAGTACATGTTTGAATGTAATTCAAACTCCCAACCACTGATTTGTAAGGTATCATCTCCATTTCTTTTCTCTCTAGTTCATTCTTTGGTCATTGACCTTTATTAAACTTGTCCCCTTTCTGAACTGGAGCTTTGCTTAACTTGCACTTTTCCATCCCATATCTCTTCAAGACTTTATCTATGTATCCTTTCTGAGACAAACTTAACAATCCTTGTGATCTATCCCGGATTATTTCAATCCCTATCACATAGTTTGGCTCACCCATATCCTTTATCTCGAAGTTCTTGGAGAGATATTTCTTTACATCACTCAACATACTCATATCATTCGTAGCCAACAATATATCATCAACATACAATACTAGAATGATAAACTTGCTCCCACTGACTTTCATATAAATACATCGATCAACGATGACCTCTATGAAACCGTATGACAAAATGGTATCATTGAACTTTAAGTACCATTGTCGGGAGGCCTGTTTCAATCCGTATATTGACTTCCTCAGTTTACACACAAGATTTTCTTTTCCTGCAGCCACATAAACTTCTGGTTGGTCCATGTAAACTTCTTCCTCAAGCTCTCCATTAAGAAAGGCGGTTTTAACATCCATTTGGTGAAGCTCCAAACCAATCCCATGACAATTCTTAAGGAATCCTTCTTTGAAACTGGAGAGAAGGTATCTGTATAGTCAATGCCTTCCTTTTGAGTAAACCCTTTAGCAACAAGGTGAGCCTTGTACCTTTCTATGCTACCAATAGAGTTCCGTTTGGTCGTAAAGACCCATTTACACCCAACGGTTTTGAAACCATCAGGTAACTCTACTAGATCCCACACTCCGTTCACATCCATAGATGTCATTTCTTCATCTGAAGCATTTGACCACTTTTTAAAATTTTCACTTTCCATGGCTTTTCTGAATGTTTTCGGTTCCTCATCAAGACTAAGGTCACATTCATTCTCAACATCATAAACCACATAATCATCTGTAATGGCAGATCTTCTTTGCCTTCCAGATCGCCTTAATTGTTCTTGTGGTACAACGTTCTGTTCTTGAATGACGACTTGTTCATTTTCGGTTTCCTCCTGAACTAGTGGGTCCGTATGTTCTTCATTCTGTTGTTCTATTTCGATAGTGGGTTGTACACCGATAATAGGAACAACAACTTGGGTTGGAACTACGGGTGAAGAATCTTCTACCCGAATTTCTTTAATGTTCACTCCCCTAGATTCTGAACTCCCACTAGATTCACCATTTTCAATGAACCTAACATTTCCAGTCTCGACAATTCTCGTACTATGGTTAGGACAATAGAACACAAACCCCTTTGACTTTGCTGGATAGCCAATGAAAAATCCACTGACCGTCCTAGAGTCCAATTTCTTTTCATGCGGATTATACGGCTTTACTTTAGCTGGACATCCCCAGACACGTAAGTGTCGTAAACTGGGTTTCCTTCCCGTGAATAGTTCAAATGGAGTCATTTGAACCGCTTTGCTAGGAACCCGGTTCAATATATATGTCGCAGTCCTTAATGCGTATGTCCACATTGACATTGGTAGTTTGCAATTACTTAACATGCTCCTAACCATTTCCATTAAAGTACGGTTACGCCTTTCAGCTACACCGTTCTGCTGAGGTGTTCCGGGCATTGTGTATTGAGCACAAATGCCCTTACTTTCTAGAAATTTAGCAAATGGCCCTGGACATTGTCCCTTTTCGATGAATCGACCATAATATTCACCACCTCTATCAGATCTCACAACTTTAACTTTCTTTTCAAGTTGCCTTTCTACTTCATCAATGAACACTTTCAGTACGTCCACTGATTGAGACTTTTCATGCAACAAATAAGTATATCCATACCGTGAGTAATCATCAATAAAAGTGATGAAATACCTCTCACCACTCCAAGACGGAGCATCTATAGGGCCACAAATATCTGTGTGAATTAACTCTAAGAGTTCATTACTTCTTGTGGCTTGTTTCTTTGTGATGTGTTTGGTTTGCTTTCCCTTTAATGCATTCTATACACACATCTAAGTCACTAAAATCCAATGGAGGTAATAATTCTTTCTTTATTAACCTCATCATCCGTTCTTTGGATATGTGACCCAATCTTTTATGCCACAAAAATGCTGAGTTTTCACTAGTTGCACTACGTTTAATTCCTTGATACTCAACATTAAACAAAGATTCAGAAAAGGCTTTATCAAGATTGAACTTATAAAGTGAATCACACAATGTACTATTACCATAAAAGTATCTGTTACGGTACAACGAAAACACTCCATTACCAATCTCAAAGTTAAAACCTACATCATCCAACCTACTTACTGAAACAAGGTTTCTAGCACACTCAGGTACAAAGAGACAATTTTCAAGATCTACAAAACATCCAGTGTTGAAGATCAATCTATCCGTCCCAATGCCTTCTATTTGTGCCTTCATCCTGTTTCCCATGAACAAGTACCTTTCAGTTCCTTTTAAAGGCTGGATCGAACTGAATCCCTGTTCAATATGAGATACATGAGTAGAAGCTCCAGAATCAAGCCACCAAGTATTTCTAGGCACTTCTACAAGATTCATTTCAGAACAAACATATATATGTTCATTACCTTTCTTGTCGAACCATGCCTTTTTTTTAGGACAGTCTTTCTTGATGTGTCCCTCCTTCTTGCAAGAAACACTTGACAACTTTACGGATTTTGCTTTCCGGAGTCTTAAAGACAACCTTATCCTTCCTTTTTCCCTTGCTTGATTTCTTGGAGTTTCCCATGGCACTTTCATGTCCAGCAAACAGTGCAATGTCACCCTTCTGTTTCTTTAATCTCGCTTCCTCCTGAACGAGCATGGCCTTTAATTCCTAAAGGTTCCACTTATCCTTAATGGTGTTGTAATTCACCTGGAACTGACCATACTCCATAGGAAGAGAGTTCATTATAAACTGAACTAAGAAGGATTCATGCACTTCCATCCCAATGGACGATAACCTTGATGCCAAGTTTGACGTGTGAGTAACATGATCATGGATTGTCTGAGACCAATCGAATCTTTTCGTAGTTAGGTCACTCATGAGACTACCTACAATCGATTTGTCAGCGACATCCGATTGGGATTGTTCTTTAATTTTCAAGATGAATTCCCTTGCTTTCTCTGTTTTAGGCATGGATGGCTTAACACTGTCCGCCATCGACATCCTAAGTAAATTCAGGCACAGCCGGTTAGAGCGCTCCCAAGTCTCATAACGAGTCTTTTTCACTTCGGTGCTCTGATCCGTAATGGTTGCTGGCTCCTCATCCGTGAGTATAGCCTGGTCAAGGGACATTACACCCAAAGAGAACCTTATCTGTTCAGACCATTCCTCATAGTTGAGCCCATTGAACTTCACGACAGAGTTTGCTGAAGCAAACGGAGCTGCAAAATATTTTATATATGCTTACCATTAATTCTATGAGACTTTAATAGATTCATCGACAACAAATAATCTAAACACTTTCATTTGTATGTATTCAAGCAACCTTTGGGCAATACTTTAAACACACACACACTTAAATTGATGCTTGTTTAGATTTTCTTTAATAATTAATCAATCCATAATTACAGCGGATAGCAATGCTACCTTTGGGTATACACACCATCAACCGTAACATGGGTGATCAATACTTTAGTTGTTACTCAATACACCCAATGATCCACCTTTGGGTGATCTCCTAGGATATACTAAGTAAGCAATTGATCAATCAAGTAACTTTTCATGTCATATAGCATCCTTTAATCATGATCAATTATGAATCTTTACTTTACCGTCACATTAAATATAACCAGACCACTTTGGTGATTAACAAGTTATACGTAATGTGAACTCTTTTCTTATAATCTTTATAAAAAAAATTTATATGTATTAACATTTTATAATAGATTAGCCTTTCATATTTCAGAAAGCAGCGGAAACGGTTTTACGGTTTTTTTTTTTTTTTTTTTTTTTTTTTTTTTCAGGGTATGGACCGACCGGTCCTAACCACGGACCGACCGGTCCGGTTTCCCAAGACCATTATGCACCTCATGGACCGACCGGTCCGGTTTCCAGAGACTCGAATGCATCTCATGGACCGACCGGTCCAACACATGGACCGACCGGTCCGGTCCCTAACGGTTACCTTCATGTTCTTCGATGAACAGTCGCGATTTAAAATTTTCAAACTTTAAAAATCCCATAACTTTTGATTTACTTGATGGATTTTAATGAATTTTATACCGATGGATAGATAATTTCATCCTCTACACATTGATATAAATTTTAGATCATTTTAAGATTCAATGCGTTGATGAAATTCTTAGAGAGAAAAAACGAGTTTTTCGGTTTTATCCATCAATATGCTTTATAGTGAAACAAATGATTCTAGGGTGGCTCTGATACCACATGTAAGTTTAACTTCATGATTACAAACATGTAATCCAACCCATAATTGCCACTAGAACAAATGATTCAACAAGTTCATATTGATGGAGTTTTCGGTTATGAGAAGGAAGAGTGCCTAACCTTGATCCATTGCATTGTTAGGCATGATGATGGTTCCTTGATGATTGTTTGATCTTCTCCTTCCCTTCCTTACTGCGATCTCCCCTTCGACGGAGCCGGGGTGTTCCGATTCCGATCACAATCTCTAATCTCTCTTTTCGGTTTCTATGTTGTGTCTTTTCTTCTCAATTCAGAAAAATGAGAACATGTCTCTGCAATAACTTCCTCCTCTCCCTTATATATGAGGGCCCACGAAATTAGAGAGAAGGAGGAGGGAAATGTGTCTCTTAATGAGACACCCTTTCATTTAAATACAACACATAAACTATACTTTAATACATATACATTCATATAAGTTAATCCATTATATATAAATGTATGTGAACCTTTAGATTAGATTCTTTATTGGGTGGAGTAAGAGGGTTGACATCAAACCCATTCCGGTACCTTTTATTTGATTCGGTCCATCACCGTATCCCGTTATATACCGGAAACCTTAAACCTTACATTAAACTTAAAATATAATAGTTGGACCGTTAATACTTCGGCCACACTAATGGAAGTATTTTTACATCTACTAGTTTGTAAAACATTGTAAAACTAATCCTCTTGTGTGCTTGTTTCTATACCTTTCTCCTATGGTGTGGTTTGTAAAACTATGGTATGGTATGGTGTGGTAAGACTACTTTGCTCTTCTTGTGTGCTTGTTTCTCTAGTTTTGTAAAACATAGGGTAGATAAAAATAACATAATAATATTTAGCTCTATGATGAAATAATTTAGAAAACTTATTGGTGACTATATATTATAATATTTAGCTCTAAATTAAATTATGAATGGAACAAAAAATTAAATTGCAACTACTAACAAATAGTGGAGGTGCAGTATTTTTCTACCGGATGACTTTGGAATCTAATGTAATCTTTGTTCAATACATATTAGATTCAAGATTAAAATAAAGATGATAATACTTACGTTTGAATTTGTGATTATCTAATTATAAATGTTATGTACACATACCTTAAGTAAAAATAGCGTTATTGATTAATTTATTTTAAGTTTTCAACTAACACATTTATGGATTTACATAGTTTTGATTCTTTTTTTAAAAAGTGACTAGTTTAAATTCAAAATGGGATCAAATTAATCAACAAAATTCGTTACTTACTTAACACTTAACGTTTCTAATCTCACCAATTTTACCTAATAGGCTTATGCCGGATGATTGTTGATCATTTCGGTTACAATCTGCAGGGATGCAGAATGTGTCGAGATTGAGGTTGTTCGAAACAGAGTCGGAGTTCTCTTTGGTGTTCAGAGACAAAGAAGGTACATGGAGGAATGCTGGAGATGTTCCATGGAAGTAAGATCTTTGGACTCTCTGTAAGACAAATCAACAGCTAACTCGTAAATTACTGAGATAAAGCGTTTACATGGGTTGGGATTGTAATGTGGCAGGGACTTGGTAGAAAGCGTGGACGGGATGAGAATCACAAGAAGAAATGATACTTTACTTCCCTTCTAAGCTCCAAAACTTTGAAAGCTTCTTCCTCTTTCTGAATCCTACTGTTGATTTGAATATTACGAACAAGATACAATAAAGGATATGATTTTCACTTGCATTTTTATGCGAAATCCCGACAAAGCTCCAAAATGTTTTGCACTTCTGACGAGATCTTTGTTACGATGATGCGATAAATTGTGAACCATCCTAATTTAGGTTGTTTATCTTCGATTTTCTCTCAAGAATTACATTTCGTATCTACATATTGGACAAGCGATCAAATCCTAAGCCAGACACAGATGTATAATGTGTCCTAATTATGGTTTGTTACGTTTGTATTTTGTAATACTCTTGCGATTCCTTGAATCCTACCTATGATAAGGTATCAATGGTAAAGTTGGTCTTTAATTTTGTTATAGTTTATTTGTTTGCTTGATCGATGTATATTTCGTGGGAGCGAGGTAAAACATGTTGAATTATGCGAAGCGCAACATGGTGATGGAGTGAACACAACAAAATACATGTGTTTTTAGAAACTCAAACTGAAATGCATGTCTGGTCTAAGCTGTGTATTATCCATCTTACACTCATATGGATAATGTAAATGTAACGAAACGTACATAGTCAGAATAATAAAGGCTGTCTAAATAGTTTCCATCATGAGAGCTTAAATGCCGGCAACAATGGACTGTCTTATCTTCTTATATTACCATTCTACTATGGATTTGTTGGAAGTCGACGACGACGTTATCTTTTTAATCCACGTATGAATGACTGAATCCTAATTAATGAACAAGCTGATGAGGCTGATTAGGATCATGATTTGATTTAGTAACGAATAACAGGATATCCATAATTTAATTCTCACACTTCCCATATACATAAAAAACATGCATATATAATACTAAATATAATCAAGACAGATAATGTCATATGCCTGCCTAATATTGTTACAAGTCATTGACTCATCCATTCATATCTACTCCTCCTGGAAAACACCATGTACCATGTACATTACAATACTATCTACTACAATAAATTTAAATGAAACGTTTTTTTTTCAGACCTAATAAACACAGAAGGAATAAATTTGGGAATATCCAGACATGTCCACGTCAGCCTCTAATCGGAAAGGTTTCAGGTTTGACCAAACAACTTACAGACAAAACTGATTAGATTACAATTAAGTGAGTGCATTGCATGTACGCAGCGACTCGACGCCTCCCTAATCCAATCTATAAATACCAATGAGACTTTCAACTTTTAAGACAAACATAAACAAAAACTCAAAAGAGAATTAACTTAAAACACAATCAAAAAACAAAAACTAATCAAGAAATGGTGGTCGCTAATCTCTCTTCCAAGATTCTCCCAAGAATTCTCATTGTCTCTCGTCGAACTCTCCGCAAGAACAAGTTCGTAGAATTTGTCGGAGAATACCATCTCGATTAGTTAGATGTTTGATCATCCACCGTCATGAATTGTGATTATGAAGCAATCATAGACTCAAAGTTAAGAATATAATAAAAGAAATGGTTAAGTGAGATTCATATCTGAAGCTGCCGGAGAGGGCAATTTTGCTCGATCAACCAAACACTAATTTGAAAACTATAATTAGTATTACTACAATAATTTAAAGTCTAAAGAATCGGTTGGGGTCAACTATTACGAAATTATGGTCACCAAATCATAATGACATTATTTACTTCATTACCATCAAAAATCATATTGACTTTTAGAAAAAATTTAAGGATGAAATTTCTTATTCACATTTTCTCTTCTTTCGTTATCTTGCGTATGTTCTCAACATTATTTCTTTTCATTTTATATAGGTTTTAAATTAACTTACGCAATTGAGTCCAAACATACATGTTTTAACCGATCGATTTAAAAGATATCCCTAATTTTATGTAGTAGTGTTTTTTTTATAAGTCTTCATTTAAATACGAAAGATAAGATGGGTGTGCTTGTTTAAATTGGTTTCAAGAAGTGGAATGCTTCAAGAAAAATATAATCTCAAATCTATTAAAGGCTTAGAGAATTACCGTGAAATAGGAAAAACTTACCTTACCATCCTTTTTGACGCTAGCCAAGACAATATCGAACAAGTCTGTCTATGGGTACTTATTCACTTTCATCTATAACTGTGATCATTATTGTTTCCATTGCAAAAACCACCACTTGAGGATGATCCGGCTTAAAGTAGATGCAGAGAAGAAAATCCCGCTACCCAATAGTTAGTTAATTGAGCATTGCTAACTCAAGTTCTCCATCTACCTTATGATTCTCAAGAACAGCCGAAACATAAAATCAGGTCATCACACACCACGTCCAACATCATCAAGGCGACATGCATGACCTTTGAAAAAATATCAAGAATGGACTCGGCTTTCCTATATATGAGCATCAACTAGGTTTCCAAAGGCTTTATTTGTCACCTTGAACCTTCACTTTTCATTTGGTCGTTGTAAATAGGATTGGTTTTGTACAAGAATTTCTTTTTTGTTGTAAAGAGTATTGGTTTTCAAAAGCAAAGATAGAACAAGATAACATAACGGATACCAAGCCTTTGAATCTAATAAGCAAGATCGCAAAACAGATACGAAGTCTTTGAGTCTAAAAAGCAAAGATAGTATAACATATACCAAGTCTAAAAAGCAAAGATAGTATTGGTTTTAAAAAGCAAAGAAAGAACATAAACGATCTCTGCAAGTAACACACAAGAGAGACCCCATTCCGTGAAGTCATGGACAATGCCATCAAGGGCATTGTCACCTTCCCTTGATTTTGCCCTCTCCTGGTAAAAAACCACCCATCCCATATCATACCTCACCTCTGGCCAGCCAAGTCAAAATCAAAGATCAATTCAGATATAAGCAAACAACAACAATCAAAATCAATGATTGATATCAAGTCAGATTAGCATTACGAATGTGAATGTGAAAGATTCTGTGGCACGGTTACTAGCAAATCCAGCTGCATGGGGATCCAGGCCCGGCCCGTGGCTAACGCCATGAAGCATGATGATTTAGGCAGCATATATATATATATTTTGAGGGCATTAAATTGTATAATTATGTTGTGGCACAGTGGTTCTGATGTGGTAAGTTACATAAAATATCTACGGTTTGAGCTCTGAAACAAGCATTTTGCTCTGTTTTTTGTTTTTTATATATTTGGGCATCAAATTTTTGTGGGCTTTGGGCATCCAAACTCTTTGGGGCGGCCTTATGGGGATCAATTCCAAAGAACCACAATATCGGATTGAAGTGTTTGTGCCTTTGTGGTCAACGTTAACATTTGCTTCCTCCATATGATAGATGCATAGACGTAATTCATATTTCTACTATAACTTTTTACTATAATTTCATTCATATTTCTACTATAACTTTTATAACGTAATCTCTAAACTTTAATGAACTATCATAAATATTACTTATAATTTTTATTCGTTTCCAAATTTAATCATTTTTTCGTCTTTTTATTTGTTTGTTCAAATTATTTTACAGCATATATTTTTTTAACCCCATTTAGTTTTAAATTTTCATCATTAGTAGATAAGATAAGTTGGTAACTTTATAGTTACATTTAATTTATTCAAATTAACAAAAATGACAAAGATAGACATACAATCTTATAAATAGTATTTGAATATGAATTATTTATTTTCATTTCATAGAATAAATCCCTTATTATAAAAATATTCAATAATACGTTATACTTTTTTTACATAAATTTATATTTCAAATAAAAAATAAGTTATATTATTGATACGACACTAGCCTTGCCCCCAGAAAAGCTAGGCCGTGCGCCTTCGTGTCTCTAACGTTTATATGGGTTTTTGCTTCATGTTCTGTTTTTTTTTTAAATTTCCTAATCGCATCTCTCTTCTCTCAAGTGTAGTAGAAAGTTTACTAGTTTTTGCTAACAATGAGATTAATTTTAGGGTTCTTATTTGTTTTGAAGTCGTTTGCAGTTTCAAAGGTAGGTTTAGATAACAATGGTTACAAGTTGATCCTTTGGTTTTGTGTTCTTGGTTGCATTAGTTACTTTGTTCTAATTCTGCTTCTTCTGCTTCTTCTGCTTCTTGATAGATTTAGAGGCCATGGAAAATGAGATGCCGGAGCTTGGAATATATATAGAAAATAAATGGCTCCAAGAACTTTGGCATATCCGTCATACAAAAACAACATACTCTGATCAGCTCAACTGTACAACTGGAACTACACATCGATTGTGAATATACTTGCATGTGGTTTTCGATCATTGGCTAACTTCACTCAGCGTGAGTACGACTTCTACATGGATAATTTTGAGGAGCACATCTTCCCTAAACACAATATTGTCTGTAGGGCGATTATTTTGACTTGAGATGTGCCTCTTCCTCACCAATGACTGACGGATGAAGCTGATCGTTTAGTGTATTAGAGATATGGAAACTAACCTCCTGTACATATCAAGTCTATGATTGATATCTCTGATTTAGGACTATAATTACGGTAGAATATTTGACTTAGGACCTTCCTCTAATTAGCTTTACCTAGTCTCCTCTAATCTCCTGTATAAATAACAAGTTGTAATGTTCTGTTGAGATATAGAAAATCATATCATTGACATGGTATCAGAGCTTTAATACGATACCCTAAAAATATACAATTTTTTTTTTCCTTTCTCTTCTCCTCTGCTTCGTGAATCTCAGCTACCGGCTACCTCTCCCTTCAATCATGGCCGCCGAGCAAGTTGATTCAACCCAATCTCTCCTCAACATTAACATGTCGAATATCACGAAACTCACTGCGACCAACTACCTCACATGGAACCTACAAGTTCATGCTCTCCTCGACAGTTACTCTCTCGCCGAAAGTTACTCGATGGCACCTCGCAGCCACCATCCATCACGATTACCACCAATGACGCTACAACTCCAAATCCTGCACATATCAAGTGGCAGAAACAAGACAAACTCATATATAGTGCACTCCAAGGCACTCTGTCTCCGTCAATCCAAACCCTTATCACAAAATCCAAGACCGCCAGTGATATGTGGAACACCATCTCCTCCACATATGTGAATCCAAGCAGAGGACACATACAACAACTTTGCAATCAAATCAAAGAGTCTTCCAAAGGCAGTAAGACGATTGACGAATACATTCAAAACCCGTTGCACGTTTTGACCAACTAGTTTTACTTGGTAAGCCTCTGGATCATGAAGATCAAATCGATGCTATTCTCCATGGTCTTCCTAAAGAATACAAGTCGGTTGCTGACCAAATTGAGGAACGTGATAAACCGCCATCAGTCGTCGAAGTCCATGAAAAACTTCTTAACAAAGAAGCCAAACTCGTCACATCTCTGCCTCCTGCTCAATCGGCTATCCCGATCACAACCAACCTTTCCTCAACCTCACCGCGTCCACAGTAACATCACGGAAAGAACCCATCTCGCCAAAACCAGAATTGGTCCAACAACTCAAACTTCAACCCTCAACAACAGTTTCAAGCAAAATCGGACCAGAGAACTACCAAGGGATATCAAGGCTGGTGTCAACTGTGTGGAGTGTTTGGTCATAGCGCCAAACAATGCACGCAACTCCAACAATTCGCTGGATCTCAGCCGAGTGCCACGTCCTCACCGGTTTGTCCTTGGCAGCCGCGTGCTAACGTTGCTCTCGCGTCCCCAAACCCCACAAACGCGTGGCTCACGGACAGTGGCACCACTCACCATATGACAAGTGATCTTCACTCTCTTCACTCCCAACAGCTGTACAATGGCCATGACGCGTTCCTCATCGGCGATAGATCTGGACTCCCGATTACTCACACTGGTTCTCTTTCTTTGACCTCCAACTCTCGGAATTTGAATCTAAACAGTGTACTATGTGTTCCCAACATACGGAAAAATCTAGTCTCTGTGTATCGTCTATGCAATGAGAATAATGTTTATGTGGAAATTTTCCCTGCCCATTTTCAGGTGAAGGATTTGAGCTCGGGGGTCCCGTACATCTAAGGCAAGACCAAGGATGAATTGTATGAATGACCAGCCTCTTCGTCTACCCTAAACTCCTTTTTCGCCACCACCTCACCAAAACTCTCCTCTATCGAGTAGCATTACTGGCTTGGCCATCCATCCACGTCAATTCTTAAAAATGTTGTTTCCAAGTTTTCATTACCATGTTCACAATCAGTAAACTCTTTTTGTTTCGATTGTGCAATAAACAAAACATACAAACTCCCATTTTCCCAAACCTCAATTATTTCTACTCGACCATTAGAATACGTTTCACCGATCTTTGGTGCTCCCCGGTGATATCTATCACTACAAGAAAACAAGCATTATTCCGACGGAATTTCCAATGGACGTAATATCCGTCGGAAATTTCCGACGGATTTCCGGTGCAAACTGAATGCGTCAGAAATCCGTCGGTATATTGTGACGGAATCCCGACGGCCACGGAAACCGTCGGTATTCCGTCGGGAATCTGTCGCCTTGTCCCAACGGAACTAATTCCGTCGGAATTATGTAACGGATTTCTGACGGAATTACGACGGTTTCCGATGTCGGCAAAGTTTGAGTGGTTACCATAACATTAACTGTGGCCGATGGGATTGGTGGGGTGTTATGTCGGAGATTTTTGACGGTTTTCCGATGGATTTCCGACGGAAATCCGTTCTATATAAGTTTCCACATTTCTTCATTCCTTCATAACACAATTTTAAAAAGCCAAAAAATTTGTTAGCGATGAATTCATATTTTCAGTCTTGGATGGACGAGTCAATGATGGATATGGGCTCAAACTTATTAATTTCCGCATACGCTGAAGGTATATGCGAGTTCATGAATTTACCCAGAAATCAAGATGCAGCCAAAAAAGGTCAGGATATCAAATGTCCATGTACTAATTGCTGTAATAGAATTAGTGTTGCGGTTCATACTGTTTGGAATCACTTATATAGATATGGATTTAGGCCGGGATATAAGGTTTGGTTTTTACATGGAGAAAGCAATTATGAATATGGTAGTACTAGTAGTAATGCACCTTATTTTCTGGATAGCATAGGAGAACGTACAACGGAAGTAGATGTTGGGGTAAGTACGGTTGCGATGGTTAACAATGCGTTTAGAGAGAATTTGCAGTCGGGTGGTTATGAGGGTGATAGGGTTGAATAACCTAATTTAGAATCTCGAAGGTTTTTTGATATGCTAGACGCATCAAAGCAACTACAATACAGCGGTTGTAGGGAAGGTCATTCACCGTTATCTTCTGCTAGTAGGATGATGAACATAAAAACTGATTACAATTTGTCCGAAGAATGTGTTGATGCATTCGCCGAGTTTGTGAAAGATGTTTTCCCAGAGGATAATATTTGTCCAGCATCATACTACGAGGTCCAGAAACTTGTTGCCGGTCTTGGTTTGCCCTACCAGATAATAGATGTGTGCATCGACAACTGTATGCTATACTGGAGAGAAGATTAGAACAGAAACAAATGTAAATTTTGTCGTAAACCACGGTTCCAGGACACAAGTGGCAGAGTGAAGATTCCATTCAAACAGATGTGGTATTTACCATTATCAGAGAGGTTGAATAGGCTGTATCAATCAGAACGCACAACTAAGGCTATGAGATGGCATGCAGAACATAGTCAAGATGGAGATATTACGCATCCTTCTAACGCGGAAGCGTGGAAACACTTTCAATCCGTATATCCAGATTTTGCATATGAACGACGGAATGTATACCTCGGCTTATCCACTAATGGTTTCAACCCATTTGGAAAGCATGGAAGAAAATATTCATTGTGCCCGGTCATCGTAACACCTTACCATTTGCCTCCATCTATGTGCATGCGGTGAGAGTTCCTGTTTCTCTCAATTCTAGTTCCCGGGCCAGATCATCCAAGACGGTCACTCGATATATTCCTCCAACCATTGATCTATGAGTTGCAGATGTTGTGGGAGCATGGTGTTGAGGCATTTGATGTTTTAATCCAGCAGAATTTCAACATGCGTGCGGTTTTTATGTGGACCATAAGCGATTTTCCGGCATACGGTATGTTATCTGGATGGACAACGCATGGAAGATTGGCATGTCCTTATTGCCAAGACAATACTACAACATTCTAATTGCAGCACGGCATGAAGACTTCATGGTTTGATTGCCATAATTGTTTTTTACCGGCAAATCATCCATATCGTCGGTCTAGAAGACATTTCAGGAAGAATGTACAAGTGTTACATGGTCCACCTCCTGAGATAGATGGTCGCAACATATTGGAACAGTTACGAGATTTTGGTGCAGAGCGAACTCCTGAATGTGGGGAGTAATGGCCACCACACCGTCGACGGTTGTGGGGAATATCACAATTGGCACAAGAAAAGTATTTTCTGGGATTTGCCTTATTGGAAAGACCATCTACTTCGGCATAATCTAGATGTCATGCATGTTGAAAAGAATTTCTTTGACAATATCATGAACACCATTTTAAACGTCCCAGGAAAGACAAAAGACAACTGGAAGTCTAGATTAGACTTGCCATTATTTTGTTTGAGGGCATCTCTTCATGTTTCACCGAATGGTAGATTGCCGATGCCTGCGTAGCGGTTAGACGCTGGTCAAAAAGAAGTTTTTTTTTAATGGTTCAAAAAACTTGTAAAATTTCCAGACGGCTACGCATCTAATCTACGTAATTGCGTGGATTCGACGGAAGGGAAGTTTATAGGAATGAAGATTTATGATTGTCATGTCGTGATGCAGCGTCTTCTTCCATTTCTATATGCATATCTTCTTCCAGAACCAATCCACCAAGCAATTGGAGGTATATTTCGTACTCCCATTAGTTTATTACTACCATAATATTACTATATATGTACTAACTTATTTACTTTTTGTTTATAGGAGTTGGTGCATTTTTCCGAGATTTATGTTCACGAACACTTACAGTCCACGACATACGTAACTTAGAGGCCAATATCCCGGTTCTACTTTGTAATCTTGAGAAGATATTTCCACTATCTTTTTTTGATGTTATGGAACATCTTCCTATTCACCTCCCACGAGAAGCAGCCTTAGGAGGCCCTGTTCAATACCGATGGATGTATCCGTTCGAGTGTTACATGTTCCACCTGAAGAAAAAGGTTAAAAATTTGAGCAAGGTTGAGGGATATATTGTTGCACAAAGCCTAAATGAGGAAGTCTCACACTTTGCCGAATATTACTTTCCATCGGAAGTTCGTACTAAGGCGAGACGTCTGACCTGACATGATGATAGAGGTGAGAAAGCAGTTTATGCTGTGGTTGTTCCTCAGTTGTTTGCCCAAGTTGGTCGAGCAAGTGGAAAAGGAAAGGAACACAAACTATCAGCACAAGAGGTCACACATTTGCATACGTATATCCTCAGAAATTGTGATGATATTTTGGAGTACGAAAGGTATATCAGTTATTATACTAAATAATATAGAATTATTTGCCTTTATCTACTAACAATTGTTATGTTACAGGATCTACATGTCTCTAGCACATGATTACCATTATGATAAGACAGATGTTGAACTTGCTGTCTTGAAAGATGAAGAATTTCCGGGGTGATTGAAATGTTATGTAAGTTTAATATAATTACTTACTCTTACTTTTTCATGTTTTCACGTTCATATGTTATTGATATCTTACATATATCATTTTTAGGTTTCCGAAAGTTTAGCAAGTGGTCAATCAATCCTGACATAGTTAGTGGAGTTTGCTCATGGCTTATGCAGCACCGCGACTTCATATCCCAAGTTTTGCACTAGGAGCTATTCGTTCAGGATCCGTGAGGAAGGACGTCAAAGGTCAACTTCGGACTATGGTATTTCGTCGCAATTAGGTGATACCATGTACTATGGGATTTTAAAAGAAATCTTGGAAATCCACTATCCAGGAATGTTGGACTTGAGGTGCATTGTGTTTATGTGCGATTGGTATGATTCATCCAATGGTCGAGGGGTTCGAGTTGACCCTCTTGGTGTGATTTCGATAAATTCAAGCCGGAAACAATAGTATTACGATCCATTTATCCTTGCGTCTCAAGCAGACCAGGTATCAATACAATAATATGTTTACCTACGTACTCATACTTAAGGTTTGTTGTTCATGTATATTAACAATATCCACTATTTATTAATAGGTTTGCTACATTCCATATCCTCGAGTTGCCTATCGTACAGATCCTTGGATCACAATAACTCCAATTAACCCGAGAGGAAAAATATATGGAGTTCCAGAACATGATGCTCTACAACCATCGAGAAGTATACAAATATCACATGTGGAGGAGACGGATAACATTGATGCTGTCGTTGATGTCACACATATCGGGGATGATCTAGTGCATTCGAGCGAAGAGGAAACACGTGAAGAATTTGACAACGATTCAGAATTCATCCCTAGTGAAAGTGGATCAGAAGATTCAGATTAATAATTTATGAATAAATATGTGCTTATGAATGTTGTACTCTCACATCTATGTGTTCCTTATAATATAGTGTACTGCATAGTAGACAAAAACTTACAATATTTTGGCTTTGCTCATTAACAAATCCGATTGTGGAAGACAATTTGAGTATTACGACAGACAAATAAGAAAACAATAAAATTGCTGACCACCCCGGATTCGAACTCGGGTTTGATATAGTTTTAAAGGAAGCATAACCATTTAAGCTGGGGACGAATCTTGTATATCATTGACATTTAATAGTATATAATCAATTCCGGTTACTAATTAACGATATATTTTTATTATGCAACTCCAATAAAAAATTACATTTAATGAAACATAAAATTTAAAACAACTTAATACACAGATAGAGTAAAGACTTGCAAAAATTAAACACACAACGGTTATGGTACAAGTACATAATAGACAATATTTATTTACACACCATATGTCTGTATCCACTCCAAACTTACCATTGGTTTGAACCATTTAGTGATTTTCTTTCCCTTTTTTTCTTTGGTGGAGAATCTAAAACTCGGTCGCACAATTCACTTTTGATTGCATCAACATCTATATTTAAGTTTGGCTTTTCTGGGCGTTGGGCGAATTCAAAATCATAGTATTGATCCTTACATTCATTTGAAGTACTTCCACCGTAAGTATATGATGGTTCAGTGAGGTGATATGGTTGAACGGCTTTGACATCCCGCTTCTGGTCAGGACATTCTGCCTGGTTATCGTATTTGTGATTATAAAAACCGAACCCATCTTCATTTTTTGGAGTGCATGAATCATCTTCCCACAAGTATGTGGGTATATCTTTAGTGTATTTGTCGCACTGAGATGCCGATTCCCACGACAATTTTGGAATGTGGTGGATGTTTGGCGAGCACTGGCTGTCAGGCACTATTGTTTATGTGGAATCTTCTTTATGGCTTAGTGAGCACGTATCAAATTCCCACGAGTAAGTGGAAATCTCTTGAGTGAATTCGTCGCAATGAGATTCGTTTTCCCACGAGTATTTTGGAATATAAAAAAAATTAGCCTCGGATGTTGTTTTTGCGTCTTCATTAGGAGAGCTAGAAGACATTTTTTGTGTTATTGAGAGGTGTAGAAGATATACACTCCATCAGGTGTATTTATAGTAGAAGTTATATGTATAAACCGCCGGTATTTCGTCTGTATTTTGTCCGTATTGCCGACGGAACACCGACGGAATTCAGATTACACGATGTCGGCAAAGTTTGATTGGTCAGCTGTACTGACGGATTTCCGACGAAGCTATGTCGTCAGAATTATGTAACGGATTTTCGACGGTTTCAGATGTTGGCAAAGTTTGAGTGGTTAATAAATCAAGTGCTGTGGCCGATGGGATTGGTGGGGTGTTATGTCAGAGTGTTTTGACAGTTTTCCAACGGATATCCGTTCTACATAAGTTTGCACATTTTCTCATTCCTTCATAAAAAAATTTCAACACAAAATCATAACACATAAAATTTCAATTGCGTAATGGCAAACAGAGATCTATGGAATTACTATATACAAAACCGAGCCCCCGGTCAAAACCCTCCAAACACAACTCTTGTTCCTTCAAGCCCTCCTTACGATAACTTAAATGTTAATGATGCTCAACCAACAATTTCACTCCATCCAACTCAACAATCCCAAAACCAAACGCCCGTAATACCGGGACCTGGCTAAGTCGTACAGCGAGGCCTGTTTCGGAAGAGGTCTCATGATGCAAAGGTGCTGAGAGGTGAAAGTTCTCAGCCACGCCCAACACAAGATTTTATTCGTGAGGTCATTAATGAGGCAGCACAGGCCGACCAGGATTTTAGTAGTCCTCGGTGGACTTCTACTATCGATTACATAATCCGGGAAGGTATATATATATATAATTACCACTTTTACTTTAACAATAATGATTGTGGCTGACAAATCCGTCGGAAATCTATCATTCATACATGTAGGTTCTTATAACAATCGGAGCACACCATTCTGGACCCAGGTTGCAGAAATTCAATCCCTGCATTCACAATTTGTGAAAGTCAAAAAGGTTTACGTTTTCGACCAATTTTATTAATATTTAGAGATACAAGTTATCTGACAAGTTTATTCTATTTCATTATACAGATTGTGGCTATGCTCTCTAGTTTGACCCCCAATGACCAGGGAGATATGCTATTAACCTTAAAAGATCCTTCAAAAAAAATCGAGGGAACCATGCACCATAACATCTTCCAAAATGACGAGTACAAACTCACGACTTGTGTAGGTGTGGTGGTCATCCTAAAGAATATTACCGTTTGCCGTTTTAACAGGAACTCAAAGTACATGAACATCACAGAGCGGAACATTGTTAAGGTAGATGTATATCATACGTTTCTAAATATGTCTGGGAAGGCTTAACTAAATTCATTTTTCACAGAGATAATCGGTGCTAATTCGATGATTGCTGAATACCATCGATGAGGAAGATGAATGCACTACTGGGTACGAATATCCATTGTACGAGTTTATCCAGATAATATTGTTGTGTGTAATATTTCCTATTTCCTATTTAATGTCATATTTTATTTGTCAAGTCATAATTTTATATATGTGTAATGTAATATAAAAATATTAAAAATAATGTTTTGTTTATCGATGATTTTATATGTCATATTACGGATTTCCGACTGATTTTGTGTTCATGTAATATTCCCGCATAGAGAATAACATATTAAATTAATAATCTGTCATAATTTATGCAAGTAAATATTTACTTCAGGACAAATGGGACTTCGGGAATTCCCGTTCCCGTCCCGTCTTGTCTCATTCCCAAACGGGAATCACTCACTTGTACCATTTGGGAATATAATTCAATATGGAGCGGGAATATAGGGTCGGGAATGGAACGGAACGGGACGGTTTGGTACGGAACGGGAATTATGCCAACCCCTATTTGTCATATGCGGAGATAGGAAAAAAAATTAAAAAACCAAACTCCGTCAGAAATCCGTCATAATTTATGACGGATTTCTGAAGGATAATTAATTTTAAATTTATATTTTTCCTAATTACGACAGAAAATTTAAAAATTAATTAAAAAACCACTAACCGTCAGAATTCCGTCAGAATTTCTGATGGAGTTCTGACGGAAACTCTAATTTCCTGCCGCCTAAACACTTTGATATCATCGAAAACGCGGGAAAATCTGTCAGTATTTCCGTCGGAATATTACATTCCGTCGGAATCCCGTCGGCTTACGTCATTAAAACCAGAGACTTCGTCTTCCCCGCAGACATAACGCAAAAAAAAAATTTCCTTCGAATTCCGGTTGCTTCACCGCCGATTTGCCGCCGATTACACCGGTCCTCCACTGATTCTACTCCACTTCCGTAAGACAATCACCAATTACCCCAAACATGTAAGTTATTCAAAATTTTGAAGAGTTTTTCGATATTGTTCTTCAAATTATAAGTTAGGAAATTGATTTTGATTGTGATTGTGATCGAATTTTGGGCGATTTGATAATGGTTTATGAGAATTTTATGCAATTAGGAAGTAACGGACTTAGGAATTCACATATTTAGGGTGTATGAGTTTGTTAGGCATTTATGAATTTAGGTATTAGTAGAATTTTCTATATTTATAATTTTTGGGAATTTAGGAATTTTTAAATTTATGAATTTTGAATTTATACTAATATAATGAATTTAACAATTTATGGATTTTAGAAATTTTTACGATATTATGAAAATTTTATGAATTTTTGGAATTTTTTTATTTTGATTTGAATAAGCTTTTGTAGGTTTAGGGATTTTAATAGATTTATGATATGATTAATATATAAAATTCTAAAATTTAAAACTTAAAAAAAATAATTATTTAAAATTTTTACAAAAGCATTTAACTTTCTTAAACTTTGAAAATTGTATAACTTTTAAAAATCATTTTAAACATTTAAAATTTTATAAATCCTCTATAAAATTATTTTAAAAATAAATTTACAAATTCCAAATCCCAATTACCCAACAATACCTATATCCCTAAACCTCCATATCTAAAAATTGAAAAATCCCTAAATGCCGAAATTCCAAATTTCCAATTTCCCAAAATCCCTAAGTTAGTAAAGACTAAAATCTTAAAATCCTAAATTGCATAAAGTCCTTTATTACGGCAATCTCAAAATTTCCTAAATCTTTTGATTCCTAGATTCCAAAATCCCCAAATCTCGAAATTCCAAAATCGCAAATTACCAAATTACCATATGTTATAAAATCCATAAATTCTGAAATCTCAAAATCTCAAAATCTCAGAATCACAAATTCCCAAAATCCCAAAATCCCTAACTCCGTAATAAAGATTTTAAATTTTACATTTATAATTGACATACCAATTTTACATATGTAAGAATATTTTAAAGTTTTGTAAAAATTTTGGAAATCGTAGGGATTATGGCCGATATCATGAGGCTAGCGGAGCCGGTGCTTCCACTAGGGGAGGTGGGACTGCGAGTCAGTCACAGATCCCCGACACTCTTCTTATGGGTACATCTGCCTCTGCTCCTACGGCAATGAGCATCGAGGAGATTGTGTCGCAACCCGGTCGGGATAAGTTGACTCGCCTTTGTCCGGATGCACCACCTAACATGACCTAGTAATGACTACTTTTTAAAATTTATTGGATTATATTAGCTTAATAAAACTGTTAACAAAAAATGAAACAAAATAACGTGTAGGTTCCAATTTTCGGGAAACGTTATTTCGAGTTCTATCAACGCAATGATCAATTGCTTGATAACTAAGTCGTATCCCACTTATCATTCGATGCCGATGGCAGACCAGGACACATGGTTTCGGCAATTTGCGGTATTTATTTATATTCTCAATTAAAAATTCATCTTTTATATTACATTCCAATTGTCAATAGTAATTCGGGTATTGTTTTTTTTCAGCAAGAATTTACGTGGGACCCGCAGTAGACTATGATGGTCCGACGTAAACTCGACGAAAAGGCGAGTAGAAAGTACTCGCAGAAGATGAACGAGTGGAAGGACGGGTGGTTCAGACATGGGAAGGTGCCTAAGGCTCAGAAAAACGACAACACTCAAGCGACCTCCGGAAAAAACTCGAGTAACCGGAAGAGCGACCGGAAGGGGAAAGGACCGGCGACCCATAACCTCGGTGCAACGAGCAATGCGTCACGTGTAGAGCAACTGATAATTTTCTTAAATTTTCAAAAAATTTTAAATATCTCTAACATTTTCCGTACTTGACTATGCTAACAGTTTGCGAAGACCGGTGTGCGTCCTTCACATCTTGATGTGATCAGAGATGCCCACACCAACAAAAAGACTGGTGAAATCCAAGATGCAATTGCTCGAGAAATCGTGGAGAACGTGGAGAAGCTCGGGGAGCAGTACCTCCAATCGCAATTGATCGTCGATGGAACTCCGCCGCCAACCGAAGTTCCATTCGAGAAGATCAACGAGTTTACTTACGAGGTTAGTAAACATGTTAATTTTAAACACATTTAAAATACCTTTTAATACTAATAAGTTTTGAATTGATTGATTTATTTCTTAGGTTACCCCTAAGAACAGAGTGTCGTGTCTACGGCCTCCCCGAAGACAGTTCCTCATCTGTTTCGTCGATTCGCTATCACGGTGGTAGCAGTTTGGTAGCACAAAACGCCGAGCTGACCCAGCGGCTTAGCTCGTTGGAGGAGCGGTACGAGAGAGAGAAGGCGGATGCGGAAGAACGGCACCAGAGAGAGAAGGCGGAGGCAGAGGAACGATATCGTGCAATGGAAGCGAAGATGAACGAGTTCTTCCGTAGTCATCGGTCGGAATAGAGTTTTACGACTTTTAAATTTTAATGTAAAACTTTAAATTGGTTTTAAAACAATTTAAATTTTATTTAAATTTTATTTTGATTTTTAAATTAATTTTTTTAATAATTCATTTAATTTAATAAATTTAATAAAAAATAATATTTTTAAAAACAAAATTACAAATCCGTCGGTTTATTAAATCCGACAGAAATCCGTCGGTTTCCTGGCCATCGTACTCCGTCGTATTACCGTCGAAGCACAGAATTCCGACGGTATTCCGACGGAATAGGAATCCGTCGGTTTCCTTGGTCGTCGGACTTCCGTCGGATTCTTGGACCGTCGGAACTCTGTCGGTTTCATAAACCATCGGAATACCGCCGGAATAATGTGCTCCGACGGCATTACGACGGACTGTCAATGAATTCCGGTTATCCATGTTTTGTCGGAAATCCGTCGGTTTTTTCCGACGGATTTTCATTTCCGACGAGATAGAACTGTCGGACCAAATCCATCGGAAATCCATCAGAATAGGGGCTATTCCGACGGATTTGGCCGTAGGAATATGCCCTGTTTTCTTGTAGTGTATCGATCATTACAAATACTATCTTGTCCTTGTGGGTCACTATAGTAGATACACGTGGTTATACCCACTCAAGCTCAAATCGCAAGTCAAAGAAACATTTATGGCGTTTAAGGCTCTTGTTGAAACCCGTTTCAATTGCAAAATTGGAACTCTATATTTAGACAATGGAGGTGAATATGTCGCACTACGGTCGTTCCTTACAAGCTCCGGAATCTCTCATCTTACCTCTCCGCCTCACACTCCGGAACACAATGGAATCTCTGAACAAAAACATCGGCATGCTGTGGCGGAGCCAGTATATTTTTTAACCGGGGTCAAAAAAAAAAATACTAAAAACATCATACAAAGTGTAAAAAATATTTAAATGTATATATAACATTTAAATTTTTAAATTTTTATTCACTTGTTTCATTAGTTACCTCAAATTAGATTATAGAATTTATATAAGATTTTGTTTTGTTTAGCGATTTTTTAAAAAAATTAATAGCAAAAAAGAAAAAAGAAATGTAATGTAGATGAATTTTTCTAAGTACACCTACGTAAATTATGGAAAGTTACACTAAACTTGAGTTTAAAATTTGTAACATAACTAATTTTTAGTGTATTGGGCTTTATTCTTTCATGTATTTAGCTTGGTTTTATATTAAATTTGGGTCATAGGGGTCAAAAAAAAAAACTTGATTGGGATCATTTTTATTAATAGTTAATGTATATAATATGTTTTTTGATAGTAGTAGGGGTCACATGACCCCCTCCTCTATCAAGTGCCTCCGCCCCTGCCGGCATGTCGTAGAAACCGGTCTCACATTACTAACACATGCTGGAATGCCCAAAGATTACTGGTCATACGCGTTCACCACGGCGACTTACTTTATCAATCGGTTACCCACACCGCTTCTTGCCATGGACTCGCCTTTCTCCAAGCTCTATGGGTCAGCTCCCAACTACAGCAAACTACGCGTCTACGGATGTCTTTGCTTCCCATGGCTGAGACCATATAACAACAACAAACTTCAAGATCGGTCAACTCCTTGTGTGTTCATTGGGTATTCTCAAACCCAAAGTGCATATCTATGTCTCCATAGGAGCACGAGTCACATCTATGCTTCTCGCCATGTGCGATTTGATGAGAAGTCGTTTCCCTTCACAGAAAAGTCCCCATCGACCACCATACCTCCACCGGAAAACCAAGTCTTGCCAAATGTCCCAACAATCAAATTCCAAATCCTCCTCAACCTCAGCCACCATTCATACAATCAACAATAACGGGAACCACGAGCTCAACTCCTCACCTCCACAACTCCTCCGATTCAACAAATCCTCTGGCAACGGCAGAGCCATCTCAGGTATCGCTCTCTTCCTCTAACTCCTCTTCTTTCTCATCTTCATACTCTGAGCCCACTGCTCCACCAATACATGGGCCAGAACCTGTGGCCCAGACAAGCCCATTAAATACTCACATACCACCTCATCCCAATTTATCCTCAAATCCCAACAATCAAATACCAAGCCCACATACACATTCCTCAACCACACAAAGTCCGGCCCATACTTAATCCTTATCCGCAACTTCGTCGGACTCAACCCAGCAACCATCAAACACCGTCCCTGCTCCCATTCCTACGCCACCACTAAATAACCACCCCATGAACACTCGCCGAAAAAAAAAACATAATCAAACCTAATCTGAAATACAACAACTCTGCAGCTCTCTCCATGACTTTCCCACCGGAACCACACACAATCAAGCTAGTTCTCAAGGATAAAAGGTGGCGAGGAGCGATGTCTAATGAAATAACTGGGTTTGCGCGCAATCAAACAATGGAGTTAGTTCCCCGACAGCCTTATTTTAATGTGGTGGGATGCAAATGGCTCTTCAAAAACAAATTCCTACCAATCGGTTATCATCATCGCTGCAAGGCGCGTCTCGTTGCAAAAGGTTTACACCAACAGTTTAGACAAGATTACACTGATACATTCAGCCTTGTAATCAAATCCACCATACTTTGTCTAGTTCTTGATATCACCGTGAGCAACAATTGGTCAATACAACAACTAGACGTCAACAACGCATTCCTTCAAGGTACTTTAATGGACGAAGTCTACATGGAACAACCACCAGGTTTATGGATTCTGATCACCCAACACATGTGTGTCGCTTACACAAGGAAATTTACGGACTCAAGCAGGCTCCTCGAGCTTGGTATACCAAACATCGTACATTCCTCCTTAGTCTTGGATTCAAAAACTCCCTTGCTGATACTTCTCTGTTTGTCCTTCAAACTGGTACTATATTTGTCTATCTACTTGTCTATGTTGACGATATATTAGTAACAGGAAGTAGCAAAGACGGGATTCAGCGGGTCCTTCAACTACTTTCCGATCGGTTCTCCGTCAAAGATCCAGAAGATCTTAACTACTTCCTCGGTATAGAGGCTCATCGTACGGTTTCAGGACTCCACCTCTCTCAAAGAAAGTATGTCTTAGACCTCCTCCATCGCTACAACATGTCAAACGAGAAACCTGTCACTACACCTATGGCAACATCTCCCAAACTCTCTCTCACGTCCGGTACTAATATCTCCAACCCAAAAGAGTATCGTCAACTAGTTGGGAGCCTCCAATACCTCGCGTTCACACGTCTTGACATAGCCTATGCAGTTAATCGGTTATCTTAATTCATGCACAAGCCAACCGAGGATCATTGGCAAGCCGCAAAAAGGATACTCCGCTACCTTGCTAGAACGCCTACCCATGGTATATACTACTTTGCCACAAACAAATTCACTCTTCACGCTTACTCCGATGCAGATTGTGCATGGTAATGGTCCTTGAGTGCTGCTCAAAGCAAGTTATTGGGGGAGTTTCGACCCGAATAAAATCCAAAAACAGGACTGACTCAATAAAAACTCAAAATAGAACACAAAAGTTAGCGACTACTTCCCCCAGACTTAAACAACACTGTCCCCATTGTTATAAAAGTCTGAAATTGGTAAAAGAAATAAAATCAAACGGAAAAATGTTGAAAACAAATGAGAATCGTGTTACCAATTGGGGTGTCGATCGATACCAGGTCTGAAAATCCGAAATGTTTTCACCAAATTCTGTTTCTGGAGAATGTCAGCGTGCTGGTCATAGTTAAGTTAGTCTCTCAAGGTTAGCACTGTTAGACACTCAAAGAAAACATAATCAAACGCAACTACATAACATAATATCATAAGTTCAACAAAGTACTGAAACAGAAACAAACTGACTCAATAAAATCAAAAGCTGACTCAAAGGAAATAAAAGAAAAGAGAAAAGAAAAAGAAACATAAAACCGGAATAAAATAGAGAAAGCGAAAGAACTAGTCTTCTACTTCCTCTGATGCAGCAAAAGTAGCTAGTGGAGATGGCGAACGAGAACAAGGACGAACACTGCCAAATAGCCTGGAGACTCTGAAAAATTAAACACTGAAAATATGCATGATCCATTAGGAACTCGAGAGTCTCTGGAAATCCAGGGAGAGGCTCAGGAACTCTAGAAGAACTCGCTTCTCCTGTAGATTGAGCAGACTGTCTCCTGCTAGTAGAACGAGTGGTAAGTGGACGAACAAGTCTCGGATCAGACTCACAATGTAATGCCTCCAAGTTAACAGCCATAGAAACCTGATCTCGTAAAGGCGACTCAACCTGGACACGCTCGCCTACAGCATTGCGGTAAGTCCAGAAAGCTAAATCCTTGAGTCAAGTAGTCTGCCTCAAATAAGCTATATCAACGGTGCAAAACTTGCATTGCTCAGTGGTGCCAGAAGTACCAATACCGCAGAAACGGAAGATAGGAGTGAGAATACTACCTACGGTAACTGGTTTGCTGCTGGTCTTCTCGAATGGCGACTTCTTCAAAGAGACCAAATGATGCGCAAACACTGCTCCATAGTGCACATCCTCAGGAATCTCAGGCAGCTTTTAAGGAAAGTCCCTGCGAAGACCATGGTAAAGTACGGCAAGCTCCTGAACTCTCATCTTCCCTAGCTCATTCTTGCAGAGAAGCGTAGTAGACAGCAAGCGAATCACGTAGCGGATAGCAGGGTGACGAACGTCTGTGTGAGTCGCGCTCTTGCTGTCATAAACATGTGTGCCAAACATAGCCCAAAACTCCCGTACCTCTGGTAGATGCTCCGGAAGAGAAACACGAATGCTACCCTCAGTCTCAAAACTGTATATCGCAGCAAGTTCATCGAAGGAAACTCTGTATTGAATACTGCGGACCATAAAGGTCAAAGTGCCTTGACTAGGCCGCCGTAGAATCTCATCGACATAATAGACACAAACCGTAGCTAAGAACTGCCTCACCAAATCCGGATACATCGGGTAATGCGTGCTCGCGATGGTTCCCAAACTAGAATTCTTTATCAAACGTATCACATCATCTTTGATCATGAAACTCATTATCGCTCGAAGATCACCAACTCGCGTCTGCTTCAGCGGCTCCTTCAGCCAAGCATTGTAGAACATACTATCATAGTCATCCCATTCCTCTGTAATAACCCGACGCTCAACCTCAGGCTTAAGAGCCTCAACCGCTGGTTCATCTTACCATCGCCTCCTAAGTCTAATCGCTACTCTCTCTCCCTTAGGCCATGGATGAGCATTTCGAATTAGCATGTCATGACCAACTCCTTCTAGTTCGGCCCTAATAGGCTTTGCATGAGTTCCTGCTGGGAAAAACTTCTTTACCAAGAAAAACCCACAAAAATCCAAAGTTAGCAAAGAATTCTGAAATTGCACGATCGGTGTCGATCGACACCTCATAGGTGGTTATCGACACCACGTAAAATCGGTCACAGCTCCAAAAATTCATCAAGAGTTTCTCTACAAATCCAAATTAAACATAAGCAGCTCAACCGAATTACTTATTATTGCACAAATCCAACTACCAATTCGTTCTAAATCAAGTATTAATCAAAATTTCATCACACACTCTCAAAATTCCAAAACAAGTGATGAACAATGAAATTCAATCTCATGGGCTTGGCAAATTTACTCTTAAACAACTTATTAAAGCCCAATTTATCATTAGAAACAAGTGAGAAGTAATGAAATTAGATTATCCAACCTTAAACCGGAAACTAAAAATATGGAATTTAGAGAGCATACCTTGTAGATCGAACAAACAAATGCTAGAATCAAATAGAGGAGGAAAAACCGAGTGAAATAGGCTAAAACAAATCGTCAAAATCGGTGAAGATTTGAGAGAGATAAAAGATTTTGATATGCCTTTGAGAGTTTTCGGTTTTTAGGAAGTGAAAAATAAAAAATCGGGTTATAAAGAAATACTTACCTCGTGAAATCCGCGGGGTGTTGGTCGACACCCACCCTTGGTGTCGACTGACACCAATTTATCCTTGCTTTTTTTTTTATACTGAATAAATCCTGAAACACATACACTAAAACAAAGATTAATAAACAAAAGAAAGTAAAACTAAATAATTATACTTACTAGTGGGTTGCCTGCCACTCAACGCTCGTTTTCAGTCATTAGCTTGACTGTATCGGGGCTTAGGCGACGGGTGCATCATCCAAAGGAACTATGTGTCCTCCTGGAATCTCGGCTGTCGCCCAATAGTGTTTCACCCTTTGGCCATTGACCGTGAACTCCTTTCCATCTGAATTGATCAGAACAACTGCTCCATGGGGCCTAACCTCCTTGATTGGAAAAGGACCAGACCAACGAGAACATAATTTTCCAGGAAACATATGTAAACGAGAGTTATATAGGAGTACATGGTCATTTGGCTCGAACTTCCTTGAGATGATCTTCTTATAATGATAAGCCTTAGTTCGCTCCTTGTATAACTTGGAGTTTTCATAAGCGTGATGCCTTATCTCATCCAGTTCATTCAGCTGGATCAAACGCTTCTCTGCAGCCGTCTTATAGTCGAAATTCATTCGTTTAACTGCCTACGCTGCCTTGTACTCAAGCTCTACTGGAAGATGACAAGTTTTCCAATAAAGCAGATGAAATGGCGTTGTTCCCAAAGGTGTCTTGTAAGCTGTCCTGTAAGCTCAAATCGCGTTATCCAGCTTGGTTGACCAATCCTTCCTTGTAACTCCCACTGTCTTCTCTAAAATCTCCTTGATTTGTCGATTTGAAACTTCGACTTAACCATTTGTATGCGGATGATAGGGAGAAGCCACTCGATGATGACACCATATTTGTTGAGCAGATTAGCAAACACTTTATTGAAAAAGTGTGGACCTCCATCACTGATTACTATCCTAGGCACTCCAAATCGAGGGAAAATGATGGTCTTAAACAGCTTAAGAACCACCGCAAAATCATTCTTAAGACTACCAATCGCCTCAACCCACTTGGAGACATAATCCACATCGACAAGAATATACTCGTTTCCATAGGACGGTGGGAAGGGACCCATGAAATCAATTCCCCAACAATCAAAGACTTCAACCTCAAGGATGAAGTTCTGTGGCATCTCATATCGCTTGCTAATCTTCCCTCTTCTCTAACAAGCATCACACTTAGAGATGAAAGTGTGAGCATCCTTGAACATCGTAGGCCACCAAAACCCAGCTTATAGAACCTTAGCCACCGTCTAGAACGTAGCGAAGTGACCAACATATTATGAACCATGGCAGTGAAAGAGTATGTCCTGAACCTCAGCCTCTGCAATGCATCTTCTGTAGATACCGTCTGAACAAAGCTTGTAGAGATAAGGTTCATCCCAAAATACCTTCTAAGTTCTCGCATGAATCTCTTCTTGTCATAACTCTTAAGATCTGTAGGCACATCCTCTGCAGCTAAGTAGTTGGCGATATCGGCATACCAAGGTCTGTTTGACATCGTGACAGTAAAGACAAGTTTGTGGAAAGCCTTGTTGATGATTTTCGGAAGTTTTACCAAGTTCTTGACCTGATGTCGATCGACACTCATAATGGTGTCGATCGACACCTTGTGTTTTGCAACATCGGGACAATTCTGAAAAGTGGGTGTCGATCGACACTCACTCCTAGTGCCCATCGACACTGAGTCCTGCAAACTACTTTCGACGTAATTGACGCGTTCTTCCGGCAAGAAATCATCAATAGGGACTTCATTTTCAATTCTGATCAGTGAGAGATGATCTGCTACACCATTCTCAACTCCCTTCTTATCTTTCACCTCAATATCAAGCTCTTGAAGAAGCAAAATCCATCTCAACAACCTTGGTTTTGCATCCTTCTTCTTCATTAAGTATTTGAGTGCCGAATGATCCGTATGCACAATCACCTTTGATCCAATCAAGTATGGACGAAACTTCTCAAATGCGAATACCACAGCTAACAACTCTTTCTCATTAGTCGTGTAATTCCTCGGTGCTTCATCAAGTGTTCGACTTGCATAGTAGATAGCATGAAGCTTTTTATCCTTCTTATGTCCTATAACAGCCCCGACTGCAAAGTCACTAGCATCACACATGATCTCAAAAGGTAGATCCCAGTCTGGAGGTTGCACAATAGGAGCACTCACTAGAGCCTTCTTAATCTGCTTAAAAGCTGATAGACATTCTACAGAAAACTCAAACTTGACATCCTTGCAGAGCAAAGCAGTAAGCGGTCGCGCGATCTTGCTGAAATCCTTGATGAATCTTCTATAGAAGTCGGAGTGTCCAAGAAAACTCCTTATAGACTTCACATCACTAGGTGGTTGAAGACTTGTCATAACCTCAATCTTTGCGCGATCCACTTCAATCCCACCTTCTGAAACTCTATGTCCAAGGACAATACCATCTTTTACCATAAAGTGGCATTTCTCCCAGTTCAAAACCAAGTGCTTCTCCTCACATCTTGCTAATACCTTCTCCAAATTGTTCAAGCAGTCCTTGAAAGAAGATCCATATACCAAAAAGTCATTCATGAAAACCTCCATGAAATCCTCAATCATGTTCGTGAAGATAGACATCATGCAGTGCTGGAAAGTTGCAGGAGCATTGCACAATCCAAAAGGCATTCTGCGATATGCAAAAGTACCATATGGACAAGTGAATGTAGTCTTCTCTTGATCGTCAGGATGAATGGGAATCTAAATGAATCCTGAATTTGTCGGAAATTTATCTATTTTTCCGACAGATTTCCGACAGATTTAAGGGTAACACGTGTCGTCTTTTAAGGTTAGCATGATATGAATATTGCGTCGGAAATCTTTCCGACGCATGCTTTAAAAGAATATATACACAGATGAGTTTTTTATAAGAATTATATAAATATTAGTTGCTGTCGGAAATCTGTCGGAAATATATATATATTTCCGACAAATTTCCGACGGAATATCATTTAAAAAAAAAAAAAATAGGAAAATGTATATATTTTTTATTCTTGTTTATGTTAACAAATACAAACATATCAAAATCCTAAATCTGAGTCTGAGTCTGATCCTTCCGAAGGAATTGTGTCTTTGTCTTCATCAAATTCTCCAACTTCTTCTTCTGATTCTGAATATACTATATTATCACCAAATTCAGTGAAATCAACAAAAAGGTCCACCGCTGAAGAATGACCAACTGGAGCCATCGGAGTAATTCTAGTTGGTTGCATAGCATCTTGCTCAGCAACTCCATATAGTCTCCCTCTTGGATTAATTGGAGTTACTGTAATCCAAGGATCTCCTCGATGTGTTACCCTAGGGTAAGAAATGTAGCATACCTGAAACAAACATATTTAGTTTAGGCAATTACAATATCATTATTTATCTATAACGCACGTATTATAAAATTTTAAAATCAAACCTGGTCTGCCTGTGATGTTAGGATGAATGGGTCATACTTTTGCAGTCTCTTAGAAGAATTTACTGAAGTGACGCCAAATTGGCTCACCTGAACACTTTCTGGATATGACGGATCATACCACTCACACAAGAAAACAATGCACCTCATGCCCAACATTCCTGGATAGCTCACTTTCAATATTTCTTTGAGAATCCCGTAGTAGACTACATCACCACTTGTAGCTGAAATACCGTAATCTTCAGTTGGCCTCGACCTTTCTTCATGAATCCTAAATGCAAATCCCCTAGTGCAATACTGAACGTATGAAGTTGCTTCGAAGCTTGGGCCAGAAACTATCTCTTGTAACCATGTCGGAAACCTTTCTCTATTCTTCATTCCTTCAGAAACCTGAGATAATAATTTAGACAAATTAATAAACAAACATTTTATTTAGTCCCATAATTAATTCACTAATTTTAAGATATATGAGCATTTTTTAAAAACTTACGTAATATTGCAGCTAATTTGGAAACTCGGTTTCCTTAGATTCTCCAAGTTCTTCTTCTGTCATATTCGGATAATAGCGACGTATTGATGCAATGTAAATCCTGAAAGCAAACAACAATATATAACATATGAAACCTATATATTACTTAGGTATAAAAAAAAATAAGTATTTAAATAAGTTCTGTTTTTACCTTTCGTACTCCGCCATCTCCTCACAATTCGTGAGGATATACATATGTAAGTGACTCCACTCATCTTGTGATAGGTAGCGTCTCTTCCCTCTCCCAATCACTAAGCCAACTTGCGAAAACAACTCAGGGACCACCGCGGCATACGTGACTCTCTCACCTCTATCATCATGACGAGCAGGACGTCTACTCTTCGTACGAACTCCCTGCGGAAAGTAATATTCCGCAAACTGTGATGATTCTTCATTGATACTCTGTGCGACAATAGAACCTAAAACTCAAGCCAAATTTTTGACCTTCTTCTTTAGATGGAACATGTACCGCTCGAAAAGATACATCCAACGAAATTGAACGGGACCACCTAGTTCGGCTTCGCGGGGGAGGTGTATGGGAAGATGTTCCATAACATCAAAAAAAGACGGCGGAAAGATCTTCTCAAGATTACAAAGGATCACTGGTATATTGGCATCTAAATTGCGGATCCCCTCAACTGTAAGTGTCCTCGTGCATAAATCCCTAAAGAAAGCACCAACTGCTGCAATAGCTTTGTGGACAGTTTGAGGAAGGAGATGGGTAAAAGCAAATGGAAGAAGCCTCTGCATCAGTACATGACAATCATGACTCTTCAGTCCCATAAACTTTAGGTATCGCGAGTCTACGCAGTTACCCAGATTAGCTGCATATCCATCAGTGAATTTAACTTCGTCTTTAATCCACCGGAAAAATTCTCTTATCTTTTGTATTTGCAATCGGTACGGAGGAAAAGGATATGTACCATCGGGAAGACGATCAAGATAATCATGGTAGCAAATCTTTGAAACATCCATCCTAGACTTCACATTGTCTTTTGTCTTTCCCGGGATGTTTAACACCGTATTCATGATGTTGTCAAAGAAGTTCTTTTCAATATGCATCACATCGAGGTTGTGCCTTAATAAATGATCCTTCCAATGCGGCAAATCCCAAAATATACTCTTCTTGTGCCAGTTGTGAGCTTCCCCTACACCACAAAGCGGTTCATGCCCATTACCCCCACAATCAGGAGTCCTCTCAGCACCAAAATCTCTCAACAGCTCCAATATAGTACGACCGTCTATCTCATCAATTGGACCATCAACCACTTGTGTATTTTTCTTAAATAATCTTTTAGACCGACGATAGGGATGGCCGTACGGTAGAAACCTTCTATGGCAATCAAACCAACATGGCTTTCTTCCATTCCTCAATTGGAAAGCGTCAGTGTTGTCTTGGCAAATCGGGCACGATAATCTTCCATGAGTAGTCCATCCAGATAGCATACCGTATGCTGGGAAATCGCTAATAGTCCACATAAGGACCGCACGCATCAGAAAATTCTCCTTCCGTGAAACATCAAACGCTTCGACACCGTGACTCCATAGCATTTGTAACTCATAAATCAATGGCTGGAGGAATACATCAAGTGATCGCTTCGGATGCTCAGGGCCGGGAATAAAAACGGAGAGGAATAAAAACTCTCGACGCATGCACATACCAGAGGGCAAATTGTGCAGTGTTACGATTACGGGCCACAAAGAATACTGCCTTCCATGCTTCCCAAATGGGTTGAAACCATCCGTACTTATCCCGAGGTACACATTTCTTGACTCGTATGCAAAATCCGGATACAACATTTGAAAATGTTTCCACGCTTTTGCATCTGAAGGATGTGTAATCTCTCCATCTTGACGTTGTTCTGCATGCCATCTCATTTGTTCTGCCGTTCGCGCAGATTGATATAACCTCTTTGACCTCGCTGTCAATGGTAAGTACCACATACGTTTATATGGAATTGGAACTCTCCCACCAGCTTCCTGATACCATGGTTTACGACAAAATTTACATATTCTCCGGTCTTCGTCTTCTCTCCAATATAGCATACAGTTGTCGATGCATACATCTATCACCTGATACGGCATACCAAGACCAGCTACAAGTTTCTGTATCTCGTAGTATGATGCAGGTGCCTGATTATCTTCAGGCAAAATATCTTTCACAAAATCTGCTATCGCATCAACACATTCTTCCGCCAAATTGAAGTCCGTCTTAATGGTCATCAGTCTACTAGCAGTTGATAAAGGTGAATGTCCGTCTCGACACCCATCATATAAGGGCTGCTTCCATGCGTCTAACATATCAAAAAATCTTCTAGATTCTTCATTTGGTTCTTCTACTCTATCCTCCCCTATTACGATCGAAGGCAAATTCTCTCTAAACGCATCATGAACCATCTCAGCAGTACCTACACCAAAATCTACTTCCGTTCTATGTTCGCCTAAGCTATCCGTTCTATGTTCACCTAAGTTATCGGTTCTATGTTCGCCTAAGCTATCTGCAACATATGGTGCACTGCTACTACTAGCACCATCATTATTAGTTTCTCCATGAAAAAACTAAATTTTGTATCTCGGCATAAAACCATTGGTATACAAGTGATGCCAAACTTGTTCTACATTAACATTACGCGAATTGCAACAATTTAAACATAGACATTTTATCACCTTTCGATTCCCGACAACCGCCATGAACTCGCATATACCTCGTGCATAACTTGCATTTAATGTCTTCGACTCCGGATCATACATCTCTTCATCCATCCACGATCTATAATATCTAGAAGATGACATCTCACTCTCTTGACGATTTTTTCTAAGAAATGTTTGGTTGGAAGTTGTTGTTGTTGTGAGTAAATGAAGATGTGTGGAATCATATATATAAATACGCTGACCGTCGGAAATCTGTCGGAAAAGCGTCGAAAATCAAACGGATATAATAACGGCTATTTTTCTGACAGATTTCCGACAGCTAGTTATGTGTCTGTCGGAAATCCGTCGGAAAATATTAACGGTGCATAATTTCCGACGGATTTCCGACAGCAAACCGGAATCACTGCCGGTGTCGGCACCGACTAGTTACACGGTCCAATAATCCGACCGATTTCCGACAGTCTTCTTGTCTGTCGAAATAATTCCGACAGATTTCCGACAGAATTGAAAAATTTCAGTTCCGTCGGAAATCGGTCGGATTACCGTCGGAAAATTTCCGACGGAATTCTTTCCGTCGGAAATTCCGTCGGATTTGCGGCTGTTTTCTTGTAGTGTAATATCATTATTACTCGGCTTCATTCTATATGAGAACAAAAAAAACATATTCAAAAGGTTCATGTCTTTTGTCTTTATGACAAAACAGAAACATCAGAACAGTAGTTGACAAGCCATGCTCAACGCACATTGCAAAAGGAAGGAAACAAGATATATTTTAATAATCTCTAGACCTTTCTTCTCTTTTAATCCTGCGGTTTACTCGATTTGCACTAAACTTGGAACGTAAGAGCAAACAATTGGGTCAATATAGTTGCTCGAGTTTCCGAGATTCACTTCCATTTGGTATCCACCTTCTTTAATCATGTAGGCTATGTTGGGATCTCATCATCTCTAGGTCTGGTAATATAAAAAAACACTGCCACTTTCTTCTCCTCGTCAATGAAGAAACTCCCATGTTCAGTCGTATACTTAATTCCTTTGGTTGAAGTCATGTGAAGCACGAAAAACTTGCTCCACGACACAACTTCCAGCTCAATCTTAGTCGTCACCCATATCTCCGTCGGATCAAAACTTTCGATCTGGAACATCATTGTGAGTTGCTCTTCTCTTAGACAAGTTAGAGACCTATATGCAATATAATCATCACACTGCAAGGGTACTTCCAGACGCCGTCCAAATCTCTCTCTTGTGAAATCAAAACAGCATAAGAAATCATTCACAAATTCGTCCTCTCCTCTCCAATCTGGTTCACCTATTCTACGATGTTGAGCAATCTAGTAAGTATTTCCCTTCAACGAAACGGCATGCGAATAAGAGTCAGCATACCAGTCGCGAGTGACATCTATAACCGTCCATGAATCAGAATAAAAATCATAGATTTCATACAGAGTTTTGGAATATTCATTCGTAAACCTCAATATCTTGTGTCTACGGGATGAATCATATCCGGGAGTATAGTTGCTTGAATAATTAACATTAACAATCATGAGTTTGATCAACCTGGTTTGCCCTAAATAGGGGTTCCAATCTGTGAAGAATATTGTCCCACATCGAAAGTGAGAATAAATCTGAACTAATATATAAGGGACTTGGGCCTCTCCACTCATTCCAATTGGTTTTGAGTTTGATGTCTAGGAAACTTAACATGGTATCAGAGCTTGAACTCACGCTCCCCCACCCGAACCGAAATCAATCCGGTCCGAAAGAGGCTCAATTGATCTTACCCGAAATTAATCCAAGACATGGATATTGTCGAGATTAATGGTTAGACGGGCCATTATCGCACCATAATCCTAGAATAATCTTGTGTCACGCATAACACTAACCCGTCGCAAAGAAACATTTTTCTGACGTTAAATTGATTGAGCTTACCTATTTGCTTTATAGAAAGATCAGCGTTTTGGAGATCAAATCTCACCGAATAAACCTTAGAATCTATCATCAAAAACCCCAAAAACTGATGCTTTGCTTCTGCCTTACAAACAACTAGATCTTTCGATAAACCATTCCATGGTTTCCATGCACATCGCAATGCGCTAAGAGATGTCAACGAACCCTAGAAAGTATCTCCTCTATCAGTTCATGTGAAAGATCTGATGTCGTCGTCTTCATCTTTCAACAAAGGTTGCAACACAAGTTAGGGTTTTAATTGATTAATTATTTATATATACATCTCTTTGCAAACAAACGGTATCTATACCCAAAAAACCAAATCAAAACCGCTTTTAAATGGATTTGAAAACCAAACCGTTTAGGGCTTCTTCTTCCGAGTCCACTATCTTCTTGCTCTTCGATCTTATATATCTTTTTCTTTCTATTCACGTAAGAAAACAAGCGGCATCAAAATATATCTATTATCATCGTGCAGGTAATTAAGCTCACCCCTTTCAAATCTTTTCTGTCGAAACCCTTTAATTTTCTACCAAGGCAATCTCAGTCTTCTCAGGTAAGGATTCTCATATATAATTTATAAATTCATGGCACATTTACGGTGCTTTAATCGACTTATACTTCAATATTCAATATCACACATATGTATTCATTGTTTATACTATAAAAATCTATAATATATATTGACTTTTAATCAATGGTTTTTTGCTTTATTGATGAGTTCTTTCTGACGTAATATGAGTCATTAATTTCCGATAGTAATTAATTAGAGAAGTTTTTGTAGGCTTGGGATGAGTTTAAGATATTCTGTTTATATAAAACAAAGCACCATGCGCGGGACTTGGTAAAGCTTGGAATAAGAAGCTTTCCACTGATGTTAGGTTAGTGTTAGATTTCAGTCCGTAGTTTTCCACATTCACACTGAGGTACAATCTTTGGGTGGTTCAGTAAGCTTTTCATGATATTATCATGGTGATTTATTAGATTAGAGACTTTTTCTTTTAAATTGTATGTGTTTTGATTATTCTGATAGAGATGTTTATGTTGTGTTATTGACGTAACTGGAAGAAACCTTATAAAAGGATGATCAACGTAACGTCGCTACTGAAATTGTTAACAACAAGTATAGTAGAAACATTACAAAATTGGACATGTTTTATGCTGGCTCTCTATTTTTAAACATTGCAAAATCACACATGTTCATTAAGTAAAAGTGTTTGTCTTATTCTTTAGCATCTCGATCGATAACATGTGTTACTCATATTAAAACTAGAACACGACGAGATATTACTATAATTGTTTTTGTACGTTTACGGGTTTTAATCAAAAAGAGACGAGCATTCATGGTTGTTTGATGGTCCTTCAAACCTTTTTTTTTTGTTTTTTTTGAAAATTTTTGATGCAATATATTTAAAGGTAACAAGAGTTTACAATTGTACGCCATAATCTTACTATTGAGAAAATATTGATTTGATAATCAAATGAGCTAAGGATAGTAATTATTCCATTTATGGAACAAGATAATTGACTAAGAAGGAGGGAAGCTAACGAGTTCACCATGAAGACAATGACCACAGTCACCACAATCACGTTCCTAGGTAGCAGATTGTTGAGATGAATCTCAAAAATTCAAAAATCCGTTGATCCACGACCCCTATTTCTCCGTCCTCCAACAGCATCTATTGGAGGTTTTACGTGGATTTAATTGGAGTACCACCTCGAGACCGAAGAGAAGTGTCACCCACTCAAACCCGGAAAATTCAGAATCTAACGCAGCAAAATTGCTACCAAAGACATTCCCTTATATCTCGTTTGTTAATAAAACTGAAGAAGGAACATAGAGTGTTACCAAATCAGGACGAGGACCAAGTTCTGGAGTAGAGATAATATTCTGAAGCACAACAGGAGTAGACTCAACATGTGTAACATTGATCTTGATATTAGGAGTTGAGGGTTCCGCCTCAACACTTAAAGGAGCTGGAGTAAAGCTAATAATTGTGGTGACGGCAACTGCATAAGTACCATGAGAAGTATCACTAAGTGGAGAACTATGCGGTGCGGGGCTAGTGGTAAGTACATTACTAACTTCAGTGGTTGCAACAGCTTCTGTCACAACATCTTGAGAAACATTAGATTTGGGTTGGTTATGGAGAAGACATCTCGATTCTTTGTGGCCTAGTTGATCACATCTCTCACACTTGGTTGGAATCCAAGAGTACTCCATTGAGACATCACCATTTGTATCTCCAGTCGCAATCCTTTGTGGAAAAGCCTTATCCAACTCCACTTCCAGCATTAACTTAGCCTCACCCATAAAGGTCGGGTCTAACCCAAGCTCTAGTAGATTCATTCGGGATATGAAATAAAAAAAGAAGATTCACCTAGTTTTCGAGAGAATATCTTACATTTCGTACCCCATATCCTGTTTGCCACAGTGTGAACGAGACCACCTGAAGGTGGAGAACAACGGTAAAACTGTCCAAGAACATACTCTTTTTGATTCTCAAGGCCCTGCATCAAAACATGGTTTTGAATCTCAATCAACCGTCTTCTTAGTAGTTCGGTACAGATTCCGGCTTTTTGGGTCCATCTTTGCCGTCCATGGAAAGCGAAGTTCCCCATTCTCTTTTATTTCTGGTGGGAGAATGTCGAAAGATTTGTTCTTGCTCCTTGGAGAGTCAGAAGAGGGAGGATCTTTGGGTATCGGATCCTTTAACTCTGGCATGATTTTTATCCCCCAGGGAAGGAACAAAGAGGCTCGGTGCTTCCTCTGAAACACGAGCATCATCAACAGAGGAAGTATCATTACTGATTTCAGGGACTTCGAGAGGTATCTTATCTGGAGATTCAATTCGACCTTGGCGAATTAAGAGACAGCGAGGAGATAAGCAAGGAGGTGCAGAGAAGGTCGTCGGTGATAGATGTGGCCGGCGGAGGAGCTTGGATTCTTTTGATTTAATGGCTGAGATTTGAGCAGATCCATGGAAGATTGAGAAAGACGAGCACGGATTGGTGATGGCTCGTTGAAGTACAACTAGATACCGCAACGGCGAAGTCGTCAAAATTTCAACGATTTTGCAAACAGAGAGAATTTTATCACTTAAAACCTTTAAAATAAACTTGTTTGGATGAAAATTCCTATAGAGTGGCTGAAAAATGAAAAAAAAAAAAACAATGATGAGAATTTGTATCCACACCTCGCCTTACCTTTAACACAATTTTCACATTTGATCATTTTTTTTCTTACTAAACATAATATATAACTAAAATTCATTGAACTTGATGCATAGGTACAATCACACACACATTGAATTTTCTAATAGTTTATGCACCTACATTGTTTTTTTGCAGCATTAATGTACTTATGTTTAAGATCCAACATTGATTGCTTATATACGGTAGGTAAAAAAATAGGCGTATTTATCATGTAACAATGGTTTTAGAACAAGGAATTGTGAAAATCAAGACATACAGCATATTTGTTCGTGCTAATGGTGTCGCTATATAAGACTCAAATTCAAGACCGTGTAGTTTGTAGACTAAACTTGATTATTTAGTATTTATTATTATTTTTAATGTAACATTCGGAGAATACGGACATGGACAGTGTACCCATACTCGCCACCAATATTTATGGAGAATTAGCTATTTGCATGGCGTTCCTAAATTCGTAATAATAACCAAACACGATCCAAATCGCAATTGGCAAGGCTCGAACTTTTTTTTTTTTTTGCTAAACGAAGACTCGAAAATTGATCCGTCAAATTTCATTATGCATAATATTTGCAAAACTATTTACAAAGTTATATTGTAATTTTTTACCCAAAAAAAAGTCATAAAGTAAATTGTTTATTAGCTTGAATTTTTTGAATAAATATACGATAACATATCACAAGAAGCTGGTGAAAAATGGAAAAATTGACATTTTCATTTTTTCATGATTTGGTGAAACCATTGTTCCATGTCGATAGTATCTATCGTTTTCTATGGACTCATAGACCCAGACTCAGACACGGAAAAAGAGCGATTGCGACCAAGAGTGATAAGGTGGGGCTTGACCGCACGTGACGTCGTCCCTCACCGTGTAAACATTAACGTGCCGCGTATGGATAGCGACTTTTATTTTGTTTTCCAAATTACATAATTACACAATTCATTAATTCATTAATTAACCTCTATCACTCTTGTTATTAAGCAATAAGTACCACCTAAACCTGGACCACGAAACGACAGAGAAACTACATGCGATGACTCCCCCTCCAATGATCAACCAACTTATGTGATTGAGTTTTTTAATATGCCTTGCTCTCTAGCCAAGGCCGGCCCTGAGGGCAAGCGGGCAAAGCCTATGCTTGCGGCCTTCATATCGATCCTCATATTTTGTATGACAAATCGGCCTTCAAATCCTAAAAGTTTTTTTAGCTTAGTGGTTAAATCGGCCTATTTTTTATTTCTGCTTGCGGTCCATTGAAACTCAGGACCGGCCCTGTCTCTAGCTACGTAATTATATATGTCCCACCGAATTTTACAAATAATCTTTAACTTTAATATAGCCTAACTTCACATCTATTATAGTAATATTGACATGCGTATACATGTTCTCTTAGAATATTGATATTTTTCTTTTTGATGTTCACATTCATTTTATTTTCTACAACTATTTTAATTTATTCACATTTCATTTTACTCATTTTTTCACAAAAAACGGACATTTTGTACACAGGAACATATATCTTGATCTCAACCATACGTTTAGTAAGGCGAAAAAATAAAAACAACCGAATAGTAATAAAATTTTAAATACATATATGTTTTTATTAGATTTGTTTTCATATTATATCCGTCTTATCTTCGCATAGTTTTTTCACTTGAATTCACAAGACGGGAAATCTGAGCGCATAAAATGCGTTTTCATCATATTCATAAATGTTTTTAATCTATAAATTTTTACAAAAAAAAAAAAAAAAACAGTTTTACAAGTTTAAAGAAGAAAACGATAAGAGAAAAAAATTGGATAGACGAAGATTGGCCTTTTTCTATAAAAATGATATGCCAGAAGAGGCAGAGACAACGCTTTTGTCTCATCTAAATCTTTCTCACTCACCCATCATTTAACTTCATTTTTCCTATCCACTCTTGCCTTATAACTCTCTCAACAATTTCCTAACTTCAAGCAAAAACACTCGAAATATCATTATATCAAAGATTCTTCTCCATATTAAAAAAAAAAAACTTTAGTTTCTCCAAATCCTCTGTTTTTTTTTAATAAAAAATGGTGTGCTTGGTCTCTCGCACTGGTCGTCAATCCCAAAGATACAACAAGGGACGTCGTCAAGTCGTCGGGTATGTTCATCTCTATGAATTTCACCATTTGAGTTTTTGTGTGTGTGTGTGTGTGTGTGTGTGATTGAGTTTTCTGAATTCGTATATCGTGGGGAAATATTTCAGTTGTATTCCTTATAGACTCAAGATTTCAAACGATGGAACACTTAGCGACGAATTTGAAGTTCTTGTTATCTCATCACAAAAGGGTCCCTCTCTAATGTTCCCAAAGGTACTAACTAGAACCTTAAACCCTTTTTTTTTTTTTTTGGATAAATCATGGAAATTCCAAAGTCAACCTTTATATATTCTGATTCAAAGAAAAATCTTAGTTGAACAAAAAAAAAAAAAAAAAAATCTTAACTTTTGGGTAATAAATATTTACTTTGTAATTGATTTGAACAATGTTAGGGTGGTTGGGAGCTTGATGAATCTATAGAAGAAGCTGCATCAAGAGAATCTCTAGAAGAAGCTGGAGTTATTGGAGACGTTGAGGTGAATTTAGAACTGAATATATATTTTTTTTTTTGATAAACAGAACTGATTTGTTAAGGGGATTATTTTAATTATAGATCGATCTTTTAACTTTCCAAGTAAGTGTTAAATTATTTTGAGCAGAGACAACTTGGGAAATGGGATTTCTTAAGTAAAAGCAGAGGAACATACTATGAAGGATTAATGTTCCCAATGCTTGTGAAAGAAGAGCTTGATCTTTGGCCTGAACAACATCTTCGTCAAAGAATATGGATGAAAGTAGATGAAGCTAGAGAAGCTTGTAGAGATTGGTGGATGAAAGAAGCTTTAGATGTTTTGGTCAATAGACTTTCTTCTTCACCATTAATGAAGCCTATGGAAGAAGACAAGACCGTTTCATTGATCTCTATCTGCTGAAAGAAAACCAATCTGATCATGTTCTTTCTTGATCAGTTTTTAGTTTGATCATTGACTCTTTGTAGATAACATCCTACAACTTTTCTACTACTTCTAGAGGAGAAGTATGTACAAAGAAAAGAAGAGAAAAGATTGTAGCCTTTTAGGTTTGTGGCGCAAGACAACTTCGTGTGAACTTGACCCATAGAAACTTCGGAGATTAGTTTGAATTTCGGTTTTGCTTACCGATTTGTGATTGTTGGTTAAAATGTTTATTTATACAAGTGGTTAGGATTGGAGGAAGAAGATACGAAGCCAAGAGTGCAAACAAAAAAATGTACAATTGATGTTTTCTCTCTTTGCAATTGTATCTCTCCCCATCTTCCTATCTAATCTGATTCGACAATGAATGTGTGATATAAATAACATTAATAAAATATTTATTCAGAAAGCATTTTCTTTATTTTTTGCTAAAAAATCAGGGAAATATAAGATTATCTGAATTATACTACCATACATTTTCTTTTCACTAAAGTTCTGTATATATGTATTATACTTATCTCGTCTCACTCCGCATTGTTATCGGACAGTTACCACCATTCCAAACTTTAAGTATATATGTTTTGTAAATTACTACTATAAACAAATCAAATCAGAAAAAATTACTGATTTACGATAATAGAATGGGATTTTTGGAAACGTCGACAGCTATATCTAATCTCTATTAATAAATAATATCTTAAAATTGCTATCTTTAGTTAAAATTATAAAAATACGAGAAATATTAGGTCAGGCACGATGGTGTCGAGTAACATGAATAACATGATTAGTGACATCACTGATGATGGTGATGTAATCACACGTGGCAAGGTGAGGGACTCGATGTGTCATCCCATGAAATTTGGCATTTTGTGCTTTATCCTTTTGAAAACTTTACGTTCACATTTGTAGTAACCTGATTTTTCAACCACTTGTGTCATCAGCCAATAGTATTGATTAATATTTCCCATCTAAATTAATTTAATCTGAAAAGGTTAAAAATATGTGTATAAGTCTGTGAGTTAACAGCGATTTTATTATTATCACTCGTGGAATACTCGGATGTTCCACGTCTTCAATGTCATCCACTTTGTCGGTACGTTGGGAATATATCAAGAAAAAGGCCAGTTCCCCAATTTCCGATCTCTGCGAATCTTCTTGAAATACAAAACTTTGTTACTATCTCACTCATACATATTTGATGATTGGAAAAAACGAAAATTCGATCGTTTGGGCCGATTATTCTTTGTTGACACCTTATGCAGATGCAACGTGCATAACTCGGTTGTTTATTCAATAATAAACTTTCTCCACAAACAAACAAAAAACATAACTCGGTTGGGCAAATTTTTCTTTTAAAAACGTAAATGACACAACAAAAAAACTCGTGTTGTTGTAATAGATTTCCTTCCTCCATCAAGAAAAGTCGAAATGATGGATTCGAGTTTTTTTTAAAACTATCAATCTTTTAAGTAAGAGAATGGGTGAATTTGCTTACTAGCAAAAAAAAAAAAAAAATTAGTAAACTAACTAAAATGAACCCATATAGCATAATAATAGTCATTGGATTTAGGTTAAATGGTTAGAATTTTAGTTATAGTTTTTTTTATGGTTATTTCACCTAATTTTTCTAAGAGAAAGGTAACAGCTGTTGTTTTCAAAAAAGAAAAAAATTAAGAGAGACCAACCTAAAAAAAAGTAAAGAAAGAAAAGAGGTTAGTATCAAAGTTTCAAAAGTTGACAAAAAAAAAACAAAAAAATCAAAGTTTCAAAAAAAGAAGAAGAGGATGTTAGAGCAAGAGTATAGGTAGTAATAATATGGTTTCTAAAAAAGGAGTACATAGAGTATATAATAATAATATAATACTTCCTCCGTTTCATATTAATTGTCGTTTTGAGAAATGTATATGGTTAATATTTGGATGTATTTAACTCAAAACACATCCAGATACATTTCATATACATTTTATCAAAACGACAATTAATATGAAACGGAGAGAGTATAATTATTATCAAATTGATTAATTTATATAACTAAATAATAAGTTGAACCAAGTAAATAATGACATGTGTTACAAAAGGTTCTAATGAAAGTTGTTAAGTTGTTAAAATTAGAATTCATCCCCTCGTTGACAAAAAAAAAAAAAAAAACCCATCCCCTCTCTCTCTCATCTCTTTATCTTATTTTCTTATTTTTTTATTTGTTTTAACCATTAGAAACTCTCTAAAACCTCTATTATTACTAACTATAATCTTCATATCGAACCCACGGTTCTTGAGCTCACGGTATTCTAGGGTCAGAGCGCAAATGCAAGAAATGTCTACAAAAATCTTCGAAATCATTACCACGTACTGTATTGAGCTCTCATTTTGCCTCTGTGGAAATATGAATAGATACATCTGCATCATGTTATTGTTCTTATGCACACGTCAAAATGCTTGAACCTTAGACCATTTCCAATTGCTGAGATACCATTAGAATATCTCATCAAATATACAATATTTTTTATAAATAGATATTTGTGATTTGAGTCTCTCAACTTTCTCCATAGTTTATCATTTGAAAAAGTCATTTTCTTCTCCTTCTTCCAATGTTTTTAAAACCGGACCGCACCGGTATGGTCGAACCAGATTAAACCAATAACTAGATATGCATCCAGTTCGGGTTAACATTAAAACCCAAATATAGTTAGACCAGTTATCGAACCGAGTCGAATTACCAAAAACCGAAAACCTGTAAAAAATCAGAACCGCATTCAACCGGATTCAATTATTTTGTTAATTAAAAAATCATTTTATTTTCTTTTAACAAAAAAATAATAAAGATAGAGTTTATAAAGTTAATTGATATACCTAATATTTTACCTATGTAAAAACATTTCCTAAGTATTTTAATAAGGTTTTACACCAAAGAGGAAGTTTTTCCTCGTATTTGTAGTTTTAAAGTGTTAACAGGGAAAATCATCAAAATGGAGAAAAAGAGCATAAAGAGGTGTATTCTAAGATACAACAAGTTTATCAAGCCAAAGACTTAGTCCAAGCCACGAAATTCACAAGATATCACACTTTGCCGATTTGGACAGAAGCGATGAGCCTAACGTTTTACTACGGACGGACAACCAAATCAACTTGTATTTTGATGAACGATGGCTACATTTAAATCTCTTTGAGTCAGCCTTCTAATGAAGTTGAAATTATCTTATTTGGAGCTGTGAGCTAGAAGATACGATGGATTTACTGAAGACATATCAAATTGCCTCGAAGATGAAGAAGGTGCAGAATGAAGTCAAACGTTGATGGACCTTAAGGCCGATTTTCCTGAACATTCTTAGCCCAAATTGGATTCTTATTAAAGCCCATCACGTGCCTTGGAGAGGAGGTCGGTTGGACTTATGAAGACAAGGCAGTTTCGACCGAAAAGACGTTTTTGCCCATGGAGAACCCTAAGAGACCTTACCACTATAAATACTTGTTTTTAGACTCTTGTTTAGTGTGTGCCAAAATTTATAAACACTTTTCACCTATAGAGTTTGTTTTAGGAGCTTTGGTGGATGATCTCGCTTTGTACTTCGCTATAGAGAAGAATCTTCTTATCCCTACTATTTTAATAAAGTTTATCATCATGTTTTATCCTATCTCTTGCTGTTTTTCGTGCACCATGTCCGAGTAATTCACTTGTTAGGTTTTGGGTTTTCAATGAGTTTCATAATTCGATAATTGATTGATGATTGTTAGGGATAATAATAGAATATTCATCTTTCATAATTGATTTACCGCGCATTTGGTGATTTGATCTTAGGTTGATATAGATTCCAAAAGCTTTTATATTAACCGGAACTAGTATTTGATGAGCCAAGCGTCTTAACATTTCAAAAGTTTAGTTAAGGAGTTTGGTGAACAATATCATAACTCGTACATTTCTTGCATATTTTCACCTTGTAATAACCACACGAAAGCCGAGTCTATTAGGGTGATGAAATATAGTAGTCGGAGCCACGAAAGTGGAATGACTATACCTTCGTGTTATGAGTTCTAGATAGTGCGGTATATCCTAAAGTCCCTAGATTAAATCAATCATTATCGTTGCATGATTCTCTGCGATTTCCTAAGTCCTAACGCTTTTCTCTTATTGATTTCAGTTTACATAATATTTGCATCCGCGTTAATTCACAATCACCCAAAACGACAAACATATTTTGTTCTAGCTTTATTTTATTCATTACAATTCGTAGTGTGGTTAACAAGTCTTCGTGGAATTCTCTTATTATACTAATTGTGATTGCTGTGCACTTGCAGGAAGTTGGACTAAGTGGTAAAACTTAACCCACCATCAAGTTTTTGGCGCTGTTGCCGGGGACCTGGAAGAACATCACCTTCGAATTTTTGACTAAAATCCAGTCTAAAACGCTTTTTATTTTCAGTTTTTCAGTTTTTCTTTTATTTTCTTTTCAATTTCGTTTTTTGTTTTCTTTTATTTCAATTTCTAACGCTTTGTTTCCTCGTTCTTTCTACGTGTGTTTCAGGAGTTTATGCATAGCACTAGACTTTATAACAAGAAAAGTCTAGTAGAACCTGAGCAAGAAATCGACAAGCTTGAACGCACACTAAGAAGACTTCGACAACAAAAGATGGCCGATTTACAAAATCAAACTGACGAAGAGAGAGAGCTCGCTGCCCTGGAGAGAAGAAATCTTGATGAAAATAAGCCCCTAGGTGGCCGAAACAATCAACCTGCCTGAGACGGAGAAGATGACCTTCCACTGGAAGGAATTCAACACCAACCTCGCGTAGAAGATCAACATCTCGTACCACCTAGAGATTTGAGGAACCAACAGCCACCTCAACACTTTAATTATCAAGGAGACCTAAATTTCCAGCATCCTCTTCACCAAAGACAAGCTCAACTCATTCAACTTTGCCAACACCAAACTATCGGAGACATAGACTCTTCCGACGCTTTCGTCTTGGATAGAAATCCAATTCATCCACCACCGCCCCAACGGAATGATTTCAAGATCAAGCCTCAAATCATTGCCTTGGTGAAACAAAATCAATTCCATGGAATCCCATCCGAGCATCCCTTAGACCATATCGACACATTTGAAGAAATTTGCAGTACAACTCAAGCCAACAGAGTTCCTCCCGACTACTTGAAATGCAAGCTCTTTTCATTTTCTCTAGATGATAAGGCTCCAAGATGGATGAAGTCTCTACCGCCACAATCCATTACTACTTGGGACGAATACAAAGGTGCTTTCTTGAACCACCTCTACACTAAGGAGAGATCGAATTCGATAAAAAACAAGATCTCGAGTTTCAAGCAAGGAGCAACCGAATCATTCTTCGAAGCTCTTGAACGTTTCAAGGAGTACACTAGAGATTTTCCTAATCACGGTTTCACCGAAGGGAACTTGTGGAACACTTTCTACAATGGGATCGACTACAAGCACCAAACATCTTTAAATGTCGCGAGTAACGGAGATTTCATGACTAGACTTATGCCGGAAGTTAAGCTATTTATTGAGAACCGCGCTACGAGTGACACCAACTCATCTCAAGACTACAATAGGATCATCAACACCACACGATCCTCAGCCCAATCTGCACAAATTGCCAAGCTCAAGAGCATGATGTCACAACTACTTAAGAGCCAACGAGGAGTTCATGCCGTAGAAGATGCCGTGGGACCTAATTATGATCCTAAATTGGAGTTTATTAGAGATTGAGCAGAGGAAAATCAAGAGGAAGTGAACTACATAGGAGGAAATTTTGGAAATCGAGGTTACAACAACAATTACCGGCCGAACCAAAATATGTTCTACCGAAGCAACAATGTTGAGAACCCTCAAGATCAAGTCTATCTAAAGCAAAAATACAACCAAAGAGCTCAATACCCTCCTAAGCAATCGTTCTACCCTAAGAGAGTTTACCAAACTAAGCAATCATTCGTATTTCCTTCAACCGAAGCCCCGTCTAACTCGGGTGCAAAGCTTGAAGAGTTCAAGAATCAAGTGCTAAAAACGGTGAGCCAAACCAAGAAGAAGTTTTCTCAAATGATAGAAGGAACTTATAAAGACCTCAAAACTAAGTATGAGTCTCTTGCTACTCACATTTCCAAGACGAATGTCCAAGTAGCACAACTTACCGAAGCAAATCAGAAACAACCCAAGGAAAAAGGAGAACTATTCGCTAACATGGTATCTATCAAGGAAGATGAAATCGTGAGTGAATCAAGATCTATTAAAGACAAAGTTGTAATGGCTTTGAAACCAGTAGAGGAGCGTTTACACGATGAGTATAGAAGATCGTACAAGAGAAGAGTTAGAAGCATCCCTTTGGAAAAGGTCGATAATCCAGGAAAGTCTTCTATACCATTTTCCATCAATGGAATTGAAGTATTTGATTGCATATGTGACACATGAGCTAGTGTTAATGTGATGCCCTTGGCCGTAGCAAAGGAGCTTGAATTCTCTAGTTTCCAAACATCCAAGGTATGCATTGAATATGCGGATTTATCATCTTCTATGTCCTTTGGAGTCTTAGAGAATGTGATGCTTAAGATTGGAAGGAGAGACGTCCCCACTGATTTCCAAGTCTTGGAGATGAAGACTGGAAAGATGAAGCCCTTGATACTTGGCCTTTTGTTTTTAGCAACAACTGGTGCCGTCATCGATTTCCTGAACCGAAGAATTAGCCTCACCATGATCAACAAGCAATTCTTCTACAATGCTGTGAAGATTGCTAGTATACCAAACTCGGTGGGAATGGGGGTTATCAAACCGACTAAAGACCCTAGAGACGCTAAGCAAGGAAGTCCCCAAGAAAGAAAGGAAGATATCCAGTCTAAGACCATTGAGAAATGACCTAAAGAGAGACAGAGGAACGTTTCCAAGGGTATAAATGCCATAGTAACCACTATGGAAGTTCCTAAGAACAAAAAGAAGAATGAAGAGAGGCACAAATTCATCCATGAACCAGCCACGATGATCAAGATACTCGTGTCAAGTAAAGACGAGCCAAGCGATGTGAAAACCATTCAAAGAAAGCTTGAGAATACTTTGAAACTTTTCCCCATGAGCATCGTCATTGACCTTGATGATGGAGATCCGTCAAAGATCACTAAAGAGGTCGAGGACCCGGAGATTGAGGAAGCCAAAGGAACCACAATTCCTTTAGTGCTTTGTGGGAGGCAACCCATATTTTTAATTCTAAACCATCACAAATCTAAAAACTGACAAAGGAGTCGAGTTAATTGACTTTAAACAAGCGCTTTGTGGGAGTCAACCCATATTTTTAATTTTTATTTATGCTTAATTTAGTTTTTAAATTCTCATTTCTAAGTTTTCATAAGTTTTAAAATTTTTACTAATAATTTTATTTTGGTTTTTGTAGGAATTTTGAAAAAAAAAAAAAGGGAGAGTCTCGGACCGATCCCAGACACCGGTCATGCAGTCTCAACCGGTGCCACGCGAGACCGATCAGCGGATCAAGGGACAACGCCCAGACCCCGGACGCTCGCTCCAAGTGGCGTCATCGTCCGGTGCGTCACGCCACGTCCAGATTCGCGAGTCCCAGGCCCTGATCCCATACCCCGGACACGCGGATTCATCCGGGGTCGTGAGATTTCCTGCATGCGCCTCGTCCCGACCCACGTACCGATCCGTCTTGTCCCGCGTACCGACCCGTTCCGTCCCGCGCAATGCGTCCCACCCGTCCCGCGGTACGTACCGCGCCCCACGGTAAGTGTCCGGGTAAGTCTTTATTTTCAGTTTATTTTAATTTTTCCAAACCGGTTCTAAACCGATTTTAACAGAATTTAAACCAAAATAACAATAAAAATAGGATTCTTAAAGGTTTCTTAGGATTCTTTTGTCTCATATTATTAAAACATCATCACATATCTTTCTCTCCCAAGTGTTCAAGCTCAAGAACCCTAATAACCAAATTTTGGGGTTTTTGCTTAATTCACTTAAAATTGATTAGAAATTGATTAGGATTTCAATTCTCATATTCATTATCTCCTACGCCAAGGTATGTTTTCTTATAAACCCTCTATTTGTCTAAATTTCAAGTTTATGGATATTTCTAAATTCTCGAATTCGACACTTAATTCGCTTAGGTTGTTAGAGAATTCATTAGAGAACTTTTTTAGACATTGAGAAGTGCATCATTCAATGTTTTCTTTCATGATTATTACCATTATGCATCTATTCATATAAATTGATTTGTTGGGTCTATCAATTGAATACAAATTTAGATGCTTCTAATGGTTATAATGCATTCATTGAATTAGGTTTTTCATATATACATAGGATTGCCTTAAAATTTGACACATTCTAGCTTTAATTGCGAAAATTTTTAAATTGTTGCAAGTAATTAGGCATTAATCCGAAAATTATGATTTAAATTGAGAAAAATTATTTGGCCTTGGATTTTCATTCTTCTATGTTTCTATTGTCTTGATATGGTTTTGTTACATTAAATTCTCATTAGAAGCATTTCTTTTGGAATTTTCGATTTTCAAGACCGTAACATACTTTTTCGAGATTTTTCTTTTGTAGTAATCCCAATTGAAGGAAAGGCTATCACAAGGAGGTCTACTAGGATCCCTAGACTAAAGGAATGGCCTATCATCATTGGAGAACGAGAGCCTCAAGCTCCACGTCGTTCATGTTCAAGAAATCTTCGAAATCGACAAAGAAGAATGGAAAGGATATTTTGAGGGAAGATGATGAAGAATTGGATTACCAACTTCGAGATGAAGAAGACAAGGACACAAATCAGCCAATGAGATTTGTGGATGTCACACAAACCATTGTACCAAAACCGGTTTCTCCACCATAGAAACAACAAAAATCGAAAACTACGTCGAACACCGGTGGATCTTCAAAGACGAGCGTTGTTAAAATCATGGTGATTACGCTTCCAAAGTCATACGGCGGGTTCTTCACTAAACTCTCCTTGGTACATTCATGCTTAACCGCGACCAATTGCTTTGCTAATAGAGAACCGAGATTTGCCTTCTCGTGATTCTCCATAAAAAGTCCTATAAGCAATGAAAACTCATCAAACTTCACCGTTCCATGCTCCTTCCTACTATAGATAAGTTGAGCGATGAGTGCATGCACATAACGAATCTCCGGATGCGTGATTTTGGCCGCCTTTGAAATTCTGGGGACAAGTCTCTCATTAGCAAACCTTATCCATTCATCGTAGTATGTGTATCTAAAAGTGTACTTTATCTTCTCTAAGCACTCGAATCCCAAAATGTCACAAATATCCTCAATGGTCAAAGAGAATGATAATTTCCTCACCGTAAACTCCAGAATACCGTCTTTAGCTACGGTCTTCTTGCCTCTTGGATAGACTAGTGTCACGGTAGCGAGAAACTCTCTTGCTATCTCTTCATAAGTGGGGCGTAAGAGAGAGACAAACTTCGCTAGGCCTAGTTCTCCAAGATACCATTCCACGTCGCTTCAAATTCCGAGTAAATCAAGAGTCTCGAAATCGATGGTGGGAGTTTGGGACAAGACAAACTGTTTTAACAGTGTACCAAGGAGAGTTTAGTGAAGAACCCGCCGTATAACTTTGGAAGCATAATCACCATGATTTTAGAGGTTTGTGGATTCGACTTAAGTGGAGAACGTCACTTAACCGGGGATAACAAACTCGATCTTCTCGCGCTTCAAAGGAAACATTTCATATGCGGATGGTACGACAAATCTACTACCTTTGGTTATCTTTTGACGCCACCATATTCGGAAGAGGAGAAGTGCATTTTTCTCCCCGACAAGGATTTAACAGACTTGAGTGATGGAGTTCCTTACTTCAATCCTCCACACACTCAATGGTATCCGCGTCTTCCTGGTTGTCCCCTTGTAGGCGTTGCACATTTCTATACCGCACAAGCTCTAATGAGGAACAAGGAGAAGGCACATAGAGATCGTGTAGCCACTGATTTTTGTCCTTCTACCTCCCACACGCAGCCCTGAGAACGCCACTCCACTTCCTCAATCAACCACGAATCCACCGAATGGTTCAAGACTAGTCTACATGAAGAAAAGGAGAAGAGAGTAGCTCTTGAAGCTAAGGTCTCCAAGCAAGGAAAATTGATATCCACACTTGTTAGAGTGGTCAAAAAGATGATCCCTCATTTATTCAAATGACCAAACAAGAACTGCACTGAGACTTCTACCTATCACGAGTATGGTAGTTTATCACTTATTTTGAGTTTTGATCGCAACGAAGATGGAGAGGACGACGCCACGGCCAATCCACACCGGAGCTAGATGCCCATTCTGGCGAAACGGAGATAGTAGATCTCGGATCTGACGGAGAACACTTTCCCGTCGAAGTTCCAGACACTCCGGAGTCACTTTCGCCTACCTTCTAGCCAGGTGTCTCGACTATTATCTATCCTTTTTCTTATTTTATTTTATTTTACTTTTATTTTATTTTTCTTGAGTCGAATTTCTCCCATTTGTAACTTATTTTCACTCCGGGACAGTGTAAATTAAGTCTGGGGGATTCATCGTACTAATGTCTTTTCTTTTTCTTTTCTTATTTTTTTATTTTCTAAATGATTTTATTCGAGTTTTATTGAGTCCAAACACTATGTTTTGGAGCACAAACAATTTCAGGAATGTATGCTTAGATGTTATGATTTAGTGATTTATCACTAGTGAGTTCAGGAAAGCCGATTCAGCCTCCATGACCGGACTCGCCCCATCAAATCTGGGTTTTATCTCATGGATACTAATCTGATTTTGACTCTATTTACGCTAACCATTTACTATTTCTCATTAAGAAGTTAGACCTGGAAACGTATCATACATTCAAGACACTTTTTCCCCATTTCTTACCAATCTCCGTGTCTTGAACGACCAGCTCATTTTTAGTTGGTACCACACCCATACCCTAAACCTTTCTTTTAGATCTCATGCCTTCTTTTCATGACCCATATGCAGATATGTGTACTCGGAGAGAAAGATGATCGACGTAAAACTAACCACTAGAGATGCGGCGACTACAAAATTTGGTGGAGTACAAAGAAATAATTCAAGAAATCATGGCGAATACTTGGGATCAGCAACAATTGTAAAAATTTCGTGCCTTTATCTAGACTCATTCTTGAAGACCGTTTCCCCCGTTTTTTAAAAAAGAAAAAAGAAAAAAAATTGAACGAGAAAGGAAAATGTGTCCATAAAAGAGTCTAAGGCCGAGGAAACATTCCAAAGGAGCAACACAAAGAAGTGTGGAGAATGGAGTAATTTTAAAGAAAATGGCGATTTCCAGAGAAAGATCTAAGTCTGGGGGAAAAAGGCATCGAAGTGGTTAGGATTGTGGACTTCAATAGGTCCGTTCTCTCTTGCGATTTTGCATAATGTCGCGCAATCTCGGAGAATATGGTAACCCTAAACACTTATTAGCCTCACCAATCAAACTAGCATTTTTATACCTAGCCGTTTGCGTGACGATTCCTTGATGAGAAACTCCACACTTAGAGTCAATTGAAAGTGCCGTTGAAACTTGGTAGGATTGCCATTTAAGTATGGAACAGGTTGTGAAAGTCATGAATGGCGTATGGAAAGGATGCCCTCGGACCGATCGCGAATCATAGCATCAACGCTATGTTTATCAGAAATTGTAAATTCCCGTATTTTCAAACTTCTTTTCTTTTCTTGGATTTTGCTTGGGGACAAGCAAGGTTTAAGTCTGGGGGATTTGATATACCTTAAATTTTACCTATTTTACTACCTATTTAAAACATTTCCTAAGTATTTTAATAAGGTTTTACACCAAAGAGGTAGTTTTTCCTCGTATTTGTAGTTTTAAAGTCTTAACAGGACAATTCATCAAAATGGAGAAAAAAGAGCATAAAGAGGTGTATTCTAAGCTACATCAAGTTTATCAAGCCAAAGACTTAGTCCAAGCGACGAAATTCTCAAGATATCACACTTTGCCGATTTGGACAGAAGCGATGAGCCTGAAGTTTTGCTACGGACGGACAACCAAATCAACTTGGATTTTGATTAACAATGGCTACATTTAAATCAATTTGAGTCATATGTATAATGAAGTTGAAATTATCTTATTTGGAGCTGTGAGCTAAAAGATACGCTGGATTTACTGAAAACATGTCAAACTGCCTCGAAGATGAAGAAGGTGCAGAATGAAGTCAAACGTTGATGGACCTTAAGGCCGATGTTCCTGACCATTCTTAGCCCAAATTGGAGTCTTATTAAAGCCCATCACGAGCCTTGGAGAGGAGGTTGGTTGGACTTATGAAGATAAGGCAGTTTCGACCGAAAAGATGTTTTTGCCCATGGAGAACCCTAGGAGACCTTAGCACTATAAATACTTGTTTTTAGCCTCTTGTTTAGTGTGTACCAAAATTTATAAACACTTTTCACCAATAGAGAACAGAAAGGAGTTGTTTTAGAAGCTTTGGTGGATGATCTCGCTTTGTACTTCGCTATAGAGAAGAATCTTCTTATCCATACTCTTTTAATAAAATTTATCATCTTATTTTCTCCTATCTCTTGCTTTTTTCTTGCACCATGTCCGAGTAATTCACTTGTTAGGTTTTAGGTTTTTAATGAGTTTCATAATTCGATAATTGATTGATGATTGTTTAGGGATAATAATAGAATCTTCATCTTTACTTGTACTCTATGCATAATTACTTTACAGCGCATTTAGCGATTTGATCTTAGGTTGATATAGATTCCAAAAGATTTTATATTAACCGGAACTAGTATTTGATGAGCCAAGCGTCTTAACATTCCAAAAGTTTAGTTAAGGAGTTCGGTGAACAATATCATAACCCGTACTTTTTTGCATATTTTCATCTTGTTATAACCACGCGAAAACCGAGTCTATTAGGGTGATGAAATATAGTAGTCAGAGCAAGAAAGTGGAATGATTATACCTTCATGTTATGAGTTCTAGATTGTACGGTATATTCTAAGGTCCCTAGACTAAATCAGTCATTATTGTTGCATGATTCTCTGCGATTTCCAAAGTCCTAACACTTTTCTTTTATTGATTTCAGTTTACTTAATATTTGCATCCGCGTTAATTCACAATCACCCAGAACGACAAACATATTTTGTTCTAGCTTTATTTTATTCATTACAATTCGTAGTGTGGTTAACAAGTCCTCGTAGAATTCAATCCCTTACTATACTAAAACGTCTAAATGTGCACTTGCAAGAAGTTGGATTAAGTGGTAAAACTTAACCCACCATCATTAATTAATGAGATAGTAAATTTCTTTCATATAAAACTTTTAAACTAAAACGTCTAAATGAGCTACTATTTTTTAAACTAAAACGTCTAAATGAGCTACTATTATTTTAATATCTATGATTTAGTTTTAATTTGTTACTGTTATTGAAGAATTTGTTTTTCCAAATATTTGTAATACTTGAATTTTTTTTATTGATATTTGGATAGATATGAAAATATAAATAGAAAAAAATATAAGATTAAATATATATACTAATATATTTTTTTAAATTATTAAACCCGGTTGAATTTGATTGGACCACATTAACCCATGACCCAAAAACTTTTCCGGTTCGGTCACCGGTCCGGTTTTAAAAACATTGCTTTCATCTCTTTCTTGCTTTTTCTAATTTTATTACTTTTTTAATATAAAAACTAATAAATCTTAGTGCTTTTTATTAATGTTATTTTTCTGAGAATTTTAATGATATGTCATTCTTGGTATGTCACTCTTGATATGTCACTCTTGTCATGTCACTTTACAGTTATGTCATCGTTTGAAAATCTTTGCAAGAATGTCATCTTTTTAAAAACTTAAATTTTATATTTTTTAGGTTTGGGTTAACTATTTATATTTAAGGTATAGTTATTGGGGATAGAGTTTAGAGTTTGGGTTTTGAGAGAGAGAGAGAAAAAAAATTAATGTTTTTGTTATTTTCTATAAAAAAAGACATGTTTTAAAAGGTGGCATATTAGAAAAAAATATTTTAAAAGGTGGAATGTTTGTAATTCCCCCTACTATTTTTGTGCAACATTTGTTTTATTACTTAACATTTATGGTTACATAAATTCATATTACAATGCATACAATCATTAAGACTAAAGTAGAAGAATTAACATAGTTTCGAATCAAGGAAATGTTTCAGATGCATTAGTATAAATTTCACTGCTAGACCAGAAAGCATAAATTTGGTCGCTCTGACCAATGACGTAGAAAGATTATTCGTAACTTCGATTTCGTCAAGACGAAGCTAGTTGCATCTTCTGGCTTTGTACAAAGTGCCTCACAAGAATACAAGTCGGTTAGGGAATTGCTTGGTTTTTGTTCTAAGAAGGATTTTACTCTCAATGAAAGGAGAAATGATGAAATGGTAGAATGGTTCTTGTAACATCCCGAAACCAAAATATTAAATTTTGGTGAGGGTGTCGATCGACACTTGGGGGTGTGTCGATCGACACCAGCTTAATTCGAACCGTTCCAGTTTGATTTTTAATTGCGCGGTTTGGGTCGGTTTGGGTGCATAACCCTAGGAGGTGGTTTAAAAGGGACCTAGTCGCAGCTGTAGGGGGTTTTCAGAGAGAAAAACGTGTGAAAGGTCCTGAGAAGGAGAATTATAGGGTTCTTAAGAGAAAATGGTGCTTCAAGGTGTTTTGGGTGCCATTTCTAGTAGTTTTTTTTGTTCGATAGGCTCGTGGGAGTGTTGAAAGCGATTGAACGGTGGTTCTCAGTGATTTCCAGTGACGAAAGTCGCTGCTTGTGGTTTGTTTTTGGAAATCCGTTCTGTTTCCTTCGTCGAATCGAGGTGAGTGCGTGATCGTGGTTATGGATAGTGATGTTAGGGTATTGTTTTGATGGTTTGTGATGGAATTGTTATTGGTATTGCTTTTCATGTGCTATTTCGTATGGTTTGGGTGTAAATCGTACTGTTTTGTGTTGTGTTTGATCGTTCGATGGAACGGAATCGAGCCATGGAGGATTTGGTTCGATTCAGGTTTCTACGATGAGTGTCGATCGACACCCCTTGTTTTCTCGTGTTGGTTTATGTGTTGAGATGGAGTGTCGATCGACACCCAGTTGAATTCTTCGGTGATTGTGTTTGGTGTGTCGATCGACATCGTGGTGGTATGTCGATCGACACTGAGTTCCTGCGTACAAATTTTTGTTGAGTATTCTTATTGTGGTAATTCGAACGTTATGAACTGTTGATTGATTGTTCTTATTTTGGTAATTTAAACGTTTTGAATTGTTAGTTGATTGTGTAGTATTTGACATTATTATCCTAATTATGTAACGGGATGACCGCCTCAATAACTATTTGTGATAATACTCACGCAACTCGTTTTTCCACGTGTTGCAAGTAAAAGTTTGTGATCGTGGAATCATGGCTGGGACGAGAGGATGATTATGATCTCTAGATTATGTGATTATGCGTTGAATTCTAGAGCCCGGTGTTTAGGTTGCTAGATCATTTTAGAACTGATATTCTGGAATATAATAGATGGTTAAATGATTTAATAGTTTAATTGTTGATGTTTGATTTCCGCTGGTTTGGTTGTTGTTGAATTAACCGTTAAGAGTTAGTGTTTGTGGGAATACTAATTCGGATTATTTAATAAATAAAAAAAAGCTTGGTTGTTTCACGTCTTCATGAATGGGATAGAGTATGGATGAGATATTTGGAAAGAGAGTAAATTACAGGATTGGGAATGTAGAAAATTTTGATATTCTAGTAGAAGAGAAGCTACTGGGCTCAAAAACTGATATGAGATTTGAAGTGCACATATGTGAGCTACACTTAAAAGAGAATGAGTAGAAAGCTAATAATGACAAATGGGCCAGGGCCAATAACAAATCTTGTTGGTGAGTTTCAACTTGATGAAGTGCTTGGGGGTCATCGGTAGGACATCAAAAACTTTGACGTCATCTAGAAATTTGACGGCAAGAAGACAAGTAAAAACGGAGACCAATTTTGGATTCAAGTGTTGGGCATCACCATGAATAAAATCGTCTATATGGATGATGTTGATAAGTGCGAGAGATGAGCGTTGATTTTTACATCGTTACTCTGAGATCTCGATAAAAGAGATAGATGTGTAACCGCCGATGGATAAAATGATATTAAACAAAAATATGAATTGGAGATAGTGATGGTTGGAGGAAGTGAATCCGGCGGGTCCGGTGGAGAGCTTATGATATGTCAACGGTGAAAAATCTTATATTGCAGATATGGTGGAGACGTCACCGCCTGACCGAACAGTGAGAAGTGAGGACAAGCCATGTAAAAGTCTCACCGGAATCCATGGAGGATGATGGAAAATGGTACAAATTAATAAGGCAATGAATAGTTGGAAAAGACTCATCATCGACAACATAGTCGACGAAAAGTAACAGTGATTCTTTAGGCTGTTGAGACTAGACCCGAGAATGTAGGAAGCACGGTGCTTACAAGGAGGAGAAGGAGAACGAATGCGGGTGAAAACTCATCTTGTCAGAGAGATTTTTCTTAAGACAAACTCTTCTAAATATCTTTAATGTTGTGTTTTCAAAAACTACTACTACGTATTGTTATCACTCGATCGCAACTTCTTTAAAATTGAGAGAGGGAAAACTCTCATACTATGTAAATAACTTACCGGATCTGTGATCTATACTTTAGCTAGGCGTGGGCAAATAGGAATATGGGACGGATTCTCACATGAACGGGACGGGAACAAAACTTATGAAAATAGAAAAATATGCTCCATTTATGTTCCATTTAAAATTCGGGACAGGAACCGTACGAGAATTCCCATAAAATAACCAGTCTCAAAAGATTAGACTAAAGGGATGTTGCAAATTGCAAACATGTGTTTAACATACTTCTTCAATTCATCAAAAACATATTCGAATTTAAGAAAAAAGAAACATTCAATTGTATTCTACAAAAGTTAATTAATTCAAAATAGAAAACCCATAATTGAATCTAAATAAATTAATCTTCAAAGTAAACTACATAAATATATCAAATCAAAGCATAAATTCAATAATATATTTTTTTAAAAAGTACATAGTTAATTATTTTAGGAGGGTATCATTATAGGAAAATAGCGAAGAGAATTACTTTATAATATATAACATAATATATTGTATGAACCTATGATAAATAAATATTGTTTTTTTATGTAAAACGAGAAGTGTATATAACTTTAGTTGGGCTATTACAGTTTTTGCCAGTGTTTTGAAAACCGGACCGAACCGAGTTCAACCGTGAACCGGCCAGCTAGCCGGGTTGGGTTGACCTGGGTTTGAGGTTTTTTTTTTTTTTTTTAATTTCCATTTTTTCATATTTAAATTTTTTATGATTTAAATTTATAGAAACAAATACTAGTTTTGAATTTAGTAATTTTTGTTATGATTTTATTTTTTTTATTTTTTTTACATATAAACTTAACTATTTCTCATTAAATTTTATCTTTGAAAAGTTTTTTTTTTGTTATTAAAATGATTTTCCTAATTTTTAAAAATATATGTTTATTCAAAGGCTATATTATATATTTGGAATTTGGATATTATAGTTATACAAAACTATTTATATTACTATTTTTAAAAAAATTATTAAACCTGGTTCGACACGGTCGGACCACATTAACCCATCATCCAAAACATTGGTTTTTGGAGTCACACGTTCTTTTCGTTCCCAAATTGTTAAAGCACATAATTAATAACAAACCCAAACCTATAATGTATAAAGCCTGATAAAGCCTCATAACTTTAGCTTCGAGCTGACGACAAAAAAAAAAAATAATAAAGCTTCGAGCTCATCAGAATCAGAAGCCCAAGGTAGAAAGCACACATGCATGTCATGTTATGTCATTTTATTAATTCACATGAGCATTTTTTTTTTTTTAAAGGAATTGAGCATTTGATCTGAGTAGAACAAGCTAATTGGAATTGAGTCCAAACCGAATTGATGAACCTTCGATTAAAGTTTAACCATAGTTTTATTATAACTGAGGCCTGTTCGTTTCACAGTCGCTGGCGACAGCGACCGGCGACTGCGACCAAACGTTGTTCGTTTGGCGGTCGCTGTATCTAGCGACCAGACGCGGCGACTGAATGTTGCGATCAGCGACCATAAATTTTGATCGCTGAAAATTTTAGCGATAGATTTGAAAATACGGCGACTAAAATCATTAAAACACGTACAAGTACTAAAATACCCTTACAATTTTGGAGAAATCACCAAAAACCTAACCCTAAAATCCCATATCTTCTCTTTCGTCGCTTGTCTCCAACGAGATCTAAAACAAGTTTCCTCTGCAGCAAATCTCAACCTCTGCGTTCTCCATCTTCTTTCTCTCCGATTAGGTTTGGCTCACTCTCTCTGGGTTTTATTCTTTCTCTGCGTTTTTCTTAAATCGCAAAAGTTGTTTGAAATCCGGGTTTTTCTTCCTCTGCGTTTGAAATCTGTGTTTTCCTAAACCCATTTATCTGGGTTTGATTTTAAATTGTGTTAAAGTTTGGGATTCTAGAAAAATGGTTAAGGAGTGTATATATGTGTTAAAGTTTCTGATTTTATATATGATTAATCTCTGGGTTTGTTTCTTGTGTAATAGGAGTTGAAGTTAAAAGCAAGGAATCCACGTTTCTCAGGTTATTATTATCATATAACAATGACTGATTTGTTTAGTTGAATAAGCACCTTAAAGACCCACTTTCGTTGGCTGGTTTTGATAAAATAATCAATATTCATTTCTTTTTCAGGTTTTCACATAGTTCAAGCTAAACAAGAAGATGAATAACGATGATGTAAGTGACTTTGTTTGCTGATTTTATGAATGATTCATGTGTGATTGGATTTGCAACTATTTTTTGTTATTTTTTACTTATGAGAGTTGCTGTTTAGCAATGGACCGATGAGGAATGTCGTTATTTTCTTCAACAATATATGGATGAAAGAAGAAAAGGGAACAAAACAAAGACGGGATTGAATCAAACTGGAAAAGACTCTATTATACAGAAGTTTGACGAGAAATTTGGGAAGAGATATGGATGGGCCAAATTTAAGAATAAGTATGATGTTTGCAAAAGAACATACAACAAAGTCAAGAACATACTTTACAACAGAACTGGACTTGGTTATGATAGTTTTGGAAGACTGAAAATGACTGATCATTGGTGGGATGAACGAGAAAAGGTAATTGCTTTCTCTCATTCATAACTATTTGCTTTTGCTAGTATTTTGTGTGTATGATCTGATGTTTGTGTTCTGCCTTTGTTTATTTGTTGTGTATAGGAATGGCCTGATGCTAAAAAATATAGGAACAAGCTAATTCCTAATATGGATGTGTATGTTGAGGAGTTTGGTGCGGTTAATGTGACTGGAGCAGAAGGGTGGAGCGCTCAGCAAGGTGAAACCAGTTTAGATTCTAGAGTTGGTGCTGAAAATGATGACGAAGTTGATTCTTTCGACACATCTACGGCACCACCAATGGTGGGATCACAACATATGGTACCACCAGTGGTAGGAACACAAACTAGAGCTGGAAGTTCAGGATCAAAAAGAAAGCGCAGAGAGATTGATATGGTTACAAATGCTTGTTCTTCACGAAATACAATTCTTGCACGAAAGAACGAGCTAGTTGAAAAGATGCTGGATCGTGATGAAAGTTGCAGTGTAGGACGCGTATTAGATATTCTAAATGATTTGCCTGGAGTTAGAAAGTGGTCAGTTTTTCACCGTGCAACTATGGATCATCTTATTGCTGATTTAGCAAACCGACAGGGTTTCACAGCTTTCTCTAGTGTCGAAGACAAGATTAGCTATTTGGAACACAGGACTGGAATAAACCTTGATGATTAGAAATTCTTATATGATCTGTTCTATGAACTTATTTGTGATAAACAACTTTGATTTTAGAATCTTATGTCATCTTTTGATTTATATTATGGTTGTGCAGAGGCTTAAATGGATGTTAGATGATGATGATGACGATGATGTTAAATTGATAGAAAGGCTTAGTACTGAGAGATTGATTCATAGAACTGATAAAGGTGCAGGATGGCGTCATGTTCAACAACTAATGCATGGTTCAGATCAACAGTGTTATGATATATTACGAATGAACCAAAGAACTTTCGAAGCTTTGTGTAGGATGCTAACAACACGATACAGTCTAAAAGCGACAGATAATGTGTATGTAGAAGAAGGGATTGCAATGTTTCTAGAAGTGGTTGGCCAAGATAAAACAGTGCGTAGTATTGCTGAGAGATACCAACGGTCACTAGATACGGTGAAAAGGAAACTCGATGAAATTCTAAGTGTTATCCTCAAGTTTGCAGCAGATACATTAAAACCAAGAGAGGGTGAGTTCACGAGAGTAAGCTAAGTTTTGAGGAATGATGACCGTTACTTACCGTTTTTTAAAGTTTGTATCGGGGCACTTGATGGAACTCATATCTCTGTTCGTCCTCCTAGTAACAATGCAAAACCATACAGAGGTAGGAAGATGGAACCTACGATAAATGTTCTTGCTATATGTAACTTCGATATGATGTTCATATACGCATATGTTGGTGTACCAGGTAGAGCTCTTGATACAAAGGTCTTGACTCATTGCGCGAAGAATGAAGTTTCTTTTCCACATCCGCCAAATGGGAAATATTAAGTCTTACTAATTTATGTAATATATTTATGTAATTTGTTACTTTTATGAGATTTTATGCTATTTGTTATTTTCATCTAATTATGTTTCATTAGAAATATAATATTTATGAACTTTTATTTATTTAAGTTTTGTTTTCTTATTTTAGTGTATTAATTAGCATTTATTCATATAAAATTGTATAATATTATGTATTTAAAGACTTATATTTTGTATTTTAAAAACCAGTCGCGGCGACAACTAAACGAATAATAGAGCGACCAGTCGCAGCGATCAGTCGCTAGAGCCAGTCGCCGCGTCAATCAAACGAACGATGCAGCGATCAGTCGCAGCGATCAGTCGCAGCGATCAGTCGCAACGATCAATCGCAGCGATCAATCGCAGCGACTGCAAAACGAACAATACAGCGATACGTTGATCGCTATCGCTTATCGCTGCTGCTGGTTGCAGTCGCCAGTGACTGACAAAAGAACAGGGCCTGAGTTAACCGAACTAACTCGAAACGAAAACGAGTCAACGAAGACTGGGTCTGATTTTTTTTATATTTTTTTAGAAAGAACCTCTTAGTTGAAACTAGTGCAAATTTTATAGTATGAGAAAATATAACTTACCTGTTCACTCTTATTTATTATTGGATGTTAAATTGTCTCTCTAATAATATATATTAACGCCAACTGGGTAGATAGTTTGGTTACTTGGCTCCCTCACAAAAACATTACGGGTTTTGGTTCGGAACTCCTTTTATTAAACAAACAAAAAATGATCCGAGAAAAGTAGGGTAAACAAATAAATTTCGAAGTAAAAAGAAAAATTGAAGTGAAATATTTGAAGTAGACGATTTCAAACTCGCAATTACAATCTCGACCAAACCAAATCAAAGATGTATAAATGGCACATTCAAATGTCATATTGTTGACCGAATATTATACAATCACTTTCATAACAAGCATACCACACAAACACAGAGGATTAAACCTCGCTTTATTACATTACATTGACTAATTAATTAATCAACGATTCATGCCGCCTTGGAAGACTGGAGCACCCATCACCACACCCTGGTTTTGCTGCCTCTCTGCATTCGCAGCCCATCCTAAAATCCACAATTAATTTTGTAACAAATGTTAATGTTTTGAGAATGCAATAAACAAATGAAATTTAAGAACAAAAATAAAAATGAAAATGTATAGAGAAATTAATACCAAGAGTCATATCGAAACCGCGGTTCTTGAGTTCACGATATTGTTGAGTCAAAGCACATAGCTCACAGAAGAAATGTTTAAGGCAATCTCCACAATCACTACCTCTAAGATTGTATTGAGCTCTCATCTTTTGACGATAGAAACACGAGTAGATACATCCGCAACCCGTTAACGCCGATATCAAAGCGTATAATGCACCAGCGGTACCACAAGCTGAAATTTTAATTTCATACCGCAATTAATTATCATTCTGATATTTTGTTGCCTCGTTAAACTAGAGAAAACTCTCTTGTAGTATTATAAACTTACAGGTGGATCCTCGGTCTACAATATCAGCAACTTGACCGAACGTGATACATGGAACCAGCACGTGAGACAACCTGTCCATTCATTTTTTGCAAGATATTTAAATACATTTGTTAGTTCTTGTTTTCAATTAATAAAGTGTGAAGTGACAAAGAAAAATAGATGAAAGCATAAAGTTTATAAAAATTACTTGTTTTCAACGTTTTACACATGTAAATATAAATGTATAAGTGACATAAGAAAAGAGAGAAATTATAAAATAAGAGTGTAGTTTGTTTGATTACAGCTTTTGCAGTCAGAGAAGCAATCACAGAAGCCTGTAGACCATTCTTCTTCACTTTGATGCTGGGCATGAAGGTGTTTAGCTTCCATGGAGGGAGAGAGAAAGAGAGATGGAGTAAGAGAACGAGGGACTAACTTTTAAACAGAAAACTATATGTAATTAAGGTTTTGTATCAAAGACAAAGAACGATGCTTGTATTTATACGGACATTATAATTCCATTATTTCCATTATATTTTTGAGCGCGTCAAGAACCTCAACTATTGGTAATAAGAAAGTTCATCTTTGCTTCCTTATCTTCATCGCCATTCTTAAAATATTGGCTTGACTTTTACAAAGTCTTTTTAAGTTTTTTTATTTCCTTTGTAATGGATAATGATGTTTGATTTACTGAGCTTCGAAAAGACATTACACATATCTAACATTTTTTCCACGAAACCAACTTATTTGTTAAATTTGGCTCTACATGGACTTATGACTCTGAACTTCGTTTAGACTCATTATCTGCTGTAAAAAAAAATAGTTACTATTTTCTTATTAAGATGTTTGGTACCTTTATAAGAAAATCAGCACTGTCGAAAAAAAATATATTCTGTATAAGAAAATCAGCACTAATAGAACAACTTCGTTTTATTAGATCTGTATTTAGTTAGAACGATAATTATGACGCTGGACTTCTTCTAAACCAGTCACTGTTTTTTTATTTAAGTTTTTAAATTATTTATTAAACAGCCAACACCCTTGGGAAGAAAAAAGAATAACTTTTCTAACTAATTAAAGATTACGTATATATATATATATGAAAAAAAAATATTTTCGATGAGCGATGTATAAAATATAGTTTTAAAGTGAAAAAACTGAGAGTTCTTATGTTTTTAATTACATGAAAGAAATTAGAGAAATTTTAAGTTATGCCACAATTGACATGCTACTTTTCAATTATGCCACCGTTTTAAAATCATTACTAGTGTGCCACTATTTTCTGATTTTTTTTCTCTCTCATCCAAATTTCGTTTTCTCTCTCTACCAGATCACCATCATGAGATCGAATTTAACTCACTGAATTCGATTCTCGTCATCTCTAATTTCACTATCTCTAATCTCTGTCGCGATTTCCGCTAAGAAGATTTGAAAAGACGTTGTTGTTGACGAATAACGTGGATCTGAGATTAGATCGAGCAGATTTAGGAAGAAGAACAAGAAGAAGAAGATTAGCTCTCAAAGAAAATTCAAACACAAACGACTGTAAATTTTCGAGTTTAGGTTAACTATTATGCATTTAGGGTATAGATTTTGGAGGAGAGAGGGGATGAGGGTAGGGTTTTGCTTTTATATTATAAAACTGTTAAAAAAATCTTATAAAATTGTTAACAAAAATTATAAAGTTTTTAAAAGGTTTATAAGATTGTTTAAAAACCTTATAAAACTATATTAAAACCGTGTAAAACTGTTTATAATGTTTTTGAAAAGTTTTATAAGGTTTTTGTAAAGTTTTATAAGGTTTTTAAACAATCTTATAAACCTTTTAAAAATTTTACAAACCTTATAAAAATCTTATAAACCTTTTAAAAACATTATAAATTATTTAACTGTTTAGTTTTTAATGACATGTAAAAAAGTCTTATAAAACTGTTTAAAAACTTTATAAAAACGGGAAAACCCTAAAAATAACAAAAACCCAGATTTGACCAAAAAACAACCAAAACCCACATCTGATCCCAAAAAAAAACCAAAACCCATATCTGAACAAAAATCGAATCAAAAGCTCAAATTTGTAACCCAAATCGAATAAAAAGTTTAGATTCGTAACCAAAATCCAATCAAAAACTCTAATTTGTAACCAAATTCGAATTTTAAAAAACAAAATTCATGGATTAAACTTCTTCTTCTTCTTCCTTCTTTGTCTTCTTCATCTTTTTATTCTTCTTCCAATCCAGGAAATCAAAATTGATTTAAGGAATTTACAGAGATTTATATGGACGAAAGATAATCGAAAATCCTAGATCTATCTTCCTCGTTGCGTTTGCGTCCAATGGAGTCAGAGAGAGAATCGAAAACTCTAGATCCATAACCCAAATCCGATTTGCAATTTCAAAAAAGAGAATTTTGTAAGAGAAAAAAAATTTGGATCTGGAAGATGAGCGTAAGAGAGATGAGAGAGAAAGTAAGATATGTTTTTTTTCATTTAGTCAGTGAATAGTGGCACTCTCGTAATGATTTTGTGAACAGTAGCATATTTGATTAAATTTTTGTCATGTGTGGCATATTTGCATTTGCCCCAAGAAATTAAGCTTCCATTTTTCTAAAATGTTTATAAATCTGCCACCAAGAAATATCCATATGATTATCCTTACTAATAACAATCATGGTTTAAGAACATCCTAATTCCTACACATTCCTGACCAGTCATAAATTAAAAAAAGTTAAAGTCTATAGTATCAATTATCTTATTGTAACAACCACGACCGGATCACATGAACATGTCGTTTCTCTCATCTTATTTTATTTATTGACGTCAACAAATGAAGATGTGTAATGGCACGCAAGTGACTATTCTACTTCTCATATGATTGACCGACTTTTTTGTTTAATAAAACCTTTTATTTTAGGGCTAAATGCTCGATAAAGAGAAAGTAAAATTAAGCAACTAATCAAAATTGTTAATGGAAGTATAATCATAATTTTTAGAAATCTTTGATTATACTGTTATTAGTTTATAAATTCTAAAATCTTTATGAAATTTATAGTTATTGGTTTATAAATTCTGACAATCTTGGCGAAATTTGTTGTTATTGGAATAAATTGGTTTTTAATAATTTTGTAATCGTAGCAAAATCCAATATTATTAGTAAATGAATTTTTAACAATTTTATTCATTAAACACAACTTTCATAATAGTATATATATAAGCATCGGAACGTGTACAGATAGTTAACAATGGTTAGTATACAAATTCAGAACGTCCTTTTAATAATCGTCCACTATTCCCAAAAAAACAAAATTATGAAAGAAAATTGAGACGAGAAAAATTAGGGAGATTTGCATGGAATATATATTTTTTTAATTTTTTAAATGCAAAACTACATCCCTTATATGAAAACTTGCAAAACTAACCTAAAAAGTAGTGAAATTATATTTAGAGCTTTAATGAACAAATAATAAAATTGCAGCCGTGATGACTAATCTATCCTTTTGGAAGTCTACACGGAAAGTTAGAAGTCTACGTTGTAGATTTACACCAGAAGTCTACAACAAAATTTGGAAGTCTACATCGTAATTATTTAGTAAATTTGAATCTATAAATGTATAAAAAATAATTTGACCAAAATTTTTTATCGATAATTAAACTAAGAGCAATTGTGATATTTTAAAACTGAAAGTTCACCAAATCAGGACAAAGTACAAACAAAGACAAATTAGATTGAAAATGAATGAATCGGAAGCCTACAACAAAATTTGGAAGTCTACATCATAATTATTTAGTAAATTTAAATCAATAAATCCAGAAAAAAATAATTTGAAAACTTGTTTTTACTTTTAGGGTTACATTTAAAGTTCATAATTTCAAGATTTAAAATGTAAAATTTGCACAAATTTGTAAAATTGTGAATATATGAAATGTTTGGATGATTTATAATATATTTAATTAATAGTTATGAATAATCTTAAGCAAATAGTCGATTTAGGTTTTGAATTGTAGACTTCCATCGCAGTATATTTCACATATGTAGACTTCCAAAGTAGACTTCAATATATTTAGTGTTTGTATTGTAGATTTCCATTGCGATTAGGGTTTCATTTTAGAGAATAGGGTTTTGTGGACTTCCATTGGAAGTCTACTTAAACCGGAAAATTATTAACCTAACCGGATGCTTATGCCTCCATATATAAGCAAAATTTACATAAAAATACCCTAATTTTGTTAATGAAACCTTTCTCTCTCTCAAACGGCGGTAGCAAAAAAAAAAAAGTTCATTCTCTCCTTCAGATCTAGACACAACCACATTCCTCTACAATCTTCCTGTCTTATCTATCTACAAAAACGGCAACGATGCTCGTCATGCCTCTTAGCGTATCATCTTCTTCACTCTTCTTCAGATCTGCTTCTAAAGAAATACATTAAAAAGATTTTGGGTCCGGTCGACACGTCATTAGAGCTCGTCCTCCACCATCTCCTTCTCTAAAAGATTGAATAGAGTCTGTTTCAGGTTCATCTCCGTCATTTTTATGATATCATACTTTTTCTCTTTTGATTTCAGGGTTCAGTTTTGGCCTCTAAAGTTTCAAGTTTTTTACTTTTAATTTTGGTTTCAGTATACGAACACGCAAGAAATCGCGTGAGATTTCAGATTTGGTTTCGAAGAAGGATCTCCCTTTCTTCTTTCTCCGTCGTGCTTCTCCTTTTTCAGATCTCCCTTTCTCAGCTGTCGAACAAGGTATATCTCTGTCTTCTTCCTTGTTCTCTCCGTTCTTCGCATTTCAGACTGATTTCTCATCAAAGCTTGTTTAATTTTGTTGTGAAATTTTGAATCTCTGTCGATAACAAAGAAGCTTTGTTCTTCATCGCCGTTTCTTCGCCGCCGCCGCCTATATTCCAAATCTGTAAGTCGTCGTAAGCCTTCTTCTTTCTCCGTCTTCATCTTCTTCTTTCTCCATCTTCGTCTATGATCTTCTTCATATATGTTCTTCATCTATTTTATTTTGTATATGGTTTCTTGTAGATCTGGAATATGGTCGTTAACATCTTTCCTCTATTTTCTGGAATGGCAAGGTATCACAAATCTGTTAAATCTATTTTAAAATTTTGTTTCACATTTGTTTCTCATATTTTGCTGCTTAAGGTTGTCGGTTCTGAGTCTGAAAAGTAATTTTCCCTCTCTCTATTGCTTGCAAACGGCTATTATGGTTGTCATTAACTAAAGTTTACATTGTGACTTCTGCTGGAAGTCTGCATTGTAGATGTATACTTCCAACAAAAGTCTACAATGTAGACTTCTTCGTACGTTTGTCTATAGTTATTACCTAATTAGTTACTTTTTGTTGTTATCAGGTATGGGTCAATATAGTTACACAGCCGTTGCAGATGCTTGAGATGCGTTACAGAGGTTAAATGGTCAAGGATGATGTTCTAGTGTGCCTAATCATTGAATGTGTGATGAGTTGGGTTTGTGTTTGGTGGACACGATAATCCTAATTTAGTCTGTTGCTACGTACTTTATGTGAACAAAATAAAAATTACAAATTTTAATGTTTATGACTCTACAACTTCTTTCCATTAGTGTTAATTTTTTTGTCTTCTAAACGGTAATGGATGTCTACAATGCGAATTAAATTTCAAGGAAGTAAAAAATGGTTTTTTGGTTTAGGTTAAACTTGTGTAGACTTCTTGAAAGTCTACAATTCATTTTTTAGTTTGAATTTCAAAGAAGTAAAAATGGATTTTTAAACTAGGTTAAGCTCGTGTAGAGGAATGTCTACAATTCAAATTCAATTTCAATGAATTAAAAAAAAAATTGAGTTATTCATTTTTAAATTAGGGTAAAATTTGGCGGAAATTTAATTTTAAAGAAGTAAATTTGGCTACAATTTAATTTAAATTTTAAATTAGATTAAATCCTCTAGACTTCCAGGAAGTGTACAATTCAAATTCAATTTCAATGAATTAAAATTTTTTAAAATTATTCAATTTTAAATTAGGTTAAAATTTGGCGGCAATTTAAAAGAAGTAAATTTGGCGGCAATTTAAAAGGAGTAAAAAGTTAAATTAGGTTAAATCGTGTAGACTTCCAGGAAGTCTACCTGAGAAGTCTACAAGGGAAGTCTACATAATTACCACTGACAATTTTTGACGAAGACTTCCAACGCTTCCATAACTTCCGGTGCTCTCTTACTCTCTTCCTTGTTTCTCTCGTATCTTACTCTCTTCTCCTCTTTGAATTGTTCTCTTACTCTCTCTTCTCTCCTATTTTCACTTTCCAGATCTGTTCGCCGACATCTCCAGAGTCAGATCTAACCCGTGTAAGAAGAACTTTTGGTAGATCTGCATGCTGCTAAACTTTTGAACACAAAGTCGCAGACTTTCGTCGTAGACTTCAATTATAAAAAAATTTATGATTGCTTGTGTTTTTCAGGCTGATAATGGGTGAAAGACGATTTCCAAAAAGACTCTTTACTGAAGGGTCTTAGCTAGAGCCAGATAAAAACATAGGATATCATTGTGGTAACACAAATCTGTTTGAAGCTCCTCTCGGTACTGAAAAGACCGTTGGTGCTCTACTTCCAGATGAAAAAGTAGAGATTATAGGATCAAGGTTGGGAGTGATTCTCAGGTTCCATGAACTGAAATTTGGGTGGTGGCTGGTCCACCATATACTCACCTTGCAATTAGAATGCAATAAGTTGAATGAGATATGGAGTCTCATTGCTGTAAACCCTGATAGGTTGTTGTTGCTAGACTTTCAGGAAATCACAGGTCTTCCGTGTCATCACGTTGAGTTTGATGTTACCGAAGGTTAAAGTTACTGCTAAGATGAAAGCTTTATGGAAACTTCTTAGAGTAAACCAGGATTTGGGTCCATCTGTTGATGACCTAACTACAGCTGGCAAGAGATGTCAATCCTGGTCTCGGGAAGATCGTAAAAGGGTTGGTTATCATGCCTTATATTGTGGATACATTGAAGGGCGTAGACATTATCAACCCTCAAATGTTAACTTGGCGAGGCTTGTTATAGATGAAGACGAATTTCTCGGGTATCCATGGGGAAGAGTTCCTTGCAACATTCTCCTAAAATCGGTGAAAGAAAAAGACTTGACGAGGAATTCATTTGTTATTGAGGGTTTTGTTTAAGTACTCCAACTGTGGGTGTATGTGTGTCTACCGGACCTTGGTAAGGAAATAGGAAATCCTTTTCCAACCATTTCTGGAACTCCACCACTCCTTTCGTTTAAAGAATCTAGATATCGCAAAAATGTTCGCGATATAATCCAAAATCAGGTAGACTTCCTGGAAGACTTTCTTACCTTATAAAATTTTACATGATTCATATATCTTTTCAATTGTTCTAATTCATGTTTGTTTCTTCTTTGTAGTCAATTGTTAGAGAATTTATCACAACAGTTTATGTTGAGGACATGTTCCCTGTTTGGGAAAATGATGTTGAGGATCATTTGATCAAAAACATTATCTTTTAAGTCTATAAAGGCAACTGAAACTTTGAGGAAGAGCACTGGGCTGCAGATGGTCTTCTTTCCGCTGTTGGGAAAGATGAGATTGGTACGTATTCTGGATTCAATTAGGTTAGACTTCTGTAGTACACTTCATGTATAGCATGCTTTGCTAATTTTCTGTTTCTTCCTCTTTCAGCACCTGGATGCTGGGATAAACCTACTGAGGCAACGTTTCCACAACCATCCACAGTGGTTTAGGAGTGACATAATATGCTTCATTGATACTCTCTTCACCAACATGTGGTCCACAAAATACAAAGATTTTGTGAACATGCTTCCAAATCCTGATGGGTCTGGTAAGTTGTTACCTGCTGGAGCCATTGAGTACTACAGAGGTGCAAAACCTAGTTTTTGTAAATCAAACAAGATATGGGTGTTGGAAGTGGATGACATCTACACTTTAATGAACATCAAGAACTGTCATTGGATTGCTTTGTGGATTTGTATTCCAAATTGTAAGATTGTTGAGTTGGACAGTTTGGAGAGTATTACCTCCATCTCGGAGACAAAAATGTTAGTGAAGCATTTTGCCGTAATGGTGCCTTATTAAATTCAGGAATTACGTATAGGCACTTGTGGGTCGACAACCGTATACGATCGAGCGGGAGCAAGTTTCACAACAGAATGATGGACAAAATTGTAGACTCTATGCTTTCAAATTTGTTGAATGTCATGCACTAGGTTTTCCATTTACCGTGATGGAAGACATGGACGTCTAAGCTGCTAGGGACAAGCTTGTGGTCTATATATTGTACGAGACAAATCAATATGTCATACAACAACGATCTTGGGACCACTTCGATTTATACGACGAGAGAGCATAATGGTCCACTAAATCTTATCTTTTGTTATCCCGTAAAAAACATTTGGGATTCTTGCATATATTTTGTAGATATAAGACAAATTCATATCCTTCATTTTTCGGGATCAGTTAATACTTTTGTTATTTTGTGAACTTCATATGTAGACTTCTCTTGTAAACTTGTACTCTAAAAGTCTTTTGTCCTAATTGTAAACCGATCATTTAAAAAAAAATACCCAAGCCAGTTAAAATCCGACCTGATTTAACTTATAAGAACGGTCAAAAACCCCCAAATCAAAAATCCTCAAATTCATTAGAACAATAATTTCGCAAAAACCAAATTCCACCAAATCTTCGAGTAAAATGATGACCAATGAGTCTGCTTCTTCGTCTTCAGCGTCTCATACTCGTCCTAGAGGAAGAGGTAGGTTTTTCGGAGTCCCTAAGAGATGTTGTTGTGGAAGATTCATTTTGGCATTGATCTCAAAATCAGATGCCAATCCGTACCGGCATTACAACCATTGTGGTTATGTTGCAACTCATAAGGTAAGATTGATTGTTGTTCATGTTTTTTTTTGTTTGGCATAAATAAAAGACTCATATTATTGTTAATTGCTTTGTAGCTTAAGAATGATGAACACATTTTCAAATGAGTTGATGAGGCATGTTTAGCTGAGATTGAGGCTCTGCAAATGAACAATGCAAGACTTGAGGAAGAGGTGAAGGAGATTTTTTTATCCGAAAGAAAAGAAATAGCGCAAATCGTGGTGGCCGAATCAAGGAGAGTGAAGAAGATGATGATTGTTGTTTTCATTATATGTATGGTTATGGTTAATGTATTTGGTTGATCATGGTCTTGGTTACTTTTTGGTTGTTGTTTTTTTTTTTTTTTTTCCACAAGTTTACTACTCGATGTCTACATTAGAAGTCTACTATATAAGTCTACCTGACAAAAGTCTTAATGATAACAGCATAGGCCCTCTGTAGTACAGAAAATGTCTAGTGTAGACTTCACTACAATCGAAGTCCTTTAAATCTCAACAAAGTCTGAATTGATGTGTCATGTTCTCACTTTATCGAGAAAGACATGCAAAAGTTTTGAGTTTTCACATGTTCATTTACAGTTTTCTTAAACGTTTCAAAGGTATTAATCAGTATTTTGACTATCAAGTCATGTCTCTTCGTCTCTACATCTATAGATCACGTATCTACATCTATATATACGTCTCTTCGTCTCTACATCATTATCCTCGTCTCTTCGTCTCTACATTTATATCAGAGTATTCTTCGTCTCTACATCTTTCCTCTTCCTAACTTTGTCACGATGAATTTTAGGACCGCACGAATTCGCCGTGATATTAAGGAGTTGAAGAAAGACTTCCCTAGGATGAAGATCATCGAGGATAATAATTATTTACGTTCGTTGTTGTATTGCAGATTTCCACGTCATATTCTTTATTAATTGCTAATATGGTCTTTGATGATACATATTACCATTTGGAGATTCCTATCGATAGACCCTCGGAGACTCCATATGATAGAGGAGTTTATTGGATTAACGACAGATTTCCCCCTGAGTATCCAATGAAGGCGCTGCAGGTGAATTTCAAAACAAAAATCTACCACCTTAACGTCAGTGCAAGAGGAGCCATTGACCATGACATTTTAAGAGACTTAGCCTGGTCTCCTGCGTACCGTCCGTTTAAGGTTTTGATGATAATTCTCGACCTCATGGCTTCCCCAAACTTTGAAAATCCTTTACCGGTTGACGTTGCCGAAATTTACCAGAATGACAAGGACAAGTTTGATGAAACTACATGAAGTTGGAAGGAGCAATATTCAATGGAGTAAGTTTGAACACATAGTTAAACTTTATAATAACTTAAGTTGGGAAATGATAATATCTTAAATTTGAATAAAAATTCGAACATGGTAATAACAAAACACTAGATAAGAAGTCTACTACCGAAGTCTACAACCGAAGTCTACCTTACACAAGTCTCTAGGAAGTACACATGAGTACAACATAAAAAGAAGGCAACATAGGAAGGAGGATTAAAGTACATAGTTTGGTTTACTATAACATGGTTGTTTGCAGTTCGTACAATTGTACGTGGGATTCATCTTTCGGGGTTTAGTCCCTTTCTTCTTTGCGATTTCAAGCTAAGTTTGTCATCTCGACTTCTTTTTCGACATCGTTTGGGACCAATTTCAGGAGGTTGGCATGATACCTCCTGTTTGGAACATTGGACGGCGTCGTTTCTACGCAAAATGCTTCCAGCGTACGCCGCATGTAAATACTCTCTTTCGTAAGAAGGACAAATAACTGCAGACACATCTTGACGGCACTTGATTAAAGCCGCGTAAGCGTGTGAGCAAGGTATCTTCTTGGTTTGAAAGACACCACATGTACATGTACCTTGGCCCAAATCAACCATGAAATTACAGCTTCCTCCCTTCACGTAGAATTTCTCCTGATTGATGCGTTCCGTTGTCATGGACGACGTGAAATGCTCACGTATAGTCAACAAGTATTCAACACCTCGACTATAGCGTGTTGGTAGACTCAACGCATCCTCTAGCCTTTTGTAAAACCATCTTCCTAGTTTGGATCGGATAAATTCCAAAAAAATGCTATTGGAAATCCTCGAGCTACCTTAAGTGCTGCATTGATAGATTCGGCCATGTTACTCGTCTTGATATTGTACCTTAATCCGACGCAATGCACCCGTGACCACAACTTTGGACCCGCGTTCTCCAAGTATGTTGCGAGTTCTGGCTTTACGGTGCATATTGCGTCCATATATCGGTCATAATCTTCCGCTGTATACGCATACGCAGCCCCTTTCACCAAGTATAAGAGATCTTTTCCCCTATGAAGCTTCACTATATTGGATTGAAGGTGATAATAACAAATGCCACGTGTTACCAACAAAAATGCCTTCTCACACGCATTCTTTATCGACTCTGCCATATCCGAAATGATCACCAACGGGCATCCACCCACTACACAATCACTCAGTTTGGTAAAAAACCACTCTTACGAAGCATTATTCTCAATATCAACAATTCCAAATGCCAAAGAAAAAAATTGAAAATTAGCGTCTTGTGCACATGCAACTAACAAAAATCCCTCGTACTTCCCACATAAATGCGTCCCGTCAATAATAATTACACGTCGAAGATACTTCAAACCCTCGTCTGAGGCTCCAAACGCTATGAAAATATACTTAAACCGGTTTTGTTGATCGGTGATTGTTCCCGGATTCGCTTCCTTGATTTGATGAAGATACGATGGGAGACTTTCGTATCCATATTCCGCTGTTCCCCGCACCAATTCACACGCATGGACTAATGCCCTATATGAAGTAGTGTAATCCAAATTCATGGCAAACATTTGTTTCATAAAATCTTTGACGTGTTCCAGTGTAATTCCATTAATTATTCCAACACGCTCTAAGAAAAGTCTTCCAATGTATTTGGCAGTAGCACGTTTGCGGTGAGCCACTCGATCATCACATGAACATGTATACACATTGATATACTTTGTCACCCAAAACCAATTTGCTTCATTCTTTACAGCCGCTTTTAACCTCCACTTGCATCCTTTCACGCAACAAATGGCCACAAATAGAATTGGTGTAGACTTCAAAACCTTATATGCAAACCGTAGCATCACAGAAGTTAATTGCAATTCTCGAACTAGCTCCTCCTTGCTACGAAAACTTTGTGTCACAAGTATCTTATCGGACCATGTTAAAACACTCAAATGGCCACTTACATCTCCACATTGAACGTCGAAGGAGATATCTTCTTCATCTTCGTCTTTCACTTTTCCATACTTACTATAATCATCATCAATATCTTCTCCATCCTCTTCTTTCACATCTTCTTCTTGCACTTCACCTACATTAGACCCATGTTGATCATTAAACCCATCCTCATCCTCATCGTTTTCTTGATTTTCATCTTCATCGTTTACTTGATCCTCGCCCGTTTCTTCATCTCCGTTGATATCACAATCACGATCCGTAATTTTGGTTTCCATCTCAAACCGACTCGAGACACAAAGACATAACAGATGCGTTCTACTTAGCTTCATCAAACTTTGTACTTGCCTGTCGTTTGTGACGCGCATCAGAGGTGTGTCATGAAGCATATGTTGCAGCATTGAAGTAGGTAATGAATAAGTGTGCTTCACCACCTCTAATTTTTTATAGGTTATAATCATTTTGTGTCATTTCAACAAGTTCCTTATGCGTAAAATCATCGCAAAAGACAAACATTCTCCCTCCTTTATGATTATCCACCTCAAAATGCCACGTACCATATTTCATAATCCAATCTCCATAAACAACAGGTAATTGAACAACCATCTATAAATAAAAAACATATGAGGGTTAGTTAACACCAATCAAAATTAAAACGTAGACTTCCTGGAAGTCTGTAAAAATAACCTAATTGGTGGTACAAATATAAAATTGAGTTTGATATGCAAACCTTATAACTAAACATGTCCAAAGCATACTCAATAACTATTATGACTCATGTGTAATCTAAACATTTTTAAAAAATGATGAGTAATTCTTAAAAAAAATGCATTTTAGAGTTTATGTACAATGTAGACTTTTGGGAAGAAATGGAAGTCTACGTTGAATGAGCTAGCTAGTCACCAAATGAAGAAATTAGATTTACCTCATAAATATTAGTCTTAAACAAGTCCAACTTATAAAGAGGATAAAGAAATACGTACCGTACATGTGAGACAAAAAAAAACAAGAAATCTCTTTCTAGAATGACATATAATCAAGTTTTAAAAAACATTGTGCATTGTAGACTTTCGATTATTTCTAAGACTTCCGGTGTAGACTTCTAAGCAGTCAATGGAAATCTACGTTGAATGAGCTAACTAGTCATCAAATGAAAAAATTAGATTTACCCCATAAATATTAGTCTTAAACAAGTCCAACTTATACAGAGGATAGAGAAATACCACACATGTGACACCAAAAAAAACATGAAATCTCTTTCTATAATGACATATAATCAAGTTTTTAAAAACATTGTGCATTGTAGACATCCGATGATTACTAAGACTTCTGGTGTAGACTTCTGAGCAGTCACTGGAAGTCTACGTTGAATGAGCTAACTATTCACCAAATAAAAAAATTAGATTTACCCCATAAATATTAGTCTTAAACAAGTCCAACTTATACATAGGATAGAGAAATAAGTATCACACATGTGAGAACAAAAAAAACAAGAATTCTTTTTTTAGAATGACATATAATCAAGTTTTAAAAAACACTGTGCAATGTAGACTTCCAATTATTATGTAGACTTCCAGTGTAAACTTCCAATGTAGACTTCCAAGGGTGTACGTTTGCATCCCAATGTAGACTTCCAGGAAGTCTACACTGTAAGTCTACGAAATGTAGACTTCTTGGAAGTCTGGAAAGGTTACTTCTGCATTTGACCAGAGGTTTGACTTTTTTTTGCAGACTTCCAAGTATGGACATTTTTGCATTTGACCAGAGGTTTGACTTTTTTTTTTGCAGACTTCCAGGAAGTCTACACAGGAAAGTAGACTTCCTGGAAGTATGCAAAGGTCCGTACAGGTCAGTTTTGCAATCGCGATATTTTTGGGAAGTCTGCAAATCTAAAAGTAGACTTCTTGGAAGTCTACACGAAAAGAGGGGTTCGTTTTGCATTTGACCAAAATACGTAGACTTCGTGGAAGTCTGCACAGAAAAGTAGACTTCCTGGTAGTCTGCACAGAAAAGTAGACTTCCTGGTAGTCTACAAATATTGGTCAATGTTTTAATTTTGGTCAAATGCAAAACTAACTCTTTTTCCCCGTGTAGACTTCCTGGAAGTCTACATGTCATGAAGCAAATGCAAAACTGACCTTACTTTTATGTAAACTTCCTGGAAATCTACACAGAAAATATCAAACCTCTGGTTAAATGCAAAACTAACCCCGTCCACGTGGCACTGATTTTTTGTTCCAAAAGAATCATGTAGACTTCCTGGAAGTCTACTTCAGGTTTTTTTGCATAAATGGTCAAATGCAAATCTAACCTCTTCGTTGACTTGTAGACATCCTGGAAGTCTACTCGTCTGAACCAGATCTGAAATTTCGATTTTTGCAAGTTTCGGTACCTTTTCACACGTTGAGCTCATTTTTCGCTTCCTCCACCACCGGAACTTGGATATCTAACTGATATTAAAGTATCTCTTGTGTCGTAAAGCAAGATTTGCGAGAAATTAACCCGTATTGATAAATTATTTTTGAAACAAAACTTACAAAGATTTATGGATGAAATTGTAGAGGGGAAAAAAGGAAAAAGGTTAGAAGGATTAAATCAGACCATTAAAAGCTCGAAAATCAGTTGTTGAGTCATTAAAAGCTCAAATTGGTTGTTCATGGTGGTTGGAAAATTGATGAAGATGGTAATTCTGTAAATAAGTTGATTTCTTTGGGATTGTTGAGATTTTTCATCTTTATTTGGAAGTCTACGTAACAACAAGGAAAGTCTACGTAATGACATTTTTACAAATACATAGATAGTTTAATGGCAAAGATTCAAAAAAAAAAAAAAAAAAAAAAGATATATAGTTTTGCATTTGACCCCAAAAAAGGGATATATTTCAGAAATCATCTCGAAAAATTATTTAAATATTGATGGGAGACATATATGGGTATTGGACCACATCAAAAGCGGAAAGCAATAAAAAGAAAAGTCTTATGCTGATATCCTTAAAACATTATATTTATATAAAATTTATCTCATCATGCCGTTTTCCACAACCGGAGCACCCATTGCAACGCCGCCGTTTTGACGTTCAACGTTTCCGTGCCATCCTAAATAAGTTAGTTGTTTGGTTAAAACAGAAAATTGTGTTATTGTCAAATATTGAGCTTGTATTAAGGACTTAAGCAATAAACAAAATAAAATAATACCGAGGGCGACATCGAAACCGCGGTTGTTGAGCTCGCGATAGGCTTGAGTTAAGGCACAAACCTCACAAAAGAAATGTAAGAGACAATCTTCACAATCGTCACCCTTAAGATTGTATTGTTTTCTCATTTTGGTTCGGTAAAAGCAGGAGTAGATGCATCCACAACCCGTGACACACGCTATTAGCATGTACAACGCACCGGCCGTACCGCATGCTGAAATTAATTATCGGTTAAATACTATAAACTAAACTGATTCTAGATTTGTTTCCGTTAATAGTTTGATATGATTAAGAAACTCACAAGTGGAACCTCGGTCTACAATCTCCGCAATCTGGCCAAAGGTTATACAAGGACACCAAAATGTTATACAACCTACAAAAATTTATAAATTTTAATCTGTTTGATTTTATAAAATCTTCTAATTAAATGGCTCTAAAATTGATAGATATTAAATCTTATAAGCTGATAACTATAGCAAAAAACTCATAAAATATGTGAGATAAATGTACATATTTGTGCTGAATTCTAACTTTGAGAATATCTACAGAATTCCAAATTTATTGAAAAAAGAAAGAATATTTTACAGTTGGGCAAATCGGAGAAACAATCGCAGAAACCGGTGGACCATTCACCGGTAGCTTGAGGTTTTCCGCCATGCATGCCTTGAACCTGCATCTCTCACTCTGTTAACTAGTTATTAAATAAGATAAAAGAAAATAACTTCAGACTTGAGCAAGAGATTGTGAAATACACTTAAGTGTAGTGATGATATTTATAGTGATGGTATTATTTTAATTTTTAGAAGGAAAAAATTTGGTAAGAATAAAAATGGGGTATGCGTCGGCTTCTTCTCTACATGACTACGTTAGAAATCTTATCCACATGTAAACCAGTTAAAATAAATTTTAGTAAATACATCGTATTCAGTTTATGGCATTCTTCCCTGAGAATTTGCATGATATGCAACTTTTGGCATGTCACTATACAGTTATGCCATCGTTCAAAAAATTTTGCAAAAATACGTTATTTTTTAACTTAACTTTTATATTTTTTGGGTTTGAGTAAACTATTGTATATTTAGGGTATAGTTTATGGAGATAGAGTTTAAGGTTTGGGTTTTAAAAGTGAGAAAAAAAATTAATGATTTTGTCTTTTTCAACAATAGATGGCATGTTTGCAATAGATTTTCAAGTGTGACATATTTATTAAAAAAGAAATTTTCAAATATGTCATGTTTGTAATTTTTCCTCCTTGTTTTCTTCCTTTCTCGCTCAAGATCCACATTTCCATAAAAACTCATGGTAACTAAGATGGCACATGGGATGCAAAGACGAAAGCCTTCGGGTTTTTTTTTGTCATCTAAGTGAATATATAAGGCAAGAGGTTGAATTACACAGTTATTTCAAAGGAAACAGAGGCTACACTTAGCCAATGTTTCACCAAAAACTGATATTCAAATAGTAGGCTAAGAAACACTAGTTAGCCTAAATTATCCTGATCCCAAAAAAATTTTAACCACCTTGGAGGATCTCTAGCCACATATGAATTCCTTCTCCCATCTTTAACAACACTATAGGCTATCCTCCATGCACCTTGGTTCGGTTGTGCTTCCTCTAGCTCAATTTTCCAGTCCTTTATCCTATTCAATACCAAGAGAAATTCAGAGATGGTCTTAGAGAAAGACGGTCAAGCTTGTGGTCTCTCCATAGCTTTCACAAATTCAGACACCACTGTTCCAAAGCTCACCCTTGATATTTTTGATCTACCATACATTGAAAGGCCCAAATATGAACTTGAAATTTTGCCTCATCTTTGGTTTCTGTCTGAGCAAAACATCTTCTACTGTGTAACAAAGTTTTACCCACAGAGTTCCTTATCACCCAAGCTGCCCCACATTCCTTAGATTCCTTAGACCAATCATGTTGCACTTGATCCAAGGTTCTTGTGGCCTTCTCCATTTCTTTTTTTAATCACACTTTCTTCAGAGGAATATTCAACTCCTCCTTCTTATGTTGAGAGTGTATAAAGAACCAAAGCTCAACCTCTTTCATAGCCTTTTCCACAACCTCATTGGCAGATATAACTTCCCTTCAAAGAAAAGACCATTCCTATTTTTCCAAACATACCACATAATTCAAGGAAAGGACCTACGCATCTCCACAGGATTTGTCTTCAATCTAACCTTACTCAGGAGATAGTGGATGTTGGAAAACAGAGATACTTCATCTCAACTGATCAGCTCTCTGTGCTTCTCTTTATGTGCAAATCAATACCCGGATTTGACTGAGTACTCACAACTTCTGTTAAACCTCCATATCCAAAAGTCTTTCTTGGAGACAAGAGGTCTTATCTAGAGAATGAGATTAATATCCTCTTGGAAAAATAGATCATTTAACTTCTCCATATCCCAAGTTCTAATTTCCAGGCTTAATGATTTGGTTCAATGATTGGCAGATATCAATGATAATATTCTTTATAAAAGGAGTTCTCATCTGCTCCCCATCTATCCATCTATCCGTCCAAACATTGATTGATCTACCATTCCATATCTTCTTTTTAATTCCTTCTATCAAAAGAACCCTACCATATATAATGCTTTTCCAGCCAAAGGATTGTCTTGAACCTTCTATAGATTGCAAGAAATCACAATACTCAAAGTACATGCTTCTGAGCAGTCTTGCCAAAAGATATTCTGAATTAGTTAGAATCCTCCAGACCTACTTACCTAGAAGGGCATGATTGAAACATTGCAAATCCTTCATACCAATTCCACCAAGCTCCTTACTTAAGCATAGCTTGTCCCAAGTTATCCAGTAGATCTTTCTTTTATCTTCACAAGCATTCCAGAGGAAATTAGCCATAGCTCTAGTGAGAGTCTTGATAGTAAGCACTGAAAGCTTAAAACAAGACATGGCATTAACTGGCATAGCCATTGCCACAGATTTAAGCAATATTTCCTTACTTCCCTGAGACAACATTTTTCCAAACTACCCTGACAGTCTATCTTTGAGTCTTGAATGAATAAATGCCAACACGTCAGCTTTAGACCCACTGAAACATTTAGGGAGCCCCAAGTAGGTACCAGCTCTTCCTTCATTTACTATCCCATTAATCAATTTTACCAAAGCTTTGACTTCCTCCTCCACGTTGTCCCCAAAGGTAATTGAAGATTTATTCAGATTTATAATTTGACAAGTGGCTTCTCCATAAACCTTGTGGATCTCGATCAGAGTCTTTACCTCACTTTCCTCAGCTCTAGAAAGGAATAGGCTATCATCAGCAAAAATCAAGTGATGAACTGATGGAGCCTTTTCCGAGATGCTAATACCATGAAAGTATCCATTGCTTTCAGCTTTTCTAAGCAGGTGAGTCAACTCTTATGTGCATAAAATAAAAAGGTAGGGAGAAAGGGGATCACCTTGCCTCAGACCTCTCTTAGGTTTAATGAGACCAAAAGGTTGGTCATTGATCAAGACAGAATAAGAAACATAGGTCACACAAAACATGATCCAGATGACCCATCTAAAGTGAAATTCCATAGAAGTAAGCAATCTTCTCAAATAGCTCCATTCCAGTCTGTCATAGGCCTTGGACATATCAGACTTAATAGTTAGGGACTCCTTTGATAGCTTCCGATGAGTTATCAGACCATGCATCAATTCATGGGCTATCAATATGTTATCCGAAATAAGCCTCTGAGGAACAAAAGCAGACTGAGCTCTAGACACTATATTTGCTAGGAAAAACTGAATTATCTTAACCAAAATTTTGGAGATGATTTTGTAACTAACAGTGCAAAGGTTGACAGGTCTCAAATCTACCATCTTTGTTGGTTTGGAAGTCTTTGGAATAAGGCACAAAATAGGTGTTTTTCCATTCCACTGGGAATACACTTTTCCAGAAGAACTCCTTGAACTCCTTAATAACATTTGGCCCAATGATACCCTAATAGCTCTCAAAGAAGAATCATGTCATCCCATCAGGACCTGGGCCACTAACAGCCTTTACTGAGAATACAACTTCAACAATTTCTTCATTTGTAACCTCTTTAATCAATTAAGAATTCATATCATGAGAAACTAAACCTTTGAAACCTTGAAATAACTTACTGAAGTCGGAAGGATTGGAGGAGCTAAAAAGGCTTTCAAAGTACTTAACCACAACATCTCCTTTAGCTCCTTAAAATCTCTGAAACACACTATTAACATCCTTCAGTTTCTCTATTCTCTTTCTGTCCCTATCTACTTTGACTGAGTTGAAGAAGAATTTAGTATTCCTATCATCCTCTAGTACCCAATGATCCCTACATCTTTGGATCCAGTTGTAACGCCCTCAATCATTGGTCAATGACCGTTGATCAGAGGCGCTACGTATTGCCTCGAGAACACACAATCCTAAGGCCCGAGAATGAATCAAGGGACCTAAGACCAGCCATTACCGGGACAGTTTACCTGACTGACCCGGTCCTAAGACTTTGCAACCCGAACCAAGCCAGTGCGGATGTTCTGGTCCGAACAAGATCACGCAGCAACGTTGCTTACAATTTTAGAAAGCATTCCCTTTTTATACTTAGTATGTATTTTATACGGAAAAACTCTTGGAAAGCTATATACGTCGGATCCGAGGTTCAAATCCGTACATAATACACACTAAGCATTTGCAAGATCAACAGAAAACCTACTCTGGCTTTTCTAAGTTCAAATCTACCCACTACAAGCTTTCCCTCTAAGGTTACCTGCGAACAAAAGTGGTGGGATGAGCAATTTTGAAATTACTCAGTGAGTGAAGCCTAATATACAACCAACCCCAATCCCCAAAGCATAAAAAAAAAGCAACAAGCAGCAAGCAAGTAGAACAAGCATTAATCGAAGAACAATGCATTAACCATGCGAGTCCTAAGGCAAACCGATTCTACATGCAATGCAATTTGTTTTAAATTCCATTAAGGCCTTGCGGATCCAACACTTGTTCTCGGAACGGGATGTAAGATACGAAGTCAAACAATTCCCTGAGTCGAAGTCCCATCTCAACTCGAATACATCGTCATGTATCATGGCTCATGGGAGCGAAACAAGAATCGGCCATGGTGTGATAGAACGTCGCACGTCTTTCTTCGGGAATGAAGGACTGCTACATCATGATATCACACATGATGCAATCCAAATACATCAACCTAATGTATAAACGATCCAACAACATAGCAATGCACCTATTGCTACTGCTATAACAACAACGATCCAAGGATAAGAGCAACTATGTATGCGAAACTAGCAAGTCACTAAGACATGAAGCTAACTAAACAAGCATTGAAGTTTTAACCCACGTTATCAAGCTCAAAAACTATTGCAAGCAAAGAATCAAACACATAGTAAGTATCTAAGTATTTAAACCAAAAGGAAACAAGGAAACCCCACGGTGACCCTACTCATCTAGTCACGGGACTCCACTTACTCTTAAGGCGTCAAGGCTTGGAGATGCTACGAACTCCAGCCGCTCCTTAGACCGCGGATCCTGGCGCTAAGGGACACAATACTAGGTCAAACATTGAACCAGTAAGGTTTAGGGTAAGATCTAAGGGAACATTGAGTCTTACCTTAGACTTAAACGGACAGAGCTTTCCTTGATCTATTCTTATCGAGACACACTTAGATATAGGACTCTCAAGGGGTTACGGGACCAAAAGAGACAACTCTCGGGTTTTTGGGTTAAAAGGACCAAGATTTCCCTAAGGATTTTTGGATCAAAAGGGACGGAACAATGGGGCTATCTCTCGGATTCTCGGGAATAAACGGACAGAGAGTACTCCTTAGGAGATCTCGGACAAAGGGGGTGAGAAGGGGGAAAAATGACCAAGGGTCACTTATATATATAGCCGAGGGTCGGGGATGTGGCCATGCCCGCGTGTCGACACGTATGAGGCACATGTTGATCCACGTCCGAGAGGTGACGTGGCCGATCCCTAGCCGCACCTCGCATATACCTGGGTAGAAGTGTCAACATGGCTCGCTCTTAGCTAAGTCTCGCACAAACCCATGTGGAGCACCGACGTGGTTCCCGGAACGCCAGTTCCCGGAACGCCACAAATTTTCTAGGGTCTAGGCTCGTTATTACCTCGGGCCAACCTCGGGTGGTCTCAGGCAGCCTCGACCCGCGGTACATGGCTTATCCGAGGCCTCATGTACTGTGGCCTTGATCGTGTACCAAATCCGTCCATTAGCTCTAGGTTCTTCCCAGGAACATATTCCGTGTTCTGATCTTACGTACCGCGAGACACGGATCGAGACCTGACCCATTCTCTTGGCCAATCTCCTATTTTCTTGCTAAGATCTTCCTTTCTAAGTCTTTTATGCTTCTTTCTATGTCTTAAGCATCTGTTCCAACATGTTCGGCCTCCGGTCTTGGACTTTCACTAGGGAGGCCGGCCATGGTCCTTGCAAGGGTCATAACATCAGTATTCTTCTTCTTTCTTGTAAGCAAACATTAGCTTCTTTTTCAGATATATGATATGATTAGTACAAGGAAAGATGTTAGGCTGTTGAATCTCTAGAGCAATCTGAATTTGGGATATGTTATCCTGAGAATTGTGCTTGACTCCTTTTTCCATCTATTCAGACATTTCCTTACTTCTCTCTTTCTTTCTTATACTGACCATTTCCTCCTTTATGGTCTATACTCCAACATTTGAGAACCAAAGACATATTAATCAGTGTCTTGTCAATTCTGATGCTCCCATGATATGTTTCATGAGCAGCTATCAAACTTATAAGAACTAGTCTGTGGTCAGAACCTCTTATCCAAGAAAGCTTGATTTACCATTGGGAACATTTTGCACCAATCTTTATTCCCAAAGCATCTATCTAATTTACACCGTATATATAATTTATTTTTCTAAAATAAAGCTAAACCCCCACTCCTACCTATAGAATCAACGGTATAAACCCTATCATATCCCAGCCATACTTGCATATCCACCAACCCATTTCTATTAGCTAAAGTCTCCATAAGGAAAATCATCTCAGGAAAGTGTTTTTTACGCAAATCCCTAAGACACAGAATAACTGTGGGAGTTGGATTCCTACAATTAGATTTGTCGGGTTCGCGGAAGAGCTGCAAAACTTCTAGTTAGAAATCACAAGAACAAAAGTAGAGAAGAGAATTTTATTAGTTGTGTAGCTGTAAAATAGTACAAGGATTTCTGCTAAGAATTTGTCATTCCTTCTAATGAGGGTGATATAACAATATATATAGTAAACTAAGTCGGCTAGGGTTTTTGCTTGAGCTGCACTTCTTAAGTCGTTCGGCCCACCTGTGATTCGGCTCGGCCCAATTATTTGGGTTGCACCGAATTGGGCCTGGTAAGTTGAAGTCCATTATGTAAGTCGGTTCATCCGATTTGTTTCAGTATCATAGGTGGTTTTTGGGTCTTCTAACCGGTTGGTGGATCCTAGGCATTTTTGGGTGTTCTCCTATATTCAGACTTAGTCATTTTTGTCAGTTGATCTTCAAGGGATGGAAATTGACCCCTACAGTTAGCCCCTAGCTTGGATTTATCAGTTTTGGTGAAGCCAAGATATTGGTGAAAGTCTAAGATCAGACAGATGAAATTGCTCCAACTATCTTTGGAATAGCTTGTTGTCAATGATGAAGACGTATAAGTGTGTGAACGAGCCTTGGTAAAAACCTTGTCTAGAAAACCCGGTGGGAAAAAACTAGATCAAGGAAAAAAGTGCATAAGTCACACACTTGTTCTAGTCGTCAGTGTCGCCGAGCTCCCATGTTCAGTTTCTGATTTGGTCAGTTTTGTTAGCATGTTCTCCGAGCCGTTTGGTGTAATGAAAACCGTTGCACTGTGGCGCGGCTTGAATATAAGTTTTAATCAAAAAGGTTTAAGCTGATAATAGCGTCGCTGTTAACGGTGTCGCCTTTAGTAGGGTTGATTTTTATTTTGTTCCATAATATGGTCGAGCCATTAATCTGTGGGGTTTCCGTAAGGCATACTATGAAAATAATCAAGCCGTTCACGATATTGCCATTGCTAGGCTTCAATCCGCGGCGTCACTGATGATTTTGTGCCAGCGACAATGGGTTCCCCATCGTAACTCGAGCCGTTAACCAAATCGGTGTATCCAAGATTCGCCATCCCTAGCTATTATACTGTCGTAGCCCGAGCTACAAGTCATGGATTCGCTATCACTGTCTCACGGATGTGCTGCGACTATAATTATCACGAGCCATTGAATGGTTGCACCATGATAATCGGTTGCACCGTGATTATCGGTTGTACTGTGATTTCGATATATTAAACGGTTGGTGGTGATGCCGAGGTATGAGTAATCAAGTCGTTCTAGTAGACCATCCGAGCTGAAGTTCAGGTCTTTAACCAAGTCCCCGAACCATCCAAGTCCTTGGCAATTCCAGCTAATGAAACTCATCAAATCTTGGATAGTCCCTCATTTAGACCATCTCTGGCTTGTGGTATCTAGTACCAGGAGGGCCATCCTCAACTTCATTTTATGCTTGTCTTTTAACTTTCAAACCTTCCATTCTTTCTTGTGTCTTAGGAGGGGTTATTCAACTGTGTATTTTAAAGTATTGTGTTGAATTTGTATTTGAGAGTATTCTATTGGATTGTGATGGATTCCCCCATGATAGTTTGGTATTTTGATTATTTTATTGTATATGTATTTTAAAGGATTTTGTTTAAATAACAAAATAGAGGAATGCACGAAAAGTATTTTTCTAACGCAACCGTACGCAACTTTAAACAAGATTGGTCTGTTTATGAACGATAATGACTATGGTTATGCAAAGATGCCTAAATTTGATTATCCATTTTAAAATTAAAATGATTTTGATAAGGGGTTCTCATTAGATTTTGATGATGAAATCAAATTAATAGAGCAGTCGAAATAAACAAAAACCTATCAAATTTTATATTCCACATTTTGTAATCTCGAGAATAATAACCTTTGAAGAGAACGAAGGGGTATAACAAGAAGACATGATTTTGCAGAGGAATTCAAAATCTCCCACATGTAAAACCTATATGAAATGATCTGTTACATTTTCAATGGGAAAATTATGATAGACTTTAAACGTAATAGTATTTTCACACCAGTTAATTTCATATCGGAAACATATCCACATAACAACAAAAGCTTTATATAAAGAAGGACTCAGCTTCAATCCTGCTTAACCCCACCAGTCTCCTCCGCGACAATAGGTTTCGCTATTGTTTATGTACCTTCAGTTCCAATTTCCGCAACCTCCTGTTAAACAAATGCAACAACATATAAGACCGGAAACTCGAAATTCAGATAAAAACTGAATACCGAGATTCAAATGCACCCACAAGTAAGACGGAAAACTCAAAAATCAGATATAAACTGAATACTGAGATATGGTCGGTAATGTACGTTCCTTAGAAGCTAATGGATCATGGCCTAATGTTGTATTGAAGTAATAACATAAAACATAAACTGATGCATGAAGAATGAAGAGGGCCAAGCAAATGAGTAAATGTTTAGACTTACTTTGGTGGCGTTGTCGTTTTTAGCAATTGGCTTGAAAGGACAAGCTGGAGGAGCTCCATCCAAACTGGCCGTAGATGAGCTCCATCCAAACTGGTGTGACATTGGTATTATAGCAATACTCAAATTCATCTGCAATTGTCACCACACCAATAAAAATGATATTAATTCACAATCTCCATCTATCTATCTTCTTCACAAAATAGAGCTAAAGAACTCTCAGCTAAAGGAATCCTGACACTAAGTGTGTTACTCTCGAGTTAATCGTATATAAAGACAGTCACATTTAAACTAAAAGAGTTAGCAACAGATGGAATCATACTTGAGTGACAAGAACAACTTGAGGAACCAAGAAGACGCTGAAACACGGCGAAGGCTTGCGGAAAAGGTAGGCGTAAAAATGCATCATAGCAATGAGGGTTTTACCAGAACCAGTCTCCAAGTACACAATTGTATTCTACTTCATAGCTTTCTCAAGCGCTTCTACTTGATAACTGGTAATAAAGCATAAAGACTATCATAATGGGTTCTTCTCTCTTAATAGTTCAAATTCTTAGAACAAAGCAAACCTTCTTCCAGATATTGGAGGAGAAGCAGAGTCTACTCTCTGAGTTTCCATGGCTATCTAAAACATGCAAAGCAAATATCAAAATTTTGTTTCAAGTATTTCAATTTCTCACAACCCATAAAAAGGAAAACTCTTCAAAATCGCTAAAAATCAACAAATTTTACGAAGATCAGACAAAAACCCAAAGGAAATGAAATCCATCACAATCCAATAAAATTGAACTCAATTTCACCAGACCATGATCCTCATATCCTATGTACGAAGAAGTGAAATTTGTGTTCATTATAAAATTTGCAAACCTTGTCCATCTTGCATATAACGAAGGCGAGGGAAGTAGCACCAATAAGCTTATATCTCTCAGGTAAGCTTTTCCATGGAGGCCAATTCTGTTGAAATTTGTTTCAGTACTCAAAACCTCGGAATCGAAATCTGGATTGGGAATCTAGGGAGGATCTTCGATAGGGTCGTTTTTAGGAAGCTTTTTGGTCTCTCTGACTCGTTAGGTACCACTGGTGGAGATATTAACCCTTGAAACCCTTGATTTAAGAAGCGAGTGATGGTGAGGGAAGAAGCGAGTGGTTTAGAAAGAGAGGAAGGATTGACTGTGTGCATGGGTGGGAGAGGAGAAGAAACAATTTTGGGGTCTCGCCATTGATGGTGGAAGCGAGATTGAAGAAGAAGATGAAGAGGGTTTATTTTTGTGTGAATCCATCAAAAGAAGAACCAAAAATGCCGTATTCATGTTCTTTGTATTTTTGAAGAAAAAATGTATCAAAATCCCCTGAAATCAAAATCTCCCAAAATCAACAATGAATTAAATAACACTTGTTTTTGTTGTATTTTAGAATACATCAATCAAATGACTAATCCAATAACAGTGGATTTTAATGTATTTCAATGGAATACATAATTGAATAATACAATTTTTTCTCTGATTATAAAATACATTAAAATACACAGTTGAATAACCCTTCCTTACTCTCCTCACACATAATCAAAGAAGGATCTCTAGCTTTAAGTCTTCTTATGCTTTTTGGTGGCCTTTTCTACCTTTTCCTCCTCTACCTTTGGTCCCAGAAGAGCTAGCTTCAAAGCAGCCAACCCTTGGAACCATTGAATCAGAGGAGAAGGAAGATAATAAGGAAGTAGCCAAACCTTCTTCACTAGCTATATGATTAGAATTAGGTTCCCATCTCATTGCAATACCTCCTTTGATTGCATCTTCCATCAGTTTAGCTTCTCCGGATGTCCTCTTCTCTTTTGGTACTGTATCACTTGATGAGTCGTATTCGAAAACTGGCATTTTTCCTTTGTTGATATCATACCCAATCACTTTGGCTGGCTCCAGCCTCAGAATGGTTTTTTGGGACTGTGGGTTCAGTTCAGCTTCTTTCACTGAAACCTTCACTCTATCATGTTTGACCAAAATGTTGTCCTCGTTATGAACCAACAAATATTGTCTGATGTTTTTCAACACATCCACTGCAATTCTTGGTCTTCTTGTCAATGGATCATTCCCAGTTTGATCATCATTAAGGACCCCATAAAGAGGATCATTTTCTTCGATCCTCTGTAACGGAGTGATGAGCTTCTGAACCTCTCCTCTAGCTCGTCTCTCTATCACAGCTTCTTTCTTATTTTGTAGTAACTCAAGACAGGCTCCTCTTTCATGAGTAAGCTTATGGCACTCATAACATCTCTTTTGAATCCTCTCATAATCATATCTTATTGTAACCACTTCTCCAGATTTTGTCATGTTAACCTTTGTTCTTCTAAGAGCTTTATTGACATCAAACAGAATCTTCACTCTTGCATAATCTTGGCTTTGAGCTTTAGAAGGATCATAAGCCACTTCCTTTACTTGATCAGCAAACTCACCAAGCCAAGAGATTACACCCTCCGTATTATTATTCACCGGCACATTACGAATTTGAACCCACAATGGTATGAAGTGAAGGAACTCCGGTGGAGGATTTTCTACCCATCTCTCTATGGCTAGAGTCCATTCATTGTATGTATGAACGCCTTTCTTCAACACCTCAATCAAACAATGTTCGTACTCAAAAAAAAATTGAAACCTCTCCTTTGAAAGCGCAATACCTCTAACTCGATCCAGCTTTAGCCATTTCCTTGGAATCGAAGATAAGGATTGCCATACGAACTCCAAATGGGTTGAGAACCCTGCCAATCAAGTTATTTCCATTGTTTTCCACCGACGAGAACTCCGGTAGATCAGGCATCGGCGTCGGTTCATCCTCTTCACCAACCTTCAATTTCGACATCGCTTTTTTCATCAACCTTAAGCCACTTCAACTTCACTATCAGACTAACCTTATACACACTCTCTGCTACTCTCCCTTTGGAAAGAACAGACTCAGAAACGGACCAAATTAGCTTCACTCCCCCAAGAACACTGACTATGAAATTAGAGAAACCCTAGATCCCCAATTCAATTTTGCTAAGAAATAGAGTTAAAGCCACCTATTTCCTTTGATTCCCCCAAGTATTACTTGTTATTACCCCAAAACTCAATTTCCTTTGGAGCAAACTCTCTAATTGAAAAGGAGACTCCTAAGCCCAATAAGGGAAAAGGTTAAGTGATCACAACATATTAAGCGAGGCTTTGTAAATTGATTTTCCGGGGTTTATATATGGATCATAATGGTTTATAATCAATTTTACACACATATTATTCGACTCAATATGTTATATTCTCTCTAATATTTTATTGATTTCATTTTTTCATTGATATTTCTTGACTGATTTCACAACATACAATATGTCCTGTTTGTTTGTTATCATCTAAAGTTAATCTTTTTAAGACAACCATTTCTATTTTTAGGGGCGTAATTCTAAACTGGAATTGTTGCGGTTTAAAGACCAATCATGAACAATTTTAAAATTTCAAGCTGTTTCTAATTTTCTACCCGGACAACTATACCTTCTTGTTTGATAAAAAATAGTTTAACTTCAAAATAGTTTTACTCTAAGATAAGTTTGTGTATGGCGTAAGATGTATTCCATATAGAATGTATCTATTTTGAGGGTTAACTTCTTTGTTTTCGTATCAATGTATGGGTTGATAATTCTTTTTTTAAAAGGGTATCTGTGGTTATAATATGCATGTTGCATTTTCACATAAACGAGTTAATCAATAAGCCATACAAAACGAAGGAAGTGGAGGTTTCAATCGGATTTTAAAGTGGTTGTATGTATATATCATCATTAATCTTATAGGCCCTGTTTTGTCTGTACCATTACTAAACATGGACCATGTATTATATGCTACTTCATCATTTGTAAGTCTATCGATGACTAAAAAAACCGTGTTGACTCGGAGAATATTGGTGAAGTCGTCCTTAGCATTCAGACAAATATAAAGGTTCCAACTTCCAGTCTATTATGACGTCTCCATTACGACGTCGAAATGAAATAGAAATGTAGAATGAAAAGATGGAACTAATCATAGAAAAATAACCGTACGATTGCATTATACTGAAGAATGATAATTTTGACTTCAGTAAGAGCCACCACATAAAATGTAAGAAATCTTTTATTTATAATATTTCAACATTTTCTATATATTTTAAATAGCGGAAGGCTGGTGTGATCTACTTCTTGAGCCACCATAGTAAGGTAAGATGATTATATATATTGTATAATAGATGAAATATATTGTATAATAGATGAAATCTCAAAACCTTGGATGTACGTCCGCTGATATAAGTTTAGAAACCCAACTTGAAGTTTAGACCACACTGAAATGTTGAGATGCTTCTTATTGAAATGTTGAATATTATTCACTCAATTTTGTAAACTTCTCAAGGAAGGGAAAGACGAGCGTAAGAGGCACTCATTTGGAAGTAATGGTGTCCAAGAATATCCAAAATACTACTACAGTATTTGCTAAAGAACTTTGTTTTTTTTGTTACTCTACTTAATTGTAATGAAAAGTACCTATCACAATTCCTAAACAATAGGTTTTAGTCTTTTGAAAAACTTAAACACATAACAAATAAATTGCCATCGAGCTGAAAAAGAAAAACCTTTTGCAGTTTAGTCCACAAACCAAATGTGTTAATGCTGATGGGCCTAATATGAGTGTTTCGGGCTTCAATGCAGCTATGATTCGCGGAATTTAATTTCGTGGACCATCATCATTTTATATTATATTTTCTATTCGTAATCGAAAGCGGTACAAAATTTTCAACTATTAGCTGCAATTGTATGCATAGTACAAAACTGTATAAAGTAGCTATAAAAAAAGTTGTACAAAAATGTTGAGTGAAACACTATTGTTAAAGCTTTTAGTATAGCTTTTGATTACTACAATCTAAAACATAACAAATTGTAAAATGGCTGTAAAATTATTAAGACGGTAACGATCTCAGCCGTTAATAGTTTCTTTATAGAATATATCAGATATATATATTTTGTTCTTTTGAACATATGTTTATATTTTTACACTGAAAAGCATTATTCCAAACACTCAATCCAACTTACGGTTTACTTAAAACATACCGGTTACAGAGAAATAAAACAGCTTCACGCACACCACTAGAAATTACGAATTGAATAAAAATCCAAAGAAATATGAAAAGAAAACAAAAATACGTAAGTAGATAATACACAAAGTTTACACCTTATATATAAACTACTGTTATGTTCCAAGAGTTCGGTTCCAGGAGCTTTAATAAGGCATCCCAGCCCTGCAGAACTGGTTTCCACACTTTGCAAAACAAGCTTTAGCTTCTACTTGTCATGACATGAGAGTATAAACTACTGCAAGTGCATGTTGTAGTAATGCATGGATCGAATCAACAAGAATCAAGTATCAAGCTACGCATTTCTTAGAATAAAGAGCTAAGACAAAAGTATAGATTTGTGTTCAATAATGTAAATGATAAATTAGCTAAACAATGTAACTTATGCATTAAAAGTGTTAGAATTTAGGAATATGCGTAGAAATTCAGAGATCATGAACCAGATAATTATTCAGAAAATAATTAAGCGGAGTCTCGAACTCAAACATGAATTTATAAGTAATATAATATCGTGGTATCAATCACATTATGTAACAACCTAAAATTATAAATTGTCGTTTGAACTTAGAATTCCAGACAAGCCTTAACGAGCATATTTGATATGTTCACAAATTGTCTCTATAGAGCTTACAAAACTCCAAAAGCCAAACGATTGAATAAAAATAATGTGTAGCCAAAACAATGGCTAAAAATAATATATAAATAGGTCTAATCACGTGCTGGTTGAATTCTCTAGTAAGGCCATTTCCAATGTAATACACCATATTTTACACTAAAATGGTGTTAGGTTTTACTCCAATATATTACATCATTTTCTACACCAAAAATGAAATATTTTAAATTTAACCTATCTACTTTTTTTTTAGTTTAATAAATTATAAAATCATTCAAATTTAACATTAAATATGAAAAGATAAATATAATACATCATATAAAATAAATGTATGTATAATAAATTTTGGTTTAATCATCATAAATATATTAGATTTGGGTTTAATTGTCATCATTTATATATGTTTCTCATTAAATTTGAAATTATTTATAAATAAAAAAAGTTTTACACCATTTTGATGTAGGATTTGGTGTTGGATTGGAGAAGATTTTACACCAAAATGAGATTTGGTGTAGGATTTGGTGTAGGGCTGGAGATGCCCTAAAATCTAGTCAAAATAGGAAAGACTGCAATTTCCTTTTAATTCAGCAAACCGGTGAGCAGAACCATTAAAATTTCGGTTACAATACGTTAAAATCGTAATATATCAGTAGAACTTAACTAGAAACATAACACAATTAAAAATATGTGAAAGAAATTAAACCAAACAGCGAATAACATTTGATTCATGGATAAAAACCCTTGAAAGGTTACAACACTTTTGCTAACGTTGTTGCGATCGTTTTTGTGTTGTTCTATCAAAAGATTGGAAAATATTAAATGGCTGGTTATTTGTTATGCGGTTATATATTGTTCGTGTAAAAATTTAGGTCTAAATAATAAAGAGATTAGATCCAAGTAAAATGCATCCTCTTTATTTTTTAATAAAGATGCTTTAAATTTAGATCTACTTTCTTCTAGGCACGTCTTCCGAGGCACCATTTCAACCACGAAACCACCGGGAATGGACCTCCCCCACAACCCTTTTTTTGTCGGACTCTCCCTTTAGGTAAGTCTCTTTCCTCCTTTCAGCCACCGTGATTCCACCTATCGTCGGCCTTCAAAGCGACGAAACTCTCCGGCGATCTCTGGCTTGGTAAAATACATTCTTCTCCGGCGATCTCCATGGGTTCCGGTGACAACATTGCAAGCTCTAATCTTACCGATTCGATGAGTGTGGCCGACCAGAATCTCTCGTCCATTCAATTGTTGATGGTGACTACCTCGATGTTGCAACCACCGGAGCCTCTGGATCCACCGAATCCTCCGGATCCAGCTGCCGCATCTTCGTCTTTGGTCGCCGCTCCCAAATCCCACCACCACTGTTGTCGCGTCTGCGATGGAAAAACCATCAACACCACCTGCTATCTTCAAGGTATGGGCCAAGCCTAAAATATTTGTTTTATCTCATTAACTTCAGGCCCAAATACTCATTATAAGCTCATTACGTTTGTTCGTCGTCATTGTACAGAGAGAGTATTGGTTTTATATGGGTTGAAGGTTTGTTATCAAGCGGGTTTTTCATCGGTTAATCCGGTTAAAACCAAGGCTCATTACGGTGTGATGTGTGCCGGATTTAACTCATCAACAATGCTATCAAGAAGGCTCAATAAGCCCATTATCCTCTCTTATGAGAGACAATTAAAGTTTTCTGGAGTCTCAAATCCTGTACATTCCTCCCATTGGGAGAGTATTCGTCCACTTCTTCTCTTAGTGAGAGTAAGATCTTTCTCGGATTCAATATCGAGAAACTCCCTAGCCGTCTCGACGAGACTCGGCGTATGGGTAGACTTCTAAAATCACCGCTAAAAGTGAATAAATCATCGTGGCTCTCCGGCTTAGCCACGAGCTTTATACCGACACATCAAAAAGTTGTTTTTGATTCGTTGTCGTATAATTATGTTAATGTTTCTCCTTTAGTTATTAATGATGTTATTTACTATGGTATGATTGGATGTAATTTGGATAGTTAAGATGAATGAAAAAAAAGAAAGTGTTCCTAAAATAAAAAAATCCAAGTAAAATCCGCCGAAATCTGAGCAGCACTGAGGAAAGTATGAAACTTTCGATACAATAATAACAAATCTCCAAGATGAAATAGTTACTCATGAACATTATTAAGTAGAGAATTAACAAATATGATCACGTTTTACACTAACATATAATAGTAATCATATTCAATATAATACTGGAGTATAATATATTAAGTCGGCTACCTCCCCACTATGTGTTATACACACTTATTTTCCAAGTGGTATTTAAAGTTGACTTTTCTTCTTAAGAACATGGTGTGGACTGGATAATTTTCTAAATGATCGTGGCGTCATGTGTTTTTCATTCCTACATATATAAATTTAGAACTAAATTAAAAAACGGTAAATTCCTGTATATAATACCAACAACTTTATATAATATGAAAGTACCGGGTCGTGTAAACGATTTCGATCTCCTTTAAACAAGTAGGGTTTTAAAAGTTTAAGAAATAAAGAATGTTTCCAATAGATTATACTGTTCAAAAGAGAGTTCCAGATCCTTTTCTCGAAAATTTCAGACGAATAAACTCTATAAATGCATGGAAAGTATCATAACTAGGAAAATTTACTCAATATTCTTATATATTCTCGATTTATTTCCTAAGTATTCTGAAGTCGGCGATTGGTCATGGACTCATGGATTCGGCCTCCAAACTTGAAAATGGGCTTTTTCGGTTGATTTATGCCTATTTTTTTATCTTCAAATGAATATTCGGCTCGGTTTAATCTTAAATCAGTCTGGATATACGGTGCCAAATCCGGTACCACCATATTACATTAATTTCGAATATCGATATTTGCGATACGTTAGTGACTTAAGACTCGTAAGTAACCAACACTATAAAATGAGTAATATCTAATGTATCCACTAAAATAAAGACAAGACGTTAATGTTGAATAAGTTGGAATATTGTCTGAGAATTTATAAAATGATAATAATTATTACGCGTGCGATATTTTCTTTTCGGATAATTTAATAATATTAGCAGAAATAATGAGAGTAGGCAAATCTCCACATAATTTGATGAGTCCCACCGTACGATTCTTTCGTAGTAGAGATTGCAACTGGTTTTGTCCGTCCAAAATCTCATTGGAACTTGGAAGTGGGAGCTACTTTAAGAATTTGATTGGTATACTCGCTGCCATTCGCAAACGCTGTATTTGCGGGCAATATTAGTTTCTAGTATTTAACAGTAATTATGAAAAACGGTTTCTACCATTCCATACCATTCCAAATCGTTTGCGGTTGCAGGCAGTTACGGGCGAATTTATTTTTTATTAGAAAATAAAATAAAATCTATTTAAAAATCAGAAAATATATAATAAATTTTAAAAAATCAAAATTTGAGTATTATAATTATGAAATATAGAAATAATTTGTCTTTTAAATTAGTAACCTATTATAATTTTATATTTATAACATTAATCTACAAAAGAAACAATTTTTCCATTAAATTATTACTTTCATCCAAAATAATAATAATAATAATAATAATAATAATAATAATAATAATAAACAATGTAAGTATCATATAAATGATTTTCTAGTATTTAATTTTATTGAATTAATAATTTTTATATTTTATTATAATAATATGATTTTTGATATTTTATAATTTTTTAATGTGTTTATATTATTAATTTATTAATTTATCACTACTACACCTACTGTCAACCAGTCCTAATTATTCTGCAAACGCATCAATATTTAACCGATGCACCATTCGTTCCAATCGTTTAAAAACGCTTGAAACCGTAATCGTCCGCTTCCGCAAACTTCTGTAACTGCAACCACAACCGCTGCGGTTACTCTAGTCAGGCTCTAAATGTTAGATAAGTATAGATTTTATATACTCCACATGTCAAACATAATAGTTTATAAATAAAAATACTGAAATGTCAAAAGTGAAATGAATATCTTATCTTACTAGAGTACGGGAAATAGGCAAAGGGAATTTTCTATAAGTAATTTGTAGAAAATAAGTATGAAAACGTTTTTCGAAACTAATGGATATATGTTAGATCTTCTAAAGTTCGATTCCCATTCTCAACCATGACTCATAATTCCTTCGGATCCTCCTCTTCCCACATGTTTAAGCTTTTGAAAAAAAAAACAATTTAATATGTAAGAGATAACTATGAACGAAAACATAAAAGATCTCATAACATTAAACAACCCTAAAGAATGTAGTTTCTTTTAAGGTACGGCTAAGAGTTGAAACTACCAAACCAAGCCTTCATTTACACACCAACCATGAATAAAATAGCACCAGACAAAATGATTAGTGGCAATAATGTGATTATAAGGAGTATTGTATGGGCAAACATGTAAAATCTCTCCACTCCCCCAATGCCTAGATAAACCCTCAAATTCTCTCATGGAACTAAACTCCCAAAACCGTAAAACAAAAACAGAGTTAAAACCTAAAAAAACATGGGCAGACTGTTTCATACGACGACGATTCTTCACTTAGCCACCTTACTCTTCATTTTTCGGACAATCTCAGCCGTCCGATTTCCTCCAGGACCGACACCAACCAACGACCTAGATTTCATCCGAACGAGCTGCAACGCAACGCTTTACCCTGACGTGTGTTACACGTCACTAGCTGGCTACGCCTCCACAGTACAAGATAATCCGGCGAGGTTAGCCAAGCTAGCAATCGGTGTCTCTCTCTCCCGCGCAAAATACACGGCCAATTACCTCTCCAAGCTCTCACGCGTCTCCGCCTCCGCGGCCGTCCACGACTGCGTTTCGAACGTCGGAGACGCCATGGAACAGATGCGTGGCTCACTCCGACAGCTCCGAGAGATTAACCACCGCCGTCCCGGAGCTCCCGCGTTTAGGTTTCAGATGAGTAACGTGCAGACGTGGATGAGCGCGGCGTTGACTGACGAGGAGACGTGTACGGATGGGATCACGGAGGAGATGGAAGACGGAGAGACGAAGACGGCTGTTTGCGAGAGAATCGCCGACGTGAAGAGGTTCACGAGTAATGCACTTGCTCTCGTTAACACTTACGCTAATAATGTTGCCTAAGCTATAAGTAGCTAGGTCTTGATAAAGAAGTTATAAAAATACTTGTATATAAGTATAGTATATAGTGAAGTGTGCTTAGTTGTTTTTTGTGTGTTTAAGGCTCTAAAATCGAGTTTACTGAGTTGGAACTCCGAGTTTGTGTGTTGCAATTATACATTAATCTATGTTTTAATTGTATTTAGTATATGTCGTATTTGTGTATATTAATGTACTCTACGAGGGGTTTGGATTTAATTATTGATGGTTTTGAACTTTTGATTATTACATTTTGGATATTATTTCAAACATAAACTCGATTATTTGGGTATAATGGGGATGAATAGGGAACCGTGATATGATTTAGGGCATCCTTATTGGAGACCCTAGAGGGTCTAAAGTGTGTGTTTTTATAATATAAAATTATTAAAATGGTTGTAAAATGAAGAAAAGGAGTGTTTTTGTGGGGTATATTGAAATATAAAATTAATAAAAATTGAGTAAAAAGAAGAGAGAGTGTTTAAAAGGGAGAGAGAGGGATCTAATATTGGATCTTTTGGAGAGTGTGTTTAAAAAGAAAAGAGAGTATTTAAATATAAAATTAATAAAAATTGAGTAAAAAGATGAAAAAGAAGGTATAAAGTTGAGTAAAAGGAAGAGTGAGTGTGTGTTTTAATAATTTTATAAGGCTAACCCGTGAGTTTGTCTATTTGTGCCCCACTAAATTCTTTACGAAAACAGCGTCTTGTCCTTTTTGTTCACGGAGATGCCAATGTATTCACTGTTTTATAAAAGAAAAATCTTGCCAATCGATAAGAAACAATTATAGTTGTGAAATTTTCTTAGATATGTTACATTTATTTGTATTGTTTATATAAACAATTATATGGTGTTTGATGGTGAACATAAAACGTAAATGGATTAAAGAAAATTTCACCGGCGACGTTTTGTGTTGTCATTAGGATTAGATTTGATTTTTTTATAGGTTTTCAACTCAAAATCAATTGGCAATGCCAATGAGTGGATTGGCCATAATCTTTTATATATTAGTTAATTATTTATTCAACTTCCAATGTGTGACAATATCATTTAAATCAAAAACTCAGATTTGTAATACAAATCGAATCAAAACTCAAATATATAACACAAATAAAATAAAATTAGATTTTGGAGAATCAAAAACTACATCTATAACGATGAAATTAGATCAAGATCTACATTTAGATGAGAGAGGGAGAGATATATTCTTTTTGATAATGTTGTCTTTTTCTATTAAAATATTGCACGCTTGAAAAAATAATTCAATGATGGTATGATTAAAAAAAAACTATTGAAAAAACTAACTCAATAGTAAAACGAAAATTTTTAATAGTCTAAGCTAATTAAACAAAACAATATGGAATGTACAGAGCATATATATATTTTGTTTTGTTTATCAATCATCTTTTTTTTGTTTTAATTTTATTTCCATTGTGTATATATTTTTGTTTACATAGCATATATATATATATATATATATATATATATATATGTAAACAAAAATATATACACAATGGAAATAAAATTAAAACAAAAAAAAGATGATTGATAAACAAAATAAAATATAAAAATTAAAAACAAAAATTTAAAAAGGATTTTAAATTTCACTTTTATTTTTAAAAATTAAGATGCACTTTAAAGAGGAATTGAGAGAAAATCTTTATTTGCATATTCACTTATAACTTAAAAGGATTGGATTAAAAGGATCGGATTCACTAATGACTTAAATATTCGTATAACCACTAAATACATGTTTGATTGGTATTTCTTTTGTCGGGATTTCTATTTCAATCATGCATGATTCATCAAAAACGTGATAGTTTTTTTTACCGTGACTAAAATATTATATCATAATTCGTATATATCTTTCTTTCTAACTTTTTCTACTTACACATTAGAAAATAATATTGTTTCAATGAAATCATGTGACATGTATCTAATATGTGTTAAAACTTGAAACTATTTAAGAGAAAGTAAAAATTTAAAACTAAAACTAACAAAACATTTAACAAAAAGAAGAATTTGCAATAGTAATTAGTAAAAAAAAGTTAGAAGAAAAATAGAGATTATATAATTTGTAAAAGAAACAAAAAATAAAGAGAGAGAATGGAAATTTCAATTAAAAAGGTGAAAAATAAAACAAAAGATACTAACTAAAAAAGAACGAAAAATCTCACATGAATAATACCATAGTTATTTATAGAGTTATAGAATACCATAAGTAACAAACAAATCTTCAAACTATGACAAGTTGACGATATTAGTACTTTCAAGTATTAGAAAATAAAAGAAAGAGTAAAATTTTATATTTACTATTAAGTTTTAAGAATATATAATGTTTGGCAAAAATAGATTTCTATTAGAGAAAAAAATAATGAATATATTTCTATATAACGATACTAAAGTAAGTAAAATGGAAAAACAAAATTAAAGGCAGTGATACCACCAGTGAAATTCAATTGGCCAAAATTGGAACTCAAGGCCCACGCAATTGAATTCTGAAAAAAACCTACAATGAGTAATTGAAACTGAATGTACAATTTTATTGATTATGTAGTCAATCTGTTCATGGAAGTTGGAGATATCCTCCACTGTTTTGAACTATTTAAAAAAATAAAAAATGACTTAGTTGTAAAATTTTTTTATATTGGTTGATTATTTTCCCTATTATTTTTACTTATAGATCATTGAAAACATGATTAGAACATGACAAAAATATGTATAAGTAAACCTAAATTAAAATCTTTGTCGGACTAATAATAGAAGCTCAGTCAATATTTTATTTTATAAAAAAACATAAATAATATCTTTAACAATACTACATAAATTAAAGAAAACTAAACCAAATAACAAACTCCAATAGAAAACACAAAAAACATTTTTTTTTTTGGTCACACACAAAAAACATCTATAAAATCATATCTGAAACAAATACAAAATCAATGCATATAAATCATTATGAAATCTTGACAAACCCAAAATAAAAAATTCAACATATATACAAATATAAATTAGTCAAATATCAATAAAAAAATCAACAAATACACCAGTCCTAAAAAAAATTTCGTGAAGTGACCTTAGTCTAGTGGCAGAAGATAAATTAATTGCATACATGCACATCACACCCGGGATCGAGTCCCACTCCTTGCAAATGTAGGGATTAGCCCAATGGGCCTGCCACTCCTAATAATTTAAATAATTCATTACGAATTATGCGTGTAACGCGGAGAAGCCCCTAGTATATCAAGGAATTGGAATCATTCAATTAATTTTACTATCTTGTGTGTAGTGTTTGTGTGACACCCCGGTTTCAGAGCATATATGGTATATGCGGTATATGCAGAGAGACTTAAAGAAATTGATTTAGCTATCTATATCACCAAAGTGCACTTATCTTTTCGGTCACAGGTCTTGAGAGAACTCCAGAGTTAAGTGTGCTTATGCTGGAGTAGTTTCAGGATGGGTGACCTACTGGGAAGTGATTTTCAGTATCGTGTGAGTGAGGTCAAAACACGAGGAAAGATCGCGTGGTGATTTGCAGGGTCAGTTTACATGACTTTTGGAGCCTCCCTGACTAACGTACCGACAGTCAGACATGGTGGGCCCACGGGCCATAAAGTGGATGGGGGCCCATGGAAGGGGCGGCCAGGGCGTTATAAGTGGTATCAGAGTGAACCCTGACATCTGTGAAAAGTCAGATTGTCGGGGTGACGATCTTGGTATGCGAAACGAAGACGTTGCGATCTGTTAGTAGGGGTGATTGTGACACCCCAGATTCAGAGCATATGTGGTATATGTGGTATATGCGGAGAGGCTTAAAGGAATTGATTTAGCTACCTATATCACCAAAGTGCACTTATCTTTTCTGTCACAGGTCTTGAGAGAACTCCAGAGTTAAGCGTGCTTATGCTGGAGTAGTTTCAGGATTGATGACCTACTGGAAAGTGATTTTTAGTATCGTGTGAGTGAGGTCAGAACACGAGGAAATATTGCAAAGTGATATATAGGGTCAGTAAACATGACTTTCGGAGCCTCCCTGACTAACTTACCGACCGTCAGACATGGTAAGCCTACGGGCCATAGAGTGGATGGGGGCCCATGGGAGGGGCGGTCAGGGCGTTACAGTTTGTTTCTTAAAAAAATTTTTTCTTGGAAAGCATACAAAATGTGATGAAGTAGTAAGTACTAAAGATATACTAGATGTGAATCTTCTACTTCGATCGACTTAAAATTAAGGTTGTAAGAGACTTCTAGTCACGTCCACCTCGATTTTCACGACCTCGGTTATCTCGTCCATGACTTGTCGGTTGTCAAAGCATCTCTTTAGCCTTTGCGGAAGGTTTAACCGGTCTTTCACAAAGAACCATTTTGCATGAAGGTGTCAAAAATATCAAATGTTATACTTATGGATGTTAATCGGGAAAAGTTAGAAACAAGCAATCCCAAACAACCCTAAATTCATTAGGATTTCGGTCACCAAATTAGACCTCCAATAGGAACACTTCTGTAAAATTTCAGCTCAAAGTCCACCGTCGAATTTCCCAAACACTCAAAGACAACACAATTTGAACTCGTAACAACAGCGAATAACCTCGCTAAAATTTTGATTTGCCATGAACCAACTGTTGAAACAAAATCTCCACCGTTGAATGTCAAAACCACTAAGTCACGAAGCTAACTACAAAATTTTAGCCTAATCGGAGGACGTTTAAGCCTGGAAACATTTTCTTGAATAAACTTTGATGAAACTGTTTTTTTTTCTTTGCATGTGTAAATTATCTTTCTTGTCTTAGCTTTTGTCTATACATAAGTTATGTTAAGAATAATATATATATATATACCCTCCTTCGTAACTTTCAACCTAATAGTCTCATAGAATATAGAGAAAAATTGCCAACATAGCACTTATTCAAGATTCACATGCGAAACTAACACTTTCCAAAAAATTGTGCGTTTTTGACACTTTGTACCACTATTCATGACATTTACATCCTCATCCACTCAAATAATTACGGTTGTGCCATCTCCTTTTGTTTTTCATATTTGCCACCGATGCACGCCAATCTTCCTCTCATTTTCTTTTTTCTTTTTTCTTTTTTCTCTCTTTTCACATTTGTTTTATATTTTTCTTATATTTAAGTTTATAATAAAATTAATTTTTTTTACTTTTCAAACACTATTTTCTTTTCTTCATCTTTAGACACCCATATTATCATATATTTTATACATATTAGTACTTATAATTTGTAATTACTTACCATGTAAAAGATGTACGGATACATACACATATCTTATGTCGTACATGTGTACACGTCTATACTACATACAACATATCATATATGTGTGTACGTATTTATATACATGTACATGTGTACGTGTATGTGTTTATGTACAAATGTACATATATATACAACTACTTACATATATATTCATGTATGTGTACGTGCATGAACGTGTGCACATACATACAACACATCATGTTATAAGTGTACACATATACATATATGAGCCTGTGTACATAGATATATAATGCCAGTTAATATAGTTTAAGTGTACGTATCATATTATAGATTATATATATTGTATGTGTACATGTGTACAACCCATCATATATATATGTGTATGTGTATTTGTGTACATATATAGTATTTCACAATACATGTATGTGTATGTACATCGTAGTTGTATACATATGTGCAGTTCATTAAATATATGTACATCTATATAACTATTGACGAGTGTACATGTACACATGTAACATAGTATATATGTACATATCTACTGAAACTACTAAGATCTAGTATAAATGTACGCCTATAACATATTATATATGTGTATATTTAACATAACTGATAGTTTTGAAATAATTTATAAAATTAACAAAATATAATGAAAATGAATATCAAACTGTAAATAAAAAAAATTACAATCGAAACTGAAAATAAAATTATTTTTACTAAAATACAAAATGAAATATCTAAGATGATAAGAAATATGAAATGTAATAATAAAATAAATCAACAATTAAAAACAAAAGAAAATTTTGATATGTAAAAGGAGAGAGAAAAGGGACAAGGGTTTGTACATGACGATTTTTATGTGAAAATAGGGACAGTTTGGTCAATTCGATGCATAAAGTGTTATGTGTACATATCACTTCAATTAAGTGTTATAAATACATATGGAAACTAGAAAAAGTGTCGTCCTCTCCAATTTTTTCTACAATATAATAGGGTGAATTAGAAAAATAGGCAACTTTTCAAAAGTTATTTGAAGAGTGGACATATCACTATTTATAATTTGTAAAATAAGCAACATTTCACTCTTACACTATTTATAATTTGTAAAATATACAACTTTCTCCTATTCATGGTGGATGATGGATGGAAAATACTAGACGTGGGCATAAAACACGAAACTGAAAACCGAACCCAAACCCAAACCAAAAAACTCGGGTTCGGTTCGGTTTCGGGTAGTGCCTATTATCCGAATGGTTTCTATTCTCGTCGGGTTTTGGGTTCAGTTTCGGGTTCAGGTATACCCGTATTACCCGCGATTAACCGAAATACCCGAATACTAATTACAATAATACTAATTACAATAATATCCAAAACTTCTTCACATGTCGTCTGAAAAAATATTCGGTTTTAAATTGGGTATTTTTTCGGGTTTTAAAACCGGAAATCCGGTTTTAAATTGGGTATTTCGAATTTTAAATTAGGTATTTCGGTTTTTCAGGTTTTTAAACCGGAAAATCCGGTATTTCGGGTTTTAAATTGGGTATTTTGGGTTTTTCGGGTTTTAAAACTAAAAAATCCGAAAACCGAATGGTATTAACCGAATATCGAATATTATTCGGTTTTTACGGGTAACATGAAAATCGAACCGAACCCGAGTATACCCGAACCAAAACCGAACCGATAATTCTAAAAACCCGAATGGTTTTTATATTCATCAAACCGAAAACCCGAATACCGAATAACCCCAGCCAAAACCCGAATGGTTAATCGAATGCCCAAGCCTAGAAAATACTATTCACATGCGACATTATTCATGGTTCACAAGAAACACTATTCACGATACGATTGGCACTATTTACGTTGGATAGTGGATTCTATTCACGATGGAAGGTAGACATTATTCATGGTGGATGGTAGACAAACATTATTTATAGACGGTCACGATTCATGGTGGACACTATTCACGATACGGTTAACACTATTTACGGTGTATGGTAGATAATATTCATAGTGGATGGTAGATACTATTCACGGTGGATGGTAGACAAACACTATTTATGGGCATTCACGATTCATAGTGGACAGTATACACGGTGGATAGTTTACACTAGTTACGAAAAACACTATTTGCAACATGCACTATTCAAGAGTCATGGTAGATATTGTTCATAACAAACACTATTCACGGTGGATGGTGACACTATTCACGGCAAAAAACTATTCACGATGCATAGTGAATATATTGTTCATGATGGACAATATTCACAGTTTACAATAAACACTATCTACGAGGCAATCACTATTAACAATTTATGGTGAATATGTAATCACGAAGGATACTATTCACAATTACATACCATTCATGGTGATACTATTCACAACGGTCATTAATCACGAATAGTTTGTTCACCATCCACCACTGTGAACTGTGAGTATCCACCATCCTCTGTGAATAGTGTATTAGAAAATGTATTTATTAGTGTAATAGTGAAGCATGCCTCTTTCACCAATTATAAATAGTATATTGTTTATTTGGCATATTAGTTTAGTAAAAGTTGCCAATTTGGCCAATTTTTCCAATATAATAAGCCAAAATTTGTTTTTTTTTTAAATCAAACCCAAATTAGTTTTTCTACTAGGAACAAAATCGACGAGTGTGTATGTGAGATAAGGGTGGGTCGGATCCGGATATCCGGTCTTTTTCAGGATATTCGGATCCGGATCCGCCGGATCCGTGATTTTACTATCCGGATCCTGATATGTGCGGCACCCGGATATCCGGCTATCGGATATCCTTCCAAATATTAACATATCCGCGGATATCCGGATCCGTAAAAACATTGGAAAAATTTTTTTAAATAATTAATAAATTAATTTTTTTGAAAAATTATTCAAATTTTATTTACAAATAGATAAAATATTACGAAAATGATTTTAAATTTATTTTATCATGTATAATTTTTTTAATAAAATTTTTTAAAATATATTTAAAGGGTCATGATCCATATCCGGATATCCGGACTTGAAAATCAAGATATCCTGATCCGTCCGTTTTTAATGAATCCGTGATTTTACTATCTGGATTTTCGGAGCGGATCCCGGATAATAATTTCACCCCTCATGTGAGAAAGGTGAAGGAATGAATGTGTATTATACTAAGGGGAATTTCTGAAACAGTTGGGAAAGTGGTCTGATACAAATATTTGATTTTATCAAGTCATGGAGCTGATCGGACGGTTGAGGTTTACGAACCATGTGGGTGGATTAAACGGCTGTGATTTTATGGCAATTTCTCGTGCAGGATTACTGACGTGGACAAAAAGAGAATGACTTCTGGAGTTTTGACTTTTGGTGGAAATGACGTAATTGATCCTTAATTTTGATTATATACTTTTTAAAACGCATTGCCATATACAACTCGATGATAACTCACATTATATGACTCAAGTTTAATTGGGTTGCTACTAAGAAAACGATAAATGAGACTGAAATAAATATCAGTCTTGAGAATTGTCGTTAAAATGCAACACAAAGGACTTATTTCTACCACTTTACCATACGGAAAAAAAAACAAATACATATATATTCACTCGATCCCAGTCTCTCTCGACAAGCAGACCAGCAAGGTCAATTAGTCACGAGGAAAACGGAAAAATTAAATCATGTGATTCAATTATTCACGAATAAGCCATTTTTTCCTCAGACGAAATTTGAGAATGTACCTAAGATGTGATCACAAGAAGCCAGTGCCGCCGAAAGGGTTGCTGTTTTGTTGCTGATGAGCAGCTGCGTAAATCGGGGATTCGCTAAAACTGTTGCCGTTTTGCGGTTGTGAAACTGGGGATTTGCTAAAAAATGGTGCCGTTTTGCGGTTGTGAAACCGGGAATTCGCTCAAACCAGTGGTGTTTTGCAGTTGTGAAACTGGGAGTTCGCTAAAACCGGTGGTGTTAAGCGGCTGTGAAACCGGGAATTCGCTAAAACTGGTGTTCTGGGGCTGTGAAACCAGGAATTCGTTAAAAGAGGTGTTATTTTCCGGCTGTGAAACCGGGAATTCGCTAAAACCGGTGGTGTTTTGCGGATGTGAAACCAGGAATTCGTTAAAAGCGGTGTTATTTTCCGGCTGTGAAACCGGGAATTCGCTAAAACCGGTGGTGTTTTGCGGCCGTGAAACCAGGAATTTGCTAAAAGCGGTGGTATTTTCCGGCTGTGAAACTGGGAATTCGCTACAACCAGTGGTGTTTTGTGGCTGTGAAACCAGAAATTCGCTAAAAGCGGTGGTATTTTCCGGCTGTGAAACGGGGACTACTGGAAATTCCTCAAAATCACCAAAAGGATTTGCAGCAGTGGGTGCAACCTGTTGCTGCGGTTGTTCCTGGTGCTGCTGATAGGTTGGCTGGTAGGGACCGAATGGGTTGCTCGCAGCTGAAGATGGTGGACCGCTGTTGGAAAATGCAAATGGGTCTTGGACCTCAAACGGATTGGGAACTATAGCGCCGTAGGCAGGCTGCTGGGCGGCTTTGTAGGCTCCGTCGTCATATAAGCTGTTGAGGGTGAGTGTGTCTAAGCCACCCGCCTTGCATTTGTTGCATACAGCAGTGGTTATAATTCAGAGACGGCAAGTCATTGATGCATGCCATTATCAATAAGAAAATAATAAATCTTACCAATTGCCTCTCCGTGGATGCAGATAAATCACTGCTAGGTGTGGTGACCAAGGCAAGCTCCCATCCCAACGAATCCAAATCATTTGCTTGACCAAAACCAAATGTTGAAGAATCGACTGGAAAACAGAATCAGAAATACGATCAAATACAAACAAGAAAGGCAAACTTATCGCTCCAGTATGTACTCTAAGAAGCTCACCATCAGCAGAAACTAAGGCCAAAGCAAGTGCATTTTGGTCTAGGATTGCTAATGGATCAGGTGCATCATTGTTCAGACCCTGAGTAACACAGGCAGAGTCAGAGGACAGAAGAATAACAACAATGACATAAAAATCGAAAAATCAAGATGATGTGTAATAAGTATGTTTCACCAATAGATCATCTGTATCAATGATGTTCTGTGGAGTTTCTGCAGAAGACGAAGGTTGGGAAGAAAGTTGTGTCTCTTCAGAGGGAACAACAGTACTATCTGAAGGCAATGATTGTTCGTGTTCTTCATGAGAAGGTTCAAAATCTTCAGAAGCAAGCCCCTCATCCGGCCCATAAGTCAGAAGCTGTATGTCAACAAAGTTTTTAGAAAATAAGTTAGAAAAAGAAAACACATGGTATAGCTTCACTAGGACCATAAATATGAGAACATATACATACCAGTGGCCCATCTGTGACGTCGACCATTTGAGGTGCGTCTCTCATATACTCCTCCATTGTTGTAAGAAAAGATTGTGGAGGCTTGAGAAAACAAAATATAGATTTATATCGTAGTAATAATTTACCTACAATTACAAATTTAAATGTAACAATTAAGTTCTTATCTGATACCTCTCTTAAAACAGGAAACTGGAAATTCCTGGCAAGTTCTAATCCTTTGCATACTTCATAGAAATCAGAAAGGTGGCCAGCCTGCATCGATAGACTAACCCTTGTTATTAACCGAACTCTAGATGGACCAAACAGAGAAACAAAACCCAACAACATTACCTGCATACCCGCGCGCTTGTATATATCTAGGGCCTTAATGGCCTCATGTCTTGGCATTTCAAAGAACTGCAATATATGAATATATATGAAACAGGGAGGAAATCAGAGAACGCGTGGAGGGAGAGAGTAACTATAACGGAAAAGAAAAAACTGAGCCTACCTTTTCTACAAGGTTGATGATTCCTTCATTGATGGCGCAATACACTTTAAAGCTCTCCTTCAACACCTGAAAATACAATTTTCAAAAGATCTCAGAACTTAATTCAAGCTGTTCTTTCCAAATGTAACATATTTGAGAAGGCACTAAAAGAATATGTAAAAATGGAAGTTATGTGCACGGGCTTAGTTTAACGTACCAGAGCGAGTGCATACTGTATGATATGATTGTTCTTAGCAGCACCTCCTGGCTGAAAAATTGGAAAGAGCAATCAGTTCATTCGTCAGAGAATGTTACTTGCACCACAATGGAAAATAATAGGCTTTACATAAACATAGTGCACGACTCAGGAAATAGATCAAAGGAAGTACCTTGCAACCAATGAGACGATGTAGAAGCTGCTGTAAAGCTGGTAGCTGCTCCAAGAGCTTTTCACCATCTATATCCCTTGTTTTGATATACCCCTGGCAATTAAATACCATCAGAGAAGAAAGAAAGTATGTGAGGCAACATAACCGAGTAAACACACAAATTTGATACCTTCTCCTGCCCTGGGGAAAGTTTTGGAAGACGTTCAGCCTCAATGTCATATTTCAGAACTCTGAAGCATACTAGCCGTTCCTCGAGAAATAATGCATAAGCGCGTACCCACGCTGAACAATCCCAGGCTGCGAGAGGCAAAAAAACAATTATCCAATCAGCAATAACTCTTTCACATAAAACCTTGAAGGAGCCTCACTGTCTTCTAAACACAAAGTCCCATGAATGTAGATAGCAGTAAGGACTCACCGATCGGGCTCGAATCATCCTTGAAATTAGAAAGTTGTAAGAAACGTCCTCTTTGCACAAAGTTCAATAGCTCTTCTCTAAAGGTTGGATCGCCTTCCCTCAAAAGCCGGTGTATAACAAGCAATGCTTTTAATGCAACCTGTTGAAGCAGTATACACAAACAAACGTGAAATTCAATACCAAACAAAACGATCTGAGAAACCTAACCAAAGCTATCCATAACAATTTGAAACATCTGATAATTAACATTCTCATAAGAACTTCAACTCCTAAACCATTTCCTTATAAAGATTCAGATCATAGGGTTAAACAGTATTCAGTACCGTCCAGTTTCTGGTTTTGTGCAATCGCCGAGAGAGCGTGTGAATGCAGTAAGCAACATCTGCTCGAGGTCGAGTTGCTGATGTAGCAACGAAAATCTCTATAACAATTCTCCGAGAAGAGAAAGAAACAATAAACTAATAAGATCTAAGAATTCCTGAGATTGAAAACAAAACAAATGAAAAGCAAGCACTCACTTTTGAGATGCCGATCTTTGGGAGGACACTCAACATGGTTAGTAGCTTTGACAATAGCAACATCTATATCCTGAGATTAATGTAAAAACCGAAGATCAAAAAACTCGAAATCTATGAGAGATATATACAAAATTCGATTCAAATGTTGACAAAGAAAAAATCGGAATCGAAAGGCGTGTACGGCGTAATCGCTATTGACTCGGACAAGGCCGACTTTGGTGGTGTCTTTTAGGGCTCCGTAAGCTCTTCTCCATGATTGAAGCGTAGCCATCGGGAAAAGCCGTTCAGATCTGTTTCGGAATCTTCTCAAATGTATTTTCCCGAGAAAACCTCCGAGAAAAATCTAAGGCACAGAGACTGAGAAGATGGAAGGAAAGCAAACGAGCGAAAAGAGGAATAAAGAAATGATTCTTCACGTTTTATATTACTTTCTTCATTCGACTAATTACTGAATATTTGTTTTTGGAAAAAAATGATAAAAACTGGATTTTTTTTAAAACCCTTTTCTGATTCTCTTTTATGCATTTGATCGTTTTTTAGCTAACTTCATTCGAACAATAATTATGTTTACGATCATTTTTTTTTTTTGGTGGGGAACCGGGAGTCTCCCGATATATTTATTAAAACTCAAATAAACTATTACAATTGTACATGTCTCGAGCTCATAGCTCCAATCTCATCCTCCCATAATACAGACTCTAAATCCGTAGGTACAGTCTCCAAAACATGAAATCCTAACGGCAAATTAAAAGCATAGTTAGTTAATCTATCAGCAATACGATTAGCTTCCCTATATACGTGACAAATTCGGACTGACCAGTCCTTGGAAAGAAAGTCATGGCACAACCGCACAAGGAAGGACAGCGGATGAGAATCACTAATCCGTGTCTTAAGAAAACTCACCACCAACTCTGAATCCACCTCAAGTTCCACCCGCGTGGCTCGCCTATTTCACGCCATATACAACCCATAATACACACCCCATAACTCCGCCAAAGGTGCCGAACATCTACCAATATTCACTGCAAAACCTCCTCGCCACTTGCCCTATGCGTCCTACAACACTCTCCCAGCCGTTGCTAAGCCAAGATTTCCACGAGAGGCCCCATCTGTATTAAGTTATAACCAATCGTTTGCCGGGGGCAGCCAACATACCAACCTCTCCACTCGATTCGTCTGCTCCGTCCGTCTTCCTTCCGTTCGAAATGCCCTCGAGACTTCTTGAGCCAAATCCTTAATAAATCTTACTCTATCCCGACACCGTCGATTCTCACCAAAGACGTTTCTACATCTCCATTTCCACCCCCACCACACCGCCATTCCAAATGTCGTAGCCCATGGCACATTAAAGACTAAAATCTCATTCCGAGCATTATCATAGAACCATTCTAATAAGGATTTAGCAAAGAAATCCTCCTGCTTTCGAGGCGGCACAATTTTTTCCCAAATATCTCTCATGGCTAGGCAGTCTCTTATAATATGCAAGATCATTTCAATACCTCCCTTACACACGGAACACACATCCGAATCGCTTAAATGGCATCTCTTTCTCTCAGCATTAGTCATTATAACCTGGTCACTCACGAGCCACAAGAAGATACAGACTCTCTCCGGAACTCGAAGTGTCCAAATTTGTCGAAATAACACTCCCATGGACTGCCTTGGCGTTGCATCATGAGTCAACATATCATAGGCTGACTTAACAGTGAATTCCCCGTCTTGACTAGGTCCCCATGACATTCGATCCCTAGCTCCGGTAACATTATCCAATACCACAGCTAGAAGTTCCAGCCTTGTGTTTTCTGAGACATAAGGGCTTATATGGGTCATATCCCATCCTCCATTTGCCAGCCACAAATCTTCAGCTAATAGAGCTTCGAAATTCACCAAGAGTTCCACAACTGTAGATTGACACAAAGGCTGATTTGATAGCCATGCATCAGTCCAGAATTTTATTCGAGTACTATCCCCTAGCATCCAGCGAAGTCCAGGCACCACCACCTCCCGTAATCCTGTTATCACGCCTCTCCACACCGGCGACCATCTCCTCTCCACCATGATCCACTCTTGGTTTTGAAAATCTCCCTCTTTATATTTCTTTCTCACGACTTTTGCCCAGAGAGAATCTCTATCTTGCATCAACCGCCAACCCACTTTAGCGATTAAAGCTTTATTCATTTCCTCCAATTTTCGAATTCTCAACCCTCCATCATGTTTAGGCGAACAAACCTTTTCCCAAGCAACTAGATATTGTTTCCTCTTCGCAACCGTGCTACCCCAAATGAAATTGCGATACACCTTATCAAGACTGGTTAATGTGGATTGTGGTAGCACAATGGAGCTCATCAAATGAACCGGAATTAACGTTAATACTGCCTTTGTTAGGGTCACTCGGCCCGCCATACTCAACATACAACTCTTCCAACCCGCTAATCGCGACGAGACTCTCTCTAACACCTCCCCAAATGTTGATTTATTCATCCTCTTTTGCAAGATCAGCATTCCCAAATCACACGATGATTAATCCCGCTCTCATTACTTATCCTCGTTCCTAATTCTCGTGAAACGTTCTTAGAAAAGAAAATATTTGATTTAGCTAGACTCACTTTTTGACCCGAGGCGGTGCAAAACCTTTACAAAACTCGGCGAATAATTCTTATTTGCGAGACAGAAACTTCCACAAATAAGATCAAATCATCAGCGAAACAAATATGAGAGAGCTTCGGTCCACCACTTGATAAACTAATCGGCTTCCACTCCTTATCAAGGATCGACATTTCTATCAAATGACAAAGTCGTTCCATACATATAACAAAGAGATACGGAGCTAGCGGATCACCTTGTCTTAATTCCCCTTTTGGTATAAATACGTCTGTCTTCTCTTCATTCCATAGAACGCTCATCGACGGTCCGGAAACGCATTGTATAATCCAATGAAACCATATTTCCGATAAACCAACCACCGCTAGCGTATCTTCTAAAAAGTTCAACCGAATTATGTCATACGCTTTCTCCAAATCTAATTTTAACAACATTCACCCTTGTCGTCCTTTCTTATGCCGCATAGAATGGACTGCTTCCTGAACGATCACAATATTATATGTGCTCAATCGTCCTGGTATAAAACTGGCTTGAGCCGGGCCTATAAGCTTATTAATAACAGCTTTTAACTGAATCACCAGCGTCTTTGTGATCGTCTTAAACAAGATGTTACACAAGGTTATAGGCCTAAATAGCGTAATTTTCTCCGGCTTGGCAACCTTAGCGATAAGCACAAGTAACGCATCATTGGTTGATGGAGGGAGATTACCTGTAGTGAAAAAATCTAACACAAACCTGATAACAGATTCTCCGACGGTGTCCCAACACTTTTGGTAAAAGATCGGTTGAAACCCGTCCGGCCCTGGAGCCTTCAAACTACCCATGCTACGAATCAAATTGGCCACTTCTGCCACTGCAAACTCCTTACCAAGAGCAACCTTATTCTCGCTAGTTAACTACATAAAACCATCTCGTGGTAGCTTCTCGACTATCGCCTCCACATCATTCATCGAGTATAGCCACGTATAATAATCAATAGGAAGTTTATCTAGCTCTTGAGCATTCAAAATCCACCTTCCATCGTCATCTTGCAGCAAATCAATCCGATTCTGACGTTTACGGATGATGGTCGAGGTATGAAAAATTTTGTGTTCCGATCTCCCATAGGGATCCATCTCTCCCTTGACTTTTGAAACCATAGAGTTTCCTCTTGTTCAAGAAAATTCTCTAGCTCTTTGAGTAAATCTCCTTCCCTGGTCAAAAGAGTGTCCGGTGAGACTCCAATTAGTTTTGCATTGTTTTTATCTCTTCCATCAACTTATCTTTACGCTTTTGAACCTCTCCAAACACTTCCCGGTTCTATCGGCGTAGTATAATCCTCAATCCATCTAGCGCCTCTGGTGTACTTATATTGTTCTTCCAAGATGCCTTGATCAAATCCTTAAAACTTTCATGTTGCATCCAAGCTGCTTCAAAATGAAATGGTCATCTCTTAGGATCTCCTTCAATCAAAGGTGACAATTGTACATAGAGCGGTGCATGGTCAGAAGATAAAAAAGGCAAGTGAGTCACCGTCGCATCTTGCCATTTTAGTATTGTTTGAGCACAACACAAAACTCTATCTAACCGTTTAGCTACAAACGTGTTCTCCACCCGACCTCTCTTCCACGTAAAACGATTTCCACGAAACCCCATATCAATCAAGGATAAATCATTAATCCATTCACCGAAAGTTCATCAACTCGAACTATGGTGTTGAAATCTCCTCCTATCATGACCGGGCCTTCTATATCACTCATCACCTCTCTCAGTTTATCCCATAGCCCACTTCTACGATTAACCGAAGGTGCTGCATAAACCACCACTAGATTAATAATCTCAGCTCCATTAGTTATTCTTTCTTGAATGAATTGGTCCGAGGCTTCGACAATCACCACATCTCCAATCCCTTCTCTCCATAGCAACAATAATCCACCTCGTTGCCCCACCGCATCCAACTTATATAAATGTTCAAATCTCAATCCCCGACAAATATTAATAACTTTCTCTCCCCTAGCGTGGGTCTCAAAGATTGTCAAAACATCGGTACTAAATTTTTTCAACATGTAACGAATAGCTCTCTGGAAATTGGGTTTATTTGCCCCCCGGCAATTCCATAGTATGTAAGTCATCATCAATCTTATATATAAAATTGGAACAACCGGGGAAAATCGTTATTGACTTCCTGCCACTGTCTCGGAGCTCTGTCTCACCACCTCCATCTCCGGTGGCCGACTGTGATCATCTAGTTTCGCACCATTATGGTTAAGCTGTACCATCTGTGTCTCTCTATTATTCTTTACCAAAACTGGATTTGAGTTACTCAGAGCGACCAATCCTTCCGCATTATTAGAGAAAGCTCCACCGGACCGACCCCAACTCTCTCCATCAACACGTATTTGTTTTCCGCTGGTAGGTAACTCCATATCACTTTGTATTGGGCCAAACACGAGCCCTCTGGTGGGTAGTGGTATCTTCACAATCTTGGGCCTAGGTCCATTTGATGGGGCGCCTTATTAGGACCAACCTTCTTCTCCGTAAGTCCACCTATGTTTCCTTTCTTATATGAGTCTTTAATACCCTTAAATACCATTCCTTTTCTGAAACCTTGCTCCTTACTCCTTCTAGATCCCATTTGATTTGAAGTATCTTTGTTTTCCTTATTCGCACCCGAAATATACTTCTCCCCCCTAATTTCGGAAGTAACTGTATCCCCACCCAATCTTCCAAATATGTTAGAGGCCGGAATCATAGCCGTAACTACCGGGTTAATCCCCTGTCTCTGATTCTTTCCTGAATTAACAAAACCAGCTCCACCTGCCGTAGCCACCACCGGCTTCGCCGGTATATTCCATCTCCGATTAGCCGATTTCACCACCGTAAAACCATCCTCCATAGGTGCATCACTAAGACTACTCATTTCACCCCTACCTCCCTCACGTACTCCTCGTACATCCATGTGGCTATGGCTTGCCTCTCCACTCATACCCATCGTTTGTGTACCCTCTCTTGCCTCCGGTCCGCCTTTCGAACACGAATGGATTAAGTGTCCATACATGCCGCATCATGCACATATGTTCACAAGACCCTCGTACGCCACGTAATACCGATTCCCATTGATCAACACTGATCCCTTGAGTGGTTTTTTAAGATTGACCTCCACGCAAACTCTCGCAAAACGCGTTCTCTCAAACTTCAATGTTGTTAAATCCACCTTAATGGGTTTTTCCAAACCTTTAGCAATCCCCATCAAGATTGACTTGTGATAAAAGTTAACCGGGAGACTTGAGAGCCTCACCCACACTGGTGTAGTTATTATCTCATTCCTCAACGGATCAAAATCCGGTGTCCACGCTTGAGCCATAAGATAGCTACCAAATGCCTTCCATGGTCCTCCGGTCAAGGCTGCAAAATACTCCTCCTCCACTTCGAATCTGACCATGAAAAACTGTCTAGGAAGGTCCATCACGTGCATCGCTCCCCTAGGCTTCCACATCTCCCTCAACTTTCGATTTAACACCGCCACTGACACATTGCGCCCAAACACTTTCACAATCATGCACTTCTTCCATAGACCAAATATCGGACTCGACTTTAGTCGAATCTGTCACTCTCTATTCTTTAATAAGTGGTAAACAAACTAGACACAAATTCCATGCCTACGTCTCCAAACTTATACTAAAATTGTAGTAGCGTTAACCTTTTCTTGGTTTTTAAGCTTTAGATTCTACAAAATATACTAGAACTTTGCAATTTATACGTTTTAACGAAGATTTAAGTTGTGAATGGTCGATAAGTACATTTCGAATCACATAAAAAATAGAATGGCGTATTTTTTTCACTATTCATGATTTTGTTTGGTCGATTGCTGACTAAGAAAAAAATAGTATGCATGAATAGTAATTTTGTAAATTAAAATATTTCGAAAATTATAGATTTAAATTATAGAAATAAATGTGAATAAAAATTTAACAATACACCACAAACTTTTTTTATTTAAAATAGAAATGAACAATTTTTATCTTTTAAAAATATATGAGTATGTAAAACAATTTTTCATATATATTTTTACAAGTGTTTTTTTGTTTGACAAGTAGATGTTTTTAATTTTTCATAAATACACCTTCCCACATGTAAATGAAATTTGTTAGTTTAATTATTTTACGGAGGAAACACATTTGTATACAAAATAATCGCAACTTTCAAATATATAAAATGGGTCTTAGATTATGTATAATAATTCACCATAATGATTTTTTAACTAAAATTATTAATTTTATTTGATAATTATTTTATCCCGCGTATAACGCGGGTAATTTTCTAGTATATATTGTTAGGAGATTATTAGTTAAGGACTGGGGTGGATCCAAAATAAAAAATTGTATGGGGCACTTCTATTCAAATATTAAATATAATTTGATTAGGTAAAATATACATATATTATCTGAACTATAAGTCCTATTTTTAAGAAAATAAATAGAATCAAACTAAATGGTAAAAAAAAATCTAAATTTCGTTTTTAATAGTATTCAACATAACATTGTGTATCGCACATAAGAATTTCATCTTTGTAAAAAACACTTCTTTTCTTTTGTATATAAATATTTGAAAAATTGGAACCTTACTTCAAATCAATTTGTATGAGAATAAAACGTGAGAAAACAATAATTTTTAATTTTGGAGGAAACCAATATTTTTAAAACCGGACCGGACACCGACTCGGTATTTTTACTAGATGGCTGGTCGGACCGGTTCAACCGGTTAGACCGGATTTTAATTTGATATTTTAAAATATATATATATATATATATATAAAGTATTATACTATTATGTTAACAAATGAAATAAAGAGTGGTTGACATAATAAAAATTAGAAAAGTTTCAATATCCAACCAAAATTAGTATCAAGAAAACAAATAATAGAGAAAATAACAAGTTTCTTAGTAACGATGAAATATCAAATTAAATAGTGTTATCTTCTTGACTTCCTCCCACTTCCTGTTGATCAAGTGTAACAAAAAAAAAACACAATAGTATCAGTTGAAATATATTCTACTCTAAGCAATAGTTAATGAAAATGCATCTCATAGAATAGTAAAATACAGTTATATACCGTTCAAAGTTTCATATGTTGAGTCATCTCCATCTTTTGGGGTTTCTTCAGTTAGAGCATTCTCAAGCTCATCATAATCTAATTTTCAAACTCCTTGAAAACGCAAGTTCCCATTTCTTCAGTTAGAGCATTCTCAAGCTCATCATAAGTTTATCTTCGTTCACTACAAGAATAAGGGTGCTTCCGACGGATTTCCACAGTCGGATCTATCTTGTCGGAAATTGAAGATCTGTCGGAAATCTGTCGGAAATTTCTGACGGATCTTGGCTCCGTTGGAAATCTGTCATAAATCCGTCAAATTCGTATTCCGACGGATTTATGACGGAATTACAATTTTAAAAAAAAAAATTCTCCGGCGGAGAATTCTTCTTCTTCTTCTTCTTCTTCTTCTTCTTCTTCTTCTTCTTCTTCTTCTTCTTCTTCTTCTTCTTCTTCTTCTCCTCCTCCTCCTACTCCTCCTCCTCCTCCTCCTCTTCTTCTTCTTCTTCTTCTTCTTCTCCTCCTCCTCTTCCTCCTCCTCTTCTTCTTCTTCTCCTCCTCCTCCTCCTCCTCCTCCTCCTCCTCCTCCTCCTCCTCCTCCTCCTCCTCCTCCTCCTCCTCCTCCTCCTCCTCCTCCTCCTCCTCCTCTTCTTCTTCTTCTTCTTCTTCTTCTTACCATATAAGAGAATATGAGCGGTATAAAATTAGAACATATTCCGTCGGAAAATCCGGATTCCCCCGCCTTTTCGATGATCACGATGCGTTTGGACGAAAAAAAATTAGGGTAAATCCGTCGGAAATCCGTTGGAAATTTCCGACGGATACCGTATCCGTATTTGGGATATCCGGTATACGGTATACGGTTACGTATTTCCGACGGATTCCGTAACCGTATACCGGAGGATTTCCCGTATACGGATTCCGTATCCGTCGGAAATTTCGACGGATACCGTATCCGTATTTGGGATATCTGGTATACGGTATACGGTTACGTATTTCCGACGGATTCCGTAACCGTATACCGAATACCGGATACCGTCTACTGTATACCGGATTTTCCGTATATGGATTCCGTATCCGTCGGAAATTTCCGACGGATTTCCAACGGAATGTAAAATTCGGAAATTCCGTCGGAAATCCCCTTGTTTTCTTGTAGTGGTTCATTTCGTTTCTCTCCATTAAACTAAAACATGGAATTTAAATACAAAAACAATCACTAACCCACAAACGTAAGAACAAGATAAACTTATATAAGACTAAGTAATATGTAAAATAAGTAAATCTAAAAGAAAAATCACATTATACCTCTTAGTGATGTTGAAGTTCTATGAAAATATGAAGAGATGGGAACTTGCGTTTTCAAGGAGTTCTCACGATCAGGCCACGATCAGTCGCCAAAGTTTCAATGATCATTTAAAGATAGTAAAAAAACCCTAGATTTAATGTATTTTTTTGTGAACCGGGTTCTGCCGTCGACCCGGGTCACCGGTTTTGAAGAGTTTATGCCGGTTTTGGCTGTTTGATTGACATCCGGGTTTTAACCCCACTCGGATTCGGTAGAGCTAACGATTCACGGTTCGACCGGTCCAACCGGCCGGGCCGGTCCATCCGGCCGGGCCGGTCCATTTCTGAAAACACTGGAGGAAACAAATAAAAAAGGAAGAATCATCTATGGAAAAGGAAGAAATCTGTAACCCAAAAAATGATTAAAGAAAATCATAAAGTTATTAGAAATACACTAAGAACACCAAATGGAAACAGGAAAGGAGGATAAAAATAGATTTGTTTAGAAAGAAAAGGTAAGTCAATTCGGAGATTTGAACCCATGTTTATTTAAAATCAAGTAGCATGTGCAACCATTTCTGCTTAGTCTCGCATATATCTCAAGCATACAAATGACATTTTATAAAAGAGTATAGGGCACGTTCCCTTTTTTTTTTAACGGGTGAATTATTGTGAATTTTGATTGTTTTTTTTATGACTAACGTACGTGGGTCAATATATACATCCCTTTAAAACATGGTCCGATATGTTTTGGAGAATATATCTAACGTGAATCAAAATTATAACAAGAATTTAACTACTCAACCAACTAGTCTTTGCGTTAAAATAGTTAAGGATGCAACCCACATTGGAAGAAATAGAGTACTTGCGTACGTATACGTACGTTGTTTCCATGTAATTAAATGGGTAAGTTGGAATAAAAAACAAAGGACAACTCGTAATTTCTTATTCATCATCACGTGACCAGCCGCCATCGAAACGAAAGCAAACATGTTCTTTCTTATCTTTCCCTCATTTCCCCCAGTGTATACATGGATCGAGGAGATAATATCATAAATTCTCAAATTCTGTATATTGTGTGTGTTTTATAAGGGTAATAAATATTGCAAGATACAGTCTTTTTTTTTTTTTTTTTAAACTTTCTGGTCGTATTGAATCATCAACTGGTTACAAAAAAGCAAAAATAAAAAAGAGTTTTAGCCTACGGTCTGAGACCAAGGAGGCAAAGGAGAAAATAAAATAGAAATACAATAGAGGTCAAGTACCTCTGAACCAAAGTCCTAAGCAATCCTCAAGTGTCTCGGACTACTCTATCAATCTTCTTTGAGAGTAGCTCTGAAGGAAGACGAGTTCCTGAAAAGATGCGCTCATTGCGTTGATTCCACAAACAGTAGATAGTAGCTTGAGCCATGATCAATCTTAACTTGTTTTCCGATTTGTTTGTGTCGTGCCTCTTTAACCATCTCTGGAAAGCAAGCCAATTTGCAAACCCCATATAGGGTGCCTTTTTACTCGATTTTTGTTCAGATATGGGTTTTGGTTATTTTTTTGGTCAGATATGGGTTTTGGTTGTTTTTTAGGTCAAATATGGGTTTTAGTTATTTTTAGGGTTTCCCGTTTTTATAAAGTTTTTAAACAGTTTATAAGATTTTTTTACATGTCATTAAAAATTAAACAGTTAAATAATTTATAATGTTTTTAAAAGGTTTATAAGATTTTTATAAGGTTTGTAAAGTTTTTAAATGGTTTATAATATTGTTTAAAAACCTTATAAAACTGTTTAAAAACCTTATAAAAACAATGACAGTAAAATCCGATCTCATTATGACGATCTGGTACAGAGAGAGAAAAACGAAATTTGGATGAAAGAAAAAAAAAATCATAAAATAGTGGCACGCTGGTAATGATTTTAAAACAGTGACATAATTGAAAAGTGGCATGCCAATAGTGGCATAACTCAAAATTTCTCTTTCTTTATTGTAATTTAGAATTTTGAATATCAACTTGAAATGCAAAAAAAAAAAGACTAATTAGACTAAACCTAAGCCGAATAATAAACATGTTTTTGCCATAAACTTAGTGATGATAAAAAAGAGAACAATTAGTTTTTTTTTTTTTTAATTATCTAAACTGAGACATGGCAAAAACGAAAATTCGATAAAAAAGAATCATATGACCACCAAATCTTGAAACAACCGAAGAATCTTTGAAAGAAAAAAAAATTAATATCTAATTTTCAAAAAAAAAATAATAATAATAATATCTAAACATCCCCTATAACAATATTGACATTTTTTATTGTTGCTTAAGATATTTTCTTAGTACAACACACTCATTTCTGATGGCATGTAAGATATCGATTGTAGAGTCAAAAATATCAGACATTAAGAAAAGGGGGAATTGCCAAAATATGCCACTTTTTTTGGAAAATGTCTCATTAGGACTATGTAAATTTTGTCTCATATTACTCTTTATGTAATTAAAATTAATTCAAATAAAATGTTTTTAAATATTTCAAAAATCTGATAATTATAAACAATTCATGAATAGTATTTTTGTATAAAAGTATTAATTTTTTCAAGTTGAAAACTTATTTTTAAAATGAATTTAGTTTTTCATCTACGGGTGGTGGTAGAAGTAGAATACAATTTCTGGCTATTAATATGTTTCTATGCAATGTAGAAACATGTTTCTGCTATATACCAACGTTTTACAACTGCCCAGAGCACTATTTCCACCACTTATACTGATATCTACCATGCGCTGATAGCTCTTTCTACCGATAGTTCTACCACTATCACTTCAATCTACTATTTCGTAGAATCCACTTTCTACCAAAATACTCCCTCCGTTCTCAAAAGATTGATGTTGTAGAAAAAACATATATTTCTAAAAGATTGATTTTTTACATTCTCAATACATTATTAATGAAAAAATAATGATGAATTGTAAATTCCAAGATACATTAATTGGTTTTATTGAATTACTATTGGTTTAGAGTTATAAAAAATTGTTTAGTACAAAAAACAAGACATTTATAACTAAAAATTAATGTGTTTTCTTAATAGTTGTGAAAATTCTACAACATCAATCTTTTGAGAACGGAGGGAGTAGTTATTAGCTCCTAAAATCAAGGAGTGAATATTTTTGTTTCCTAAAATGATTTTTTCAAAATATTTTACAGTTATTGAACGTATTTTATTTTAAATTTTGGCCTTTTTAATTAATTGTATTTTTATAAATAATTTCCCATTAAAAATTTTAAAAACTAAAAAAAATTTCAAAAATATACCTACCTAGGTGTCTAACTCGCAATTTCGGGAATCATGGGTATGTATTCGTTTACGGGATTATACCAGTTGACCTGAAGAATATTAATTGTTCATAGTTATTTTATTAACAAAATATACGTTATTATGCTAGTTACCTAAACATATTGAAAAATGCTGCCGTATATATTCGAACATGCAACTTGGGTTCATGAGCATGTAGTCGTTTATAGATTGTACCAGTTGAGCTGAAGAGTATTAATTGTTCATAATTATTCTGAAGGCTTGATAATGACTAATGCCAAAAAGAAGCAAAGCACTTGCATTTCTCTTTATATGATGAGTAAACTCATAACAATCGACTCAATCTCTGAAATAGGAAAACTGAGTCCAAACTTCTGGTGTATAGTGATACAACATGCAAACTCAATTAAAGAAACACGAAAACCACATGTAACTAAGTAGAAAAACTTTTGGACTTAGGTGGTAAGGTCCATGATGGCAGAGACTATATCTCCATTAGCGGCTTTGAGAGCCTTAACTGCCTTTGGCTTAGACACTCATGCTTGGGTCATGACCAACTCAATGTCCTTTGGCTCAACACCCTCCTCGTCCACGTCTTCACCATCTTGCTCAACAGTGGCTGCAGTAGCACCGATCGATGTTTCTCCCTTTGAAATAAGCTTCGAGCTCAAATCCTCAATCTACGCCTCACCAAAGATCACATACGTATCCGATGTTGGACTCTTGAACTCATCAGGTTTCGATATCACAAAAAAGATCTGCAATTTCAATCCACAATCCATCAATACATTTGCATCAACATAAAAACAGTCATGATTGTGTTAACACAACAAAGATTGGATTTTTCAGAAGAATACGAACATTCTTGCTCTTCTTGATGATGACACGGCTTACACCAATGATAGGTTTCATCCCAAGCTTCAGCATCGCTTTACGACTCTTCTTGTCACTCCTGCTTTGCTTTGACCGGCTTCCCACCCCTCCATCATGCCCTAGTTAAGCAAATCATAGCCATCGTAATGGCTCGAGCTTATAAGAAATAGAAATCATACAGACTTCCTCATTCTACATTTACCAAAACAAGTAGCGAACTTTCACCAACCAGTAACATATGTCTCAGGTTAACCATTTGTACAATAAGAATCAAGAGACAGATATCTCAACTACTCTCTACCCGTTAGTTAATTCAACTTAATGGAACTAAAGATTTTCAATGGATTTGGACTATAATAATAATGAACAGAAGATAGCGTTGAAGAGAATCGGAAGAGGCTAAACAAGATAACATACCCTCTGTTGCCTCATCGTCATCTTCGAAATCGTCCTCGTCAATGTCATCATCGTCTTCAACCTCAGGCTTATCAAGCTACAAAACCGAAATTAGAAGCTACAATAAGTACCCAAAATTAGATCTGAAACCACTATTGCCAATCATAGATCAAGTTTACAAACTAAAATCACAACCATAACTTATCAAAATCTAAAACTAGGTTAATGCTAGAAAAAACAATCTTGAGAAATTGGATTACCTTGTGAGGAGGTAGTCTTTGGAATCAAAAAGCTTCTCCGGAGAGTATTCGTGTCTCTGGAGATGACGACACGACGGAGATTAAGCTTCGGCGGAGATAACGAAGAGGAAGAAGGAGATGATAGGGACGGAATTTGGAGAGGAGAAGGAGATATCGACGAAGAATTTTTATACTCGCCGGAGATGAAAGAGACGTTAACTTCTCCGGCGAAGGGATGATTTTGTCGAAAGGATTTTGTCGGAGAAGAAAGTAGAGAAAGAGTCGAGATCGGATATTATATTTTTCTGATTTCTTTTATTCATTAAAATATTTATTATAAATCAAAAATATTAGATTTCCTTTTTTATTTTTATGAATATTATAAAAATTTAATAATTATAATTAAAGGTTAAATTGGAATTTTGAAAGTACAAAATACTATTGGGACATTTTTATGTTCATAAAGTTTTAAAGGGACATTTGTCATTTCAATGTGGCTTGATTTGGCAATTTCCCCTTAAGAAAATCATATCTACTAGGATATGAGTCTTCAAATTTCAACATATAACAGAGAGTGTAATTTTCGACGATGTTAATCCATACACCATAATAAATTTGATTATGCACCTCGTAAATTTTTTGAGAAGTAAAAAAAAGGAGAAAATGACGTAACGGTGGAAATGATAATAGAGAAGATGGTCCAGAAGACGGCCGTCAACGGTGGGGATGGTCTCAGGGCCTATCGAATGAAAGACATGACACGTGTAATAATCACATGGTTTCGTGGGGACCACATTCTCAATGTCGTTCGGTAAGTTCGCGTCAGTGGCTAGTGCGACCCTTTTACACGTGGAGCTATCACATGCTGATTTTACCCAAATACTTCGAATCTATAACAAAATCTTTAACTGGTAATTACAGTTAAAACTCTTACTAATTTGCAATTTATTTATTTATTTACGTTGTCTAGTTTCCTACCTCCTTGCTTGAAACATGGCTACATTATTACAAAGGAAGGTAGAGGCACTAAAACACAATAATGAACTTAGTTTAGCTTTTTAGTGGAATTTTATTATGCTTCTGGGAAAGCTTCTTCAGTTATCCATCAAAAGAACCAAGATAAAGTCTTCTTATTTTAAAATGAAATTCATCAAATATTATTGTCTTTTCCATTTCACAAGGTTAAAGTATCCTTTGAAGTTGTAGAAACAAGTTTAATCTTATATTTATTAAGTAATCAATTCTATGTAAAACTAAAAAGTAGAAACTGAAGTAAATTGACCTTTTTTGACAGACAAAAATAGATTAACATTTTCCTTCTTCTTTTTGATTCAAAGGAGTTTATATTTTTCTAAACAAAAGTCTTATATAGAATACTGATTAAACATAATAGTAAAACAACACTCTTTTTTAAAATATATGTATTTTATTAGATAAAAAGATTCAATCATACAAGACCAACAACACAACAAACCATTAAAAAGCGACATAAAGTAAAATGTAACCACTGATTGTATGACAATCTTTTTAGTTTTTCAAAGTTGTATCACCCATCTAAACTCTAAAGTTTTTAATTTCCTCCACTCGATTATACGAATTTTCTTCTGAAACAATATTGCAGTGCCGGAAATATTAATACAATACTACAACATATGAAAAGAAAAAAAAAATTAATTCTAGTGTTGTTTTCAGCCTTATCGCTTTGAGCTGTAGATGTTGCTGTTAGCCCTCTGATCCATGATTCATCGAAAATCGAGCCCCATCACGAGACCCTTTCTTTTTTTCTTTTCCCTAAAACAATTATTATTATCTTTTTTCAACAACACAAAAAGAAAAAAAACCTTTTTTTAGTGTCCCCTCTCTCTCTATTTCCTCAATTCCTTCGTTGTGAATTGTGTGATAATTAATAGTGCTAGTAGCAGTAGCCATAGCAGCAACAACTAGCATCACCCAATCCCCAATACTCTAAAAAAGATTCTTCACTCTCCCAAAAAAAGCAAACTCAGATCCGACATTGAAGGAAACCTAATAAACCCCAAATCATGAAAAGAGATCAAAATCATCTTGGTAAAACGATGAAGGAGGAAGAAGACGACGGTAACGGCATGGACGAGCTTTTGGCTGTTCTTGGTTACAAGGTCAAATCATCAGAAATGGCGGAAGTTGCTCAGAGACTTGAACAACTCGACGTGATGATGTCAAACGTCGGAGAAGACGATCTTTCTCAACTCAGTACTGAGTCAGTACACTACAATCCATCAGAGCTTTACACGTTGCTCGATTCCATGCTTTCCGATCTCAATCCCACAGCCGCAGATTCCGATCTCAAAGCTATTCCCGGTGACGCGATTCTGAATCAGTCTTCTTCTTCTTCGTCTAACCAAATCTTAGATACGAATACCAAAAACAAGAGATTGAAAAGCTCGAGCTCTGATTCCATGGCGGTTTCAACTGAGTCAACTCGGTCTATAGTCCTGGTCGACTCGCAGGAAAACGGTGTGCGACTCGTCCACACGCTTCTCGCGTGCGCAGAAGCCGTACAGAAGGAGAATCTGACTTTAGCGGAAGCTCTGGTGAAGCAAATCGGATTCTTAGCTGTATCTCAGATCGGAGCGATGAAGAAAGTCGCTACTTACTTCGCCGAAGCTTTAGCACGGCGGATCTACCGTCTTCGACCGTCGCGGAGTCTAATCGACCACTCTCTCTCCGATACACTCCAGATGCATTTCTACGAGACTTGCCCTTACCTCAAATTCGGTCACTTCACGGCGAATCAAGCGATCTTCGAAGCTTTTCAAGGTAAGAAACGAGTTCATGTAATCGATTTCTCCATGAGTCAAGGTCTTCAATGGCCTGCGCTTATGCAAGCACTCGCGCTCCGGCCCGGTGGTCCTCCGATTTTCCGGTTAACCGGAATTGGTCCTCCAGGACCGGATAATTTTGATTACTTACATGAAGTTGAGTGTAAATTAGCTCATTTTGCTGACGCGATTAACGTTGAGTTCGAGTATAGAGGATTTGTGGCTAACACTTTGGCTGATCTTGACGCGACGATGCTTGAGCTTAGACCGAGTGAGATCGAATCGGTCGCGGTTAACTCTGTTTTCGAGCTGCATAAGCTCTTGGGACGACCCGGTGCGATTGAGAAAGTTCTTGGAGTGGTGAATCAGATTAAACCGGAGATTTTCACTGTGGTTGAGCAAGAATCAAACCATAATAGTCCGGTTTTCTTAGACCGGTTTACTGAATCGTTGCATTATTACTCGACGTTGTTTGATTCGTTGGAAGGTGCACCGAGTAGCCAAGACAAGGTTATGTCTGAGGTTTATTTGGGTAAGCAGATTTGCAACGTTGTAGCTTGTGATGGACCGGACCGGGTTGAGCGTCACGAGACGTTGAGTCAATGGAGGAAGCGGTTCGGTTCGGCTGGGTTTTCGGCGGCCCATATCGGTTCGAAAGCGTTTAAGGAAGCGAGTATGCTCTTAGCTCTGTTTAACGGTGGTGAAGGTTACCGTGTGGAGGAGAGTGACGGTTGTCTCATGTTGGGTTGGCACACTAGACCGCTCATAGCCACTTCGGCTTGGAAACTACGCTGAGTCAACCGGTTATCATAAATGTTTGGACCGGACGATTCCGAACCGATCACAAATTTACAATCGTTTTCCCTTTGTCACTTGTTTGGAATGTAACACATTTATTGGTGGGAAAATTGACATCGATACCTTTACTAATTTTGAATGATTTGAAAAAAAAAATTAAAAATAATAAAAGAAAAAGCAAAAAACAAAAAAAATATTTCATTTTCTTCTACATACTTTCTTCTTCTATTCACCAAAAAAACATATTTTCTTCTTCTCTTTCTTACTATTTTTCTTTTCCTAATTATTTTTTATTCCAAACTTTTTATCATTTTCAACTATCATCTTTTTATGTTTTTCAGTAATTGCTCTCAGATTTAACAAATAGCTAATAGTTAATAAAAATCATTTAACTCAAAATTGAATTATGGAAGCAAACCTCCAGAAAATCCAATTTAATAGTAATTACGTTTTGTGGACAATCGTTTTCAGTAAACACGTCCAATTCTCAGATTTCAGTAATTACGTTTTGTGGACAAAGTATATGTGGATAGAATTCGGACATCCACAAATAAGTTTGCGACATGAACATGACCACGTAAACACGTCCACAAGTAGCCAACCCCAAAAAATTTTCAAAACACTAACTCAAAATTGAATTATGGAAGCAAACCCCAGGAAATCCAATTCAACATATACCAATAATAATGGGATAGACATATGTGATATGAGGTTTGCATCTTAACAAGTAATCCACAATAATATGACTAAAATTAAAAATTAAAAACAATAAAAGAAAAAAGCAACAAAAAGTCAAGAAAAAAAGTTTCTCATTTTTTCTCTTTCCTTTTTCCTCTTTTTTCTTTCTTATGCATACTTTATTTTTTTCTTTTCTTACTATTTTTTTTTATACCAATTTGTATTCCAAATTTTCATCATTTTCGATAATTATCCATTTGAAATTGGTTGTAGACAATCAGCCATTTGAAACTGGTTTTGCAATTACGAAAAGAGGAAGATGAAGACAATAAAAAACATTTTGTGGATAGGTTGATGTGGATAAATTCAAACAGGTTTTGTAATTGCGAGAAGAAGACGATGAAGACAATCAAAGTCGTTTGTAGACAAGTTCATGTGGTTAGATTCAGACATCCACAAATGAGTTTGTGACATGAATATAACTACATAAACTCGTCCACAAGTAGCCTCTATTTTTTTCGAATCCAAACTACCTATGAATGTGTGTCCACATAATTGATGTATAATTGTTGAAGCATCTACAATCAATGAGAACCAACTACAAATCTTCTATCCACTAAAGAGTGTTCACTTCTACAAGAAATAAAATCTATTTTTTATTTTATTTTAGTAAACTATTTTTGGCATCAAAGAAAAGAAAAAAAGATAAGAAAAGGAAGAGAAAAAAGTGGTTTAAGAAGAAAAAGAGAAAAAGTGACTCAAAAAAGAGGGAGAGAGGAGAGAGAGAAGAGAAAAAGTGACAGAAAAAAAGAAAAAGAGGGAAAGAGAAAAAATAAAGAAGAAAAAAAATTGTTAATTATTTAAAAGTATTTATGTCTTATCATATCCCGAAAAGAAAGAGAAAGTGTGTCACATGTGGGAAGTGTCTCTCCATAAATTATGTTGACAAAAAGTGTGTCTAGGTGTAATTATTTCATTAATCATCACCTAAATTCGTAGTACTAATCAATTAATCATCACCCAAAGTCATAGTACTAATGAGCCTGGTTAATTTGTCTCATATATATAATAACGAGCTAATAATAGTCTTTTATTGTGCTTAATGTTGTAGGTGGACTAGATTATTCTAATTTTCTAACAATGCTAAGTCGTTTTCAATCTTTTTAAGAAAAATGTAAGGAAAAAAAGAAAGAAAGGGGGATATGTTCTTTGTTAATGAAAATTTAAATATGCAAAAGAAAATGAAATAAAACAAAGGTGAATTTTGATTTAAGATAATTAGAAAACATTCGACAGAGTGAATGTGTACAGTTCACTCGTGACTCTTTTGTGTATAGTTGAGTGAATGTGACATTTGATCTTTTATGATAACTACCCAGTTTTGAATTTCTCATTTGTTGATATTCGAAAGGTCAATTGAAATATTTCTTGCTATGAATTTCACTTTTTTTTTTTTTGGCACAAATTCCATATATTAAATCACATTTGGTCGGTAGAAACATCTCGAGATCGAATACTTTCTACTGACTCATCGAGATCTACATGGGAAAATAAATGGTTACGTGCCCGTGCCGCTTTTGCAAGGGCATCGGCACAGTCATTACAAGAACGAGAAATATAAGCTAACTGAAAGGAAATAAAATGTTCTCTAAGTTCTGCGAAGTGATCTAGCTCAGACTGGAAAGCTGGCCAATCTATCGGATCGTCAGTCATCGTCAATAGGTTTGAGCAATCCGTCTCAAATCGGGCCCTAAGTATACGCTTCTGAATAAGACAATCCATCGCCCAGAGGAGTCCCTCAAACTCTGCATGCAAAGCTGATAGACTTCTTCGGCATCCCTGTTTGCCGGTGTGTATTTGACCTGATGTGTCAGTGAGAAACCATCCGAGACCGCTAGTGGGCCCTTGATTTGCCCAAGATGCGTCCACTTGGCAGATCGGGATATGTGGGTGCTCGGATCGGGTGATATCTCCAGTCACGGTAGTCTCTCCTTCCTCCCCTCCGTCTTCTCCTCTAGCCAAGTTTGCGCATCTCCAACTTTCTTCCTCTAGTTGGGCTACTTGGAGCGTAATCACGGCTGATTCATTCTTTCCATTGAAGAGCTTGTCGTTCCTAGCCTTCCAAATGAACCAAATGATCCACGGGAATGTATCCCTTTGTGGTTTGGGGAGACCCCTTTCTTTTGCCCTCCAAAATAGGAAATCCATATTTTGGTATAGGGATGTACTCGGGAAATAACCTGGAAGGGACGGATAGTCCGATAAAGCCCACACCTGCAGGGCTGGGGGGCACTCAAAAATCATATGATTAATCGTTTCTTCTGGTGCACCACATCTAGGACAACTCTTATCGATTCCCAGGTGCCGGTAAGTCAGTCGTTGGCAAGTCGCTATACACCCCGTTAAGGCTTGCCACATAAAGTGTCGAAGCTTTCCGGGGGTCTTGATTTTCACACTTGGCTAAGTAGACTCGTGATGCTCGGCTCAGATATCTGTTGGGGTTGTAGTCTTCTTTGGTTTGTGGTGTGTAGTAATTCATATCCAGATTTAACCGTATATGTTCCTGATTTTGTATAGCTCCACGCATAACCGTCTAGTTTGAAAGTTCTGCTAGGTTTCAACCCCAAAATTAGGGCGACATCCTCGGGATGGAATAATTCTCGGATTCTTGTGTGATTCCATTCCGGTGAGTTATGTAGCATAAGGTCTTTAACCAGAAGGTGAGGGTCTCGTCGGATATGTCTATCTAGGCGTCTTGGTAAACGAGCCGGTTTGTCTGGAATCCAAGGTTCACTCCAAGTCTTGGTATTATATCCAGAGCGTATAGTCTTCTGAAGGCCTAGTCTGAGCAGGGGTTTAGCCGCCATAATGCTAGTCCAACCATACGAGGGGGATCTAGCCTTACGATCTACCATCGGGGATGATTGGTGATAGTATCGTCCACGTAATACTCTAGCAAGGAGAGATGTTGGGAAGTGGATCAACCTCCACAATTGTTTTGCAAGGAGGGCTAGGTTGAACTCATGAAGATCTCTGAATCCTAGACCGCCTGAGTCTCGAGAAGTACAGATCTTATCCCAGGCTATCCAATGTAGTCCTCTACTATTTTGGCAGGAACTCCACCAAAAGTTTATCTGTGATACCCTGAGGGAGTAAAAAACACGACATAAGCATATGTTGGAAGAGCTTGTTCCACTGATTTTACTAAAACCTCTTTCCCTCATATGGAAAGCAACTTAGCAGACCAAGTGTTAAAGCGGTTGTTAAGGCGATCTTGAATATATGCAAATACTTTTATCCTAGAACCACATATTTGTTCTGGTAGTCCGAGATACATGCCCATACCTCCCTCGCTTGTTATGCCGATAACCCTCTTGATCTCTCTTTTGATTTGATGGTCAACTCTATTCCCAAAAATTAGTGATGATTTGTTTGGGTTTAGTTGTTGACCAGAAGCATCGCCATAGATTTTGATAATTTTTAAGATCTCTGCACATTGCAGGACGTCTGCTTTGCAAAAAAAGAGACTATCATCAGCAAAGAGAAGATGGGAAACTCTTGGGCTTGCTTGAGCAATTCGTAATCCTGTGATACAAGATTCTTCCTCTGCTCCTTTAAGCAGGGAGATAAGAGCTTTCGTGCAAATTATGAATAGAAAAGGAGATAGGGAATCTCCTTGTCTAATTCCTCGAGATGGTTTAATTCTTCTTTTCGGCACTCCATTTATCAAGACTTGATACGATACGGAAGATATACAGAACATAAGCCATTTGATCCATTTTTCTGAAAACCCCAGTTTTCGCATAACGGCTTCTAGAAAACTCCATTCAACCCGATCGTAGGCTTTACTCATGTCTGTTTTCATAGCCATAAAAGTGTATCAGCAACTATTGTTGGTTCTAAGAGCATGAAAGTTCTCTTGAGCGAGTAGAATATTATTGGTTATTTGACGTTTAGCTATGAAAGCCGATTGTGTCTCCGAAATTAGGTTCGGGAGGGTCTTTTTAAACCGTTTACATAGAATCTTGGATATGATCTTATAGCTGACGTTGTACAAACTTATTGGCCTAAATTCTATCATTGTCCGCGGTTTGTTTATTTTTGGAATAAGACAGATGTTTGTTTGATTCAGTCGTGGATCGAAGGAACTAGTGTTGAAAAAGTCTTTTACTAGCTTTATTATGTCTTGGCCCACCACATGCCAGAATTTCTGATAAAATCGACTTGTCATACCGTCGGGTCCCGGGGTCTTGTCTGGATTTATATTGAACAAACCTTCTTTTATTTCTGCTTCTGTCGGGTCAACAGTGAGTCGTACGTTATCATCTTCTGAAACTTTCTCGGTAACATACCGGAGAGAATCGTCTAGGTTTTGAGATCCTGAGGCAGTAAAAAGTGTCTCAAAATAATTTGTTGCGACCTTTGCTACCCCCTTTTCACTCTCAACCCAATGACCGTTTTTGTCCTTTAAGTAAATTATACGGTTTCGGGCTCTTCTTTGTTTTGTGGTGGCATGGAAGAAACTTGTGTTTCTATCCCCGTAACAGTGCCAAGTGACTCTACTCTTTGAGTGCCAATATATCTCTTCTTCTCGAAATGCGTGGAGGAGTTTTCTTCGAATTTCTTCCACATCTTCAAGGGTGGAATCGTCATCACCATTTGCTTGGTCTAATTGATCTTTAAGCTCCTCAATTAGTTTGGCTGAGTTCGTGACCGTTGATTTCTTCCATCTTGAGATGTGTGACCGGCATGAGGATAATCTCTGGTGAAAATCCCTATGTGGAACTCCATTTGAGATGCCCCATCCTGTAGTCACAGTTTCTTTAAATCCGGGTTTTCCGATCCATCTTTTGTCGAAACGAAAGTTCTTGCGCTTGTGTTAAATCGTGGATCGGACATTTGCTAGGATCGGTCTATGGTCGGAACCCCATAGTTTTTGATACTCCACAATAGTGTGGGAAAAGAGGGTATGCCATTCTTCATTACCTGTAGCTCGGTCTAGGCGACATTTTACCTTCGTCTTTATATTGCCAATCTTACGTCGTCCAACCCACGAGAGTGGATTTCCGGTGTGTGGAAAGTCAACCATTCCACAATTATTTAACATAGTTCGAAAAGGTATAAATGAGGACTCCGGTCGACTTCGTCCGCCTCGTTTTTCATGATTTCCGGTGATCTCATTGAAATCGCCTATCATGAGCCAAGCATTTTGCCGAAATATACTCATTCTCGTGAGGCGTTCCCACACACGTTCTCGGTATTCAACTACCGGATCACCGTACACAAAGGTCATAAAAATTTTATGTCCTTCAAAAGTAGATTCCACATCTATCATTCGATTATCCGAATAAGAAATAATAACTGAAGGATCATTCATATAGAAGAGGGCGAGCCCAACGCTTTTGCCTCGCGGCTCAACAGTAAAAACATGATTATAACCAAATTCAACTTGCAAATCTTGCATAAAATGTCTATTGTTTTTGGTTTCCGATAGAAATAAAAAGCTAGGTAAAAAACAACGGTAGAGTTCTCGGAGGTGATCTTTGGTCAAGTCGGCACCCGCGCCTTGACAATTCCAAGCGAGAACGTTCATGGAAGTAAGACGGGTGTTTTCTCCAAGGCCCGTGGGCTAGAAACACCAACTGCTATGAATTTCACTTAAGGGAGAAAAATAGTTGCACTGGTCTACCTTGACTAAAAACTTTTTACCAACCATATATACATCTTTTCGGTAATAATATGATAGCTTTTTATATAACGTTAGATCAATATGTGATCGTTGACAAAAAAAAAAAAATGATTAATATGTGATCAAAACATTATAGTATTATTTAGTTTAAAAAAACGTCACGTCAACAATAATTTCGAGAAAACGAGATGATTATATTTTAAAATAATAAATGTCAAATAAATCAAAAGGGCACGAGACGGTTGGTGGTTAATAATAAAATGTACTCCACGTAAAAAGTATTAGTGTATGGTCAAATTTTGCTAATCCACGTAAACGATGGGTCGAAAAATAAACATAAATCTCTGTTGGAGCTGGATTTCACACCTGAAATATGATCCATAAAAACTTAATTATGATCAGATTGGATCGTAAATATAATTGGGCATCAGGCCAAAAATACTGCCAAACTTAGATAAAGGCTGGTATATTCTCTGAATTTGTTGGGCTTAAGTCACTGGTTCTTGTATCGTCGGAGCTGAAGATTCTCCTAACCGTCTATCCAGCGAAGATAGACTAAGTCAACGCCACTCCAAACTAAGTCAGCGCCGTTCCAACGCCCTAACTGCAAACATAATATTTTCGGAGAGTATATCTGAACGTGATCTCCAACGACGAGGAGAGATTAGCGGAGCTGAACCGTTCAACTCACGGGAGGATAAATGTGAAAATTCTAGAACCAAAAAGACTAACTTTTTCCATAAGCTTACACTTAGCAACACTTTAACTCTCACGACTATTCTAGCCAAAGTTTTTACTGTATATTCGAACATTCATCATTATAAATCCAATTTTGTTATCTTATGTTCGAGTTTAGTCAGATTTATTGACATTTCTTAGGACTAAAGTTTCTTTCCCGAATTCACTTATAAATTTTTAGTGCGGAATCTAGCTTCCATAGTCTCTGTGTTACTAACAAACATGAGCCCCACACACCCACAATTTCTGATTCTCATGGCACTGGCACAAAATAGAAACGTTGAATTGCAGAAATTGAAGAGTGTGACTGGTCGGAAATTGAAAGTGAGCCAAAAAAGTACAGAAAAGAGACCTAACTTTGAGATGGGAATGGTCAAAACAAAGGATAATGTTAAAGCAATAAGGGTTTTTATATACTATAAGGTGAAGATGAAGTATTTTAGACACTTAAAATTCCTAAAATTTAATATATTTATTTCTAAAAAGTTTTTAGACACTTATGAAAATGTCTACAATGCACATGCTCATGAGTCAGTAAACCATATGTTGAAGTATGTATGTTGTAGATATGTCCAAGCTTCTTTCTTCTGATCACCCTTCTCAATCACGTAAGCTATAAAAAGTTGCAACATTTTAGAACTTGTACGTGTAAATAATTTTGATTAGAGCATGATTATTAGGAAGTTGTTAATGAAAGTACCTTATCAAATATAAATTAATTTTTAATATAATTTAATTAAATAATTAAATTTTAAATAAAAAGTAAAACTCAACCAACCATAATTTGACATTTGTGAATTGAGTTTCTTAAACTTGTCTCTTAAATTCTAACTAGTGGGCAACCCGTTCGATCCCCGAACGGAGGGTAGATAACCAATTTATTGGTCGTTGGTGTAGTTTATATATAAAAAAATCATTTTATTAGTTGGTAGAAATCGGTTTGTAGTACTTATATTTCAAAAATGTAGTAATCTGTCCACGAAAGCATGGAAACATAGTATTTGTATTTCGATCGTATAGGACTCGGTTTGGAGTATTATGTTAAGTACAAAAGAGTACAAAAGAGTAGAGTGACGGAGGGTAGATAATCAATTTCCGTCTGTGTTTGAGAAGTATTATCATAAACAGATTCATAAGAAATAGGATGATGGTACTCATAATAAATTTCTTACAATAACTAAATATCAAAGTTTCACAAAAAAAAAAACAAAAAAAACTGTCACACTCGCATTTTTTTTTTAAAATAAATAATTAATCCGAATTTAATGATCCCATAATCATTAAATCCTCAACGATTAACTCAAGGTGAAAATTGAACAAGCGGAACATAATCAATAAAATCCAATAATTCATTTAACCAACAATTCCAAAACAATCTAAATTCCAAGGAAATCAATAACCACAATTCCAGAATAAACAACTAGCAACCTAAACCAGGTCTACTTAGTTCAACACAATATAAATAAAATCCTAATCATCCTCCGTCCTTGCCTTGATTCCACGATCACACTTTATCTTTACCTGCAACTCAAAAGAAAAAAGGGAGTTGCGTGAGTATTATCACAAATACTCAGTGGAGCGGTCATCCCGCCAACAGGTTAAACGCAGAATACAAATATCATATTAATAAACCGTTTAAACACAATATCAATTTCCAGTCACAAAAAAAAATACATAACTCATCAAATTACAAACAGGTGTCGATCAACACACCACCATGGTGTCGATCGACACTCACTATCATTGAAAATAAACCTTTATCGAGGTGTTGATCGACACTCACTATCATTGAACATAAACCTTTATCGAGGTGTCGATCGACGCCTCGTGCAGAAACCAGAATCCGAACCTATCCTCACGCGGCTCGATTCGGAATTTCAACGATTATCAATATCACTCACGACATGATCATTCATCATCAAAAACATCAATCATCACAATCATTGAACAAATAACCACGAATCAACGAAATGTAACAAAGAACACTCGAATCCAACGAGAAACCCGCGATCACGCACTCACCTTCACGAATGACAAGATTACGGATTGAAACGGCGAAGAACACAGCCTCTACAAGGTTAGAAAGCCACATGCTAACTCTTCTCTATCACCTATAACTCATAAACAAGATTTTTCCCAAATCGAATCAGAATTCTGAAATAAAACAGAACGACATACTAACTTCGAATGACCATAAAACATGGAGTTTACCTCGGAATCATGATATAAAACATGATTCGCAAAGTAAACTCAAAGAGCTTTCCAACAACATAAGGATCGTCGCCTAAATCGCTCTGACACTCTGAAAAATTCCCTTGAAGTGGTCTGATCCTAGACCCGATTCTGCATAGACATCACTCACGAAAACACGAATATCTCTTAGCATATAAAACTAATTGACAAAACGATTTGCCTCACGGCTAACTAAGAGATAGACGAACTTACCCATGAAATTTCTCAATGATCAGAAATGATTTGATCATCCGATCCTCTTCTCCAATACAAGGCAACAAAACTGCCTGATTTGATCATCACTTTCTCTCTCAATTTTCCATCTCTCTCACGTTTTCTGCCATAAAAACACGGCTACTCGACCAACAGCGCTTATAAACAAGCCTTTAAGGTTTCTCTTAACCCAAACCGAATAAAATCGCAATTAAAAATCAATTCAATCCGGTTCTGAAATGATGGTGTCGATCGACACTATCACTGGTGTCGGTCGACACCCACAAAAAATCACTATTTCTGGGTTGCGGTCTTTACAATTCTCCCCCACTAACAATGGATTCGTCCTCGAATCCACACAAATCTGTCTACCAAAGACCAAACTTCCGGTCCACCGGCCAACATCGCTCGAGACCAACACTATGATCTCAGAGACTCTTATCCAGTCTCATGACCACATTTTTAGACATTATTACTCTTAACTCATTATAACACTCCTTTCACTCGCAGGATCACATCCTTTGAGCAATCGGAACACATGGACCACAATCCCAAGCAGTATACAGGAAACCACAATCCCCATGGTATACAGGAGACCACAATCTCCAAAGGTATACAAGAGACCACAATCTCTAAAGGTATACAGGAGACCACAATCTCCGAAATGAGTTTACGAGACACCAAGTCCTTAGAGTAATAAATTCTAAAATGTTCATAAACATCTCCCGACTAGACTACCTCTCGCCCCAAGCACGATATTCCCATCCTGGAATATCATCACTGAAAGACCAACCACTGGTCTGCACTAACCAACCATAAGAAATACACCTCTTATCACGCAGAAATATAAGGGAATCCCTCTTATAGATCTTAGAAATGCATATTCGATACACCAAAAAGAAAATATACAGATCAACAGACGACATAGCACCATGCCAAAACAACCGAACTGGAACCACTAGGAAAGTGAAGCTCTAGAACTGCGACCTGCTTGTTGAACCATTCACTGAACTTTGACTTCATCCTTGTCCCTGGTTCTCAACTCTCCTCTAAACAGTATAAACACGCAAGGCTCCAAACCCAAAAATATTCATAATGCAACGTTTCCTAAGCCTCACTAGGTCTGCCCAAATGATCGCGGAACAATTAAACAAGAATATGCACAACCAACTGTAGACCCAAAATTGGATTGATCGATTGCGCAACAATCAAACAAGAACATGCACAACCAAAGATGCTACATCCATTAACCAGGTCGTCGGAACCAAACGAAAAAGAAATACCCTTGAGGTCTGAATCCCGTCTCATACTTATGCCACAATGAGACGTTGATTAGTCATACTTATACTGTCATCATCATACTCTCAAGACGTCTCCTTTGAGGTAACGATGCCGATGCCACTCCACTCTTAGGACGTCTCCTTTAAGCTCTGGATATATGTAGGAAAACGCTTCCTTTAGTGTAATCAACTCATACGTGTACAAGTACTCGGAAACTAGGATTACCTTCCATGATATTAACCCGCTATTTCTTACTCCAGCATAATATCTCTGTTCCATCCGAACACTTGGCTAACATAACCGAACCTCTTAAAGATCCACACATTACCTTTGAAACACATCACTTATCCTATGATGATTCGCGCGATACAGCCACATATTGCTCTTAACTCATTTCACACCCTGACATTCACAAGACGCGTCCTATGACCTATTAGGAATTATACCGCTCGCATTCTCGGGAAGCATCCCTCGAGCCAACGGTATCTGGGGAACTCACATCCCCGCAAGAGAACTCACATCCCTCGCAATAATAAAAAATCTAGGGAATTCACATACCTGCGAGAGAACTAATATCCCTCGCCACTTATTCTGGGAACTCATATCCCAAATAAGTGAACAGGAGAACTCATATCTCCTCTAGAGAACTCACATCTCCATAAGTAAATGAGTTATTCGGGACCGCAACCCCTAGAGCAATAAATACCACACGCCTATAACATTAAAAACAGAACCAACTTAGGGGTCCAAAACAAATCCCTGAAACCACAGTGGACATCGCATAAAGCTTACCCAGCTCGAGCAATGTCATCATAGGTGTGCTCATCAATATGTTCTTCTGTCTTGCAAACTCATCCCATACAAGAACGCAGGGAAAAATCCTCCTCCCTCAGCAAAGTACTGAGTAACTACACATACCCAAGTGTAATGAAATACTTACCACTACTCGCCCAGAATTGCCCAAAATTTTCCCCATTGCAATAATACGTCTAGGCTTGATGCCCCCAAAGTTGTCTAACAACGACCAACACTTGAACCAACCGGGTCAACAATACATGAGATCCTCCCCAGATCTCAGAGGCTCACATCTATTCTCACATGCCCCAAACATAAGTCACCTCCAGTAACTCTGACACATCGGGTGTCCACTTAGAGTTCCTCAACTCTTTCCAATCCCGCTACTAAAGCTCAATCCTTGGCCCAACCTGACCAGTGCTACCTCGGCTCACTACTCGAGCCTCCTAGACTGTCTATCAGAGACCATACCCTTAACCTATCCAGCCAACGCTACTTCAGATCTTCACTCGATTCTCATAAACCGTCCAATCATGGACCAAAGTCTTGACCCAACATGGTCAGCATCACCCAAGATTACCACTCGGGTCCCATATAACTATCTACCATAGACCCTAAAATCCTGACCCCACTTGGCTAGTACCACAAGAGATCCTCACAAAATCTCTGAGGCCCACACCTAATCCTATGTTTATACGTGTGTTTCTCAGACATTTATTACGTTTAACTCATCCATAATCACACATCCACACTCTAGGAAAACCACCGTCCCCTCGAGAGAACCACCGTCTCTCAGCACTATAGAGGAAAACCACTGTCCCAATATAGGCACTTAGTACTATAAAGGAAACCACCGTCGCAGTATAAGTACACAGGAAAACCACCATCTCACGGAGAGAACCACCGTCTCTCAGCATGTATACAGGAAACCACCGTCCCCGATACATACTATGGAAAACCATCGTCTCCAGATAATGAGTCATCCGTAATAAATTCTAAAATGCCTATAAAACATCAGCGACTAGGTCTACCTCGCGTGGTCTTAACTCGATACTCCCCAACCGGAATATCCGCAAAAACACGACCACACTGGTCAACACACTCATGGTCGTCAGAAACACAACATAATATAGATAAATAAGAAACTCCATCTCGTAAATCTCAAAATCGTATATCGTTACAACGAAACAAAATACAAGAATCACAAACAATAATAACGGCACAAAGCCAAACTGAAACTAGAACCGCAAAGGAAATAAAGCTCAAACCGCGACCTGCTTGTCGAACCACTTCTTGAACTTTAGTTTCATCTTTGCCTCTGGCTCCCAAGTCTCATCCTCTGTACCGCTACAGTCCCACAAGACTCTCAGCAATAGTATTCTCTTCCAACGCAGAACCTTGACTCTCCTCTCGAGAATCCTCATAAAAACCGTCAGACTGTTAAATCAGGTCTAAGATCCTCAAGAATCTTAGCTACTAACTCCTTCGATTCATGCATGCACTTCCTCAACATGAAACACCTCATGAAATGCCTTCATAATCGGAGGTAACTCAAGCCAGTACGCCACTGGTCCTACTCGTTCCACTACCGGAAACAGATTCATAAACCGCAAACTCAGCTTATTCTCTGCTGTAAATCTATTAGAACCCCTCAATATAGCCATCTTGCGGTACACACGATCTCCAAGGTCAGCATATCCCAGGAATACAAAACTCTGCATCGATCTCATGCACTGAACGATTACACCAAAAAAGCTCCCTAAACCGCGTCTCCAAACACTCTACCGCCTTTTAAGGAAAAATAACTTTGCATTAACTCCGCCAAGAATAATCTCTAGAAACACCACAAAACTTCTCATAACATATGATAGAGCGAGAATACACTCTATCATCGACCTCCACTCATCAGCTCTCCCAGGTCCAACACAACCCAAAAGGAACACCACCGAAACTCAGCATCTGCCCCTCACTCCCAGATATGACAGACTCTCCTTTGCTACCGCAGTCCATGGCTGCACCTCAATCACTAGAGGTACTACTGGAACCTACACTGGTACCACACCTGGTAACCGCTACCACAACCTGAGCCCACAGATTCGCCAGACAATCATCTCGACCCGGAGCTACACCTGCAGTCGCACCCACACCTGGGCCTCCCGCACCACCAGTTACACTCGTATCCTAACTGGTATTACTAGTCCTCATACTAGTACTAACACTGGCTGCACTCCCGGATCCCTCCTGAAACGTCTGCAAAAATCCAAACCAGCTCATATGCGGTACACAAAACCACCACTCGGCGGACTCACTCGCATGTCCCCAACTACAAACTCAACTGCTAGCACCCTAGCCTTCACTCTCTGCATTTCCCAAAAATACAGAATACGATATTAGAATTCAAACCACACAAACACTTACCGTGGAATCTCTTTAAAGGCTCGAGAGGATGATCTAAGACTCTATACTCATAAACACTTAGCACATAGTCTCAGATCTCTCAATCTAACGTCCTAAAACCATATAAGCTCTGATACCAAAATGTCACACCCACATTTCTTTTTTTAAATAAATAATTAATCCGAATTTAATGATCCCATAATCATTAAATCCTCAACGATTAACTCAGGGTGAAAATGAACAAACGGAACTCAATCAATAAAATCCAATAATTCATTGAACCAACAATTCCTAAACAATCTAAATTCTAAAGAAATCAATAACCACAATTCCAGAATAAACAACTAGCAACCTAAAGCAGGTCTACTCAGTTAAACACAATATAAATAAAATCCTAATCATCCTCCGTCCTTGCCTTGATTCCACGATCACACTTTATCTTTACCTGTAACTCAAAAGGAAAAAGGGAGTTGCATGAGTATTATCACAAATACTCAGTGGAGCGGTCATCCCGCCAACAGGTTAAACGCATAATACAAATAGTCCATTAATAAACCGTTTAAACACAATATCAATTTCCAGTTACAAAAAAATACATAACTCATCAAATTACAAACAGGTGTCGATCGACACTCACTATCATTGAACATAAACCTTTATCGAGGTGTCGATCGACAAAACTTCTAGGTGTTGATCGACGCCTCGTGCAGAAACTGAATCCGAGCCTATCCTCACGTGGCTCGATTCGGAATTTCAACGATTATCAATATCAATCATGACACGATCATTCATCATCTAAAACATCAATCATCACAATCATTGAACAAATAACCACGAATCACCGAAATGTAACAAAGAACACTCGAATCCTACGAGAAACCCGCGATCACGCACTCACCTTCGCGAATGACAAGATTACGGATTGAAACGGCGAAGAACACAGCCTCTACAAGGCTAGAAAGCCACATGCTAACTCTTCTCTATCACCTATAACTCATAAACAAGATTTTTCCCAAATCGAATAAGAATTCTGAAATAAAATAGAACGACATACTAACTTCGAATGACCATAAAACATGGAGTTTACCTTGGAAGCATTATATAAAGCATGATTCGGAAAGTAGACTCAAAGAGATTTCCAACAACATAAGGATCGTCGCCTAAATCGCTCTGACACTCTGAAAAACTCCCTCGAAGTGGTCTGATCCCAGACCCGATTCTGCATAGACATCACTCACGAAAACACGAATATCTCTTAGCATACAAAACCAACTGACAAACCGATTTGCCTCACGGCTAACTAAGAGATAGACGAACTTACCCATAAAATTTCTCGATGATCATAAATGATTTGATCATCCGATCCTCTTCTCCAATACAAGGCAACAAAACTGTCTGATTTGATCATCACTTTCTCTCTCAATTTTCCATCTCTCTCACGTTTTCTGCCATAAAAACACGGCTACTCGACCAGCAGCGCTTATAAACAAGCCTTTAGGGTTTCCCTTAACCCAAACCGAACAAAACCGTAATTAAAAATCAATTCAACCCGGTTCTGAAATGATGTGTCGATCGACACTATCACTGGTGTCGGTCGACACCCACATAAAATCACTATTTCTGGGTTGCGGTCGTTACAAAAACTAAATACATAAAGTTCAAGTCTTCATAACCCAATCCGAAATTTCCTCACAACTTTAATCCTTGTCCTGTAAGAAAGGAATTATACTATTAAATTACACACTATTATATAATACAAAATATAAAATTAAACAAATTATTACCTGACTACCATTCTTAGCTTTGTGCAGATTAATAAACTTCACGAAGGTATCCGGGTACTGCTGGGCATGACGATTGAGAAATTCATTTTCACTCATCGATGATTGAGACGAACCTTCAAATTTCTTGTTAAAAACAAAAGAGATTATTTCTGGAATATGAGCAATTTAGTGAAATCCGAAACGAACCCAATCCTCATGTTTAGATTCCAATAATCTTATTTTCTTCTCGATTCTCATCTGCTTGATTTATAGTCTTTTTTTTTCCTTCCTTATCCTCTTATGAGAGTCCAATGCCCGATAATATTTTTCAACCATCTATAAAGAACAATCATATAAAAATACGAAACCGAATAATTCCAAAACTATACTTAAACACCTACTTTAAGTTTACACAAAATTACCTTAGTGACGAAAATTTCTGATTTATTTGGTGGATCATCTTCACGATCAACATGTAAAATTAAAGGAAGTGTTGAACTTTTTGGTTCAAAGACAGAAGAACTTGATTCAGAACGATCGATCTTGCCTTTACGAACCAAGCAACTTCCATTGGAAGGTTTTGATTTTGATTGTTGAGGAACCGAATCACAAGATTCAATTGGAACACTCGAATCCATTTTCTGAAGAATAAAAGATTATGTGGGAATAATAATCGTAAGAGATTTTGTGGGAATACTAATCGATGATTTGGAAAAAGAAAATACTCAGACCGTGACTGACACTAATGCATACCAAATATATCTAATCAGTATTGGAAATATAAAAAGTCAACAAAAGGAAAGAAAATATCATTTTACTTTATTTATATTAATGAAAATTTTACTAATTAAATTCTTTTAATTTCTGATGACATATAAACTGATTGGAAAGATTATTTGTTAATAACGAATATATCGTATATATTAACGAATATATAGGCATTTTTTACAACGCTGTAGATTAGGAATTTGCTAAATTAAAGATATTCATAAACCATAATTAATATAATTTTTTTTTATCATCAAAACATAGTGATAATTTGAGGAACGAAAGTGGTATTGACAAAAGACCATATGAGTTAAAACATAATCACGATCGTAGGAGGAACAAACTCATCATCCATTTGTTCAGAAGCTAAAATTAAGTCTGATATACTCCGAGGAATTGGTGCAATCTTATTGAAATAAAGCTCGATCCATTTTGTATAAGGAGATTCCAGACGTTTAAGCTTTAACTCAAGGGCACGCTCTTCAAACCCAAGTCGTTCAACATCATATAATAGACGCTTCTTCTTTTCAACAACCTTCTCATGTACAAGATACGCCTTATTGTACTTCTTCTGCAACTAAAAATATAACAATGGATTAGATCGAAGAACTATTTTTGCCTAAATATTAAACAAACATAAGTGCAAATATTCTTCAAATACCTTATCGAGAAAATATTCACAGTGGGTGAAACGCTTAGCTCGTGTAATCAAAAGCTGCGGGATCTTCAACCCTGTCGGGGCAAAAGGACTTGGAAGCAAAGGAGAATTGCTCAAGTACTCAGACATGGTTGGTTCTAAACACCAATATACAACAAAAAAAAAACCAAATAACGTTATAGGTATATAAAAGTAAATGCTTCGTAATGAACGAAACCAAAATTATTAAATAAAGGAAAATATGCTTTGACTGTTAGAATTAAATATATTGGAATAGACTACACAATGCAGAACACAATGCATACACTAAGACCATGTACAATGGTTATCAAATTCAACATGCACCATTGACATTTTTAGGGAATGTTGATACTCTGATGTAAATTATAAAACCAAACAATATATACTGTATATTCTTTGACAAAAGAATTCCTATTGTGTACTACAATTCGTGTCTACTATTGACATATATATATATACAAATATCTTTCGGTTAAATTTTTTTTTATAGAATTACGTAATTATTAACCTGGAAATTACAATGTATGAATCTTAAATGTATGAATTTTAAATATTCAAATCATTTCCGATGAGATATAAATTATTAAGATTGATAAATTAAAGATATTCATAAACCATAATTAATACATTTTTTATTTGATCATCAAAACATAGTGATGATTTGAGGAACGAAAGTGGAAGATGTTGTAGAGAGATGTATTAAACTCGTTATAAAAAATGGTAATGGTGTCATTTTATCAAAACCAAGGATTTGCCATTCCGTGTAAGAAGATTGGAGGCGTCTTATCTTATTCTTAAAAATGAGACGCTTCAACTCAAGACGCCGTCTTTGGTCCGAGTTCATTGCCATATTAAGTAATATGTCGTCGTACGTCCTACATGCTTTTCAATACTTTTGAATCAACTAAAAGAATTAAAGGAAACAAAACATCAATTAGAAACGACAACACGACAATCACTACATTACATAACTTAAATTAGAGTCTAAATACCTTTGTTAAAAAAACTTGAGAGTGTTCACAATGTCGTGCACTCATTGTTAAGAGCATGGTACATTCAAACCACTAATTCTAAAATAAACAATATAATTGTTTGTAGAGTCATTAGAACTCTCAGACATCGTTATCACCAAACAAAACAGAAAAATAATTGGTAGGGATACCAAACAGATACAAAAAAGAGATTGTGTAATATATTTGCTTAGCTTTGGTCTGTATTTATATCAATTCCGCATTGTAAATGACGGGGTATAGTTTCCTAACTACAAATCTGAATTAATGTCACTGTCAATAAATGTGAGTAATGAACTCACATTTATTATCCGAGCTATCTACACTATTAATAGAGTCAAACATATACTGAAATAGTAAAAACCTTATTGACATTCTTAGGAAATGTTGATACTCTGATGTAAATCATAAAAGGAGACAATATATACTGTATATTTTTTGACAAAAGATTTCCTTTTAATTCCTTCCTTGTATTTACTATTTACATATATATATATATATATATATATATATATACAAATATCTTTCGGTTCACAAAAAAATTTATGGAAATATATAATGGCACGTGTATCTAATTAGGATTGTTTACTAATTAGGAAATATGAATATTACTAATCGATTAGTTTTTTTCCTAACAATACATTGTAAAATGGTAAAATACATTATTCCTTAATTAGCTTCATCGTTCTGATCCTTCATCATCTCCATTGCATCTTCAATGATCTTTACTTTTTTCATAAGATTCTTCACGTCTAGTCTGGTTATGTTAGCTCTTATTAACTGTTTTAGGTAGTGGGATTTGAGGCAGACTTCGTTCCAAGCAAAATCTTTATCGATTTTGCTCCTCCTCTTCACAAATTCTGTTGTAAGAGAAATTTAGGTCATGTAGCTTTAAAAATCTTTCCCAAAGGAACTTGAATTCTTCATCTTGGATTTGACGATTTTTCTCCATTTTCTCTATGTACGCCTTTGCTTCTGTTAAAAATTCTTTCTTCAATTGGCGTAATTTCGTTGGATCCATTTGTGAAGAAGGAAAATTGAAGAATATCGATTGGAGAATTTATGTGTTTTACTGAAATGGGAACTTTTTATTTGCAAGATCTTATTTTTATATGCTCTACACATGTTAAGGCAAATAAATAATAATTTTCCAAGACAATAAAGTGTTGCCATTTAAACATCCAGTCAAACAGAAATTGTTCACTTAAGAAAATAATATAATTGTCAAAATATTTGATTTGTCTGAGACGGTGACAAAGACTAATGCATGAGAAATATATAATCAAAATTGGGAATATAGACAGTCATGAAAAGGGAACACAGTATAATTTTACTTCATTTATTGTAATGAGATTTTTAGTCATTTCTGTTGAGATACTAAATGATCGGAAAGATTATTCCATGTAATTTCTGTTGAGATATTAACTGATCGAAAAGATTATTTGTTAATACTGAATATATATCATTAATTTGATTGTTGGTCGATTGAAATTTCTCCAACAACATTAAAAACTCGTAAAATGCAAAAAGATAAATTCCTTATTGAGATTCTTGGTTATCAATATATTCCTTAAAAAGATAAACCTAACATCAAATTTTTGATTTTAGATATACATATCTTTTTAACGTGTGTTTGCCTTTCTTCTAATGTGTTGACTGAATTAATGAGCTTCGCATTGGCATCCTCTGTTCGAGTCATCATCTTCTGTTCCGATTCATTGTTGATGCGTTTGAAGAGGTACTTGATAGAACTATGTTGGTTGCACCACTCAGACCGTATAAATTATGAATATGTCATTCACCCAGATTTGTTGGTAATCGAATCCTGAGATGTTAAGAAAACTAATTTCAACAAAATTATAAAACCTTCATATACCATACAGACATAATCGGAGTAGTACTACATACATGTTGGACGCGTACACGATTATAGGTGATTCTGTTGTATGATCTTGAACGCATGATGATTATCATCATGAAGATAACCTTATATACCAATTCAAAGAGAGATAAATAAAATAGAATGTAAAAAAGTACACCATATAGGATAATCATTTTTTATGGAGATAGGATCACCATGTGTGCTCGGTAAATATATAACAATTGCATTTTGTGTATGATGTTAGGTTAGAATTTGGATGTGTTTGTTAAATTAGCCCATAAATCATACTAAATGTTTTCAGATTCATTTCAATTGACCCATTATAACTGATAGACTTTATAAACATTGGTAGAACATAAATTCAAAAAGAATATACTCGGTTATTTCATACGAATTCTTTTTAAAAAAAACCAGATTCGAATATTAGAAATGTTATACATGAGTATTTTGTTTCCTTTGCAAATCTTTAACAAATCTTATACATTAAATTCGTAATTAACATTTTATTATTCTTCGTATGCAAATAGGTTGTTGGTGTAGTTTTAAAAAAAAATAAAGCATTTTATTAACCACAATAGTAATAAATACTCTTAAGTCATACTTCAAAATCATGGAAAATTAACATGGAGATGATTGTTATGAATAACCAACTGAGTCATATAAATTATGATACTTGTAATATTTCATTTATTGTAAAACATTATGATTTAAGATGGAGAATATATATTATATGACATAAGGCATCTAATGATTATTATTATTTAAACGATACTCATCATAGATGATGTCTGGTATGGAAGCTATTCTATGAAAACTTCGATTAACCCAGTCTTCATGACGTGTTTCTATCCAGGTTATTTCATATTGAAGCTCTTTAGAATTGCATTCAATATTCCACTGTTCATCATCAATCTTTTTTTTTGGCAGAAATGATCCTTTCGCGTTCCCAGTATGCTTTCACATACTCTATCTTGAGCTAAACCAATATGAATGTATTTAATTCTAGAAGGTTCAATTGTAACAAATAATTCCATCTTTGAGTTTAAAAAAGGACATACCTTAGAGACAAACAGTTTACATTGTTTAAGATCATGGGTTGTCTGATTTTTAGAAATTAAAATTTTTGGAAAGTGTAAATCGGAAGGCTTGAACGAAGAATTCACAACAGAAGAAACATCAGAGTTTTGAGACATTTGGACGATGATAATAAGAGTACAAAAAATATTGACGTTGATGCATTTAATAAATGTGTTTCGTCATATTTATAGCAATAGAAAAAATCGGAATTGTATGTTGACATAGTCAAAACTCTATTCACATTTTTAGGGAATGTTGATAGCCTGATGTAAATCTAAAACCAGACAATATCAACTGTATATTCTTTGACAAAATAATTCCTATTTAGTTCAAATCATTTCCGATGAGATCTAAATTAATAAGATTGGTTACTAAATAGGAAATATCAATATTATTAATCGATTGAATCTTCTCCAACAACATTAAAATATTATTATGATTATTTTGCCAATCTTTTAACAACATCTCCGATAACTCATACAAAGTATAATAAATGTCGTATCTGTTGAAAATATTCGGAATAGAAACAGAATATATTTTTTTTGTTAACTAAATTTATTATATTCTCTAAATAAACAAAAATTGTAAACAAATTCAGTAACTAAACTGTATAAATAAACTTACTATAAATAAATTTATTATATTGTTATATTTCCGATTTATAACACTAATTTGAGGAACCACATTCATATAGATAAAAATTTAAATAACTAATATTATGTTTTCCAAATAAAAGTACAAAAACAAATAGAACGACTACTAAAAGTAATAACCATAATACAATAAAGGCAGAATAAGTTCAAATATTACATCGTACGATAAGAGGAAACTGATTAAAACATAAGGATGAATAAATCATTGAGGTTGATCATTCAATGGTAGCCTAACAAAAAAAAAGGATACATAATCAATAAGAAGGCATATAAGGAAGAACATATATAGTTTGTAAATAATTTTTTTAAAGTACCATTTCTTATATTCGTCAACTTCTTCAATCGAAGGATCAAATAAAATTTGAGAACATGGACCTTTGGCTCGAACACTCAATCGGCCTACATACATTTGCTTAGCTACTCAATTCTTCCAAGATATATAATATCTCAATCATCTTAAAAATAACATGTTTAACTAACCGTTACCCAAACGTTTGACACAAAAGAATTACAACACGAAAATCATATCCCAATTACGGAATTCCTCCCATTGCTTATCAAACTCTTTTGCAAGATTTCCAAAGATACACAATCGAGTTCTAGACCAATACAAAAACAAAATCAAATATATAATTCAGGGTACCATTCCAAAAAATATATATAATCCGGAAAATATAAACTTACTTCATGTTGCAAATTGTTAGATCAACACAGTTCAAACTTCCTCCATAAATCAAATCATACTGATCATGTTCGACATACATCATTGGTGACACATGCGTCACCAATCCAATGAGGTCTAGAAAAATAAAATAAAAAATCCTCTTCAAGGGCAATAGATTGCAATCGTCTAGGATTAATTATAAATAACAAAAATGAAGTGATACATACCGAGAGAGACGTTCTCATTGATCATCCCAGCAAATATAGTCACAAATGGTGCAAAATCAAAGAAATGACCAAATGTTTGATGAGTACACTTCGTGATTGACGTGGTATCGAGGATATTATCAAAAACGAATTGTTAATGTTCTTGACAGGATTTGGATCAACGACAACTTTAAAACCAACAAACATTTTTCATTCACCTTCTTGAACATGGTTAGACAATAACCCTATATGATTTCCATCATACACGGCTTCGATTTTTCCTCCCTACAACCAAATTAAGAATAAAATTTAAATGATAATAAACGGAACAAATCATTTAAATAAATTCAAGTGATTGATATTATAAAAAACTAAACATATACCAATCTATCACCAAGAATAAAATGGATTTTTTTACAGTTGTAGACGTTTTTGGTAAACTATTTGTGCAAGACTTTAACATGGATTAAAGCAATGAAAGAAGAATTAAGGTGTAATCGAGAAAGAGGGTAAGAGTAATCCATAGTTTTTTTTTCTTGGAGATGAGAAAGAAGATTGATAAGTCAAATAAAAGGAAAATAAGAACGTGGTAAGATTGGTTTATATAAAAAATATATCTTCCATGGAAAGTCTTGGTTTTTTGTTTTAAAAAAAAAACGTCTTAGTAAATAACAATCTTTATGAACATGCAAAAGATTACTGACGGCTCACGCGAAACTGATAGTAATGATTTGTTGTAAGTTGACAACAAACCTACTTTTTTGTTACATAGTTGAAGGTAATTTATGATCAACAATAAATTTGTCAACCTACTAATTATTCGAACATCAAAAAGCTTATACGTGCATTTTGGAAACATTATTTCAAGACAACTTTATAAACATTACATTTCATGTAAATGATTAGGGTAGACTTTGAATGGATTTGATAAATAAGTTCGTTAATCATAATACGTTTAAACAAAAATACTTTTGAGTTAGCCAATTATAACTCTTTAAGGTTTAATCGGTTTATGAATCTAACTGCAAAACGAATATACTACTTGGTATTCATAATATTTCCATGCTCAGAAATTAAAAACTACTGTTATGAATAAAACCACATAATAGTAGAAATATTATACATGGAGTTTATGATTCTTTGCCAATATTTTAAAAACATCTGGTATTGGTGCTATATCATCCAATCCAAGCTCTTCTCATTCGGTATAATGTGATTCCAAGCGTCTTAGCTTTTCCTCAACAACCATCTGATCAATATCAAGAATTTTTTTCTGAATTTGAAAGCGTTTTCTTTGCAAGATCATCTTTTTATGCTCTACACATTTTATAGCATATTTCTCACGAAGCTACAAATAAAATCAACCATAAAACAAAATACTAAGTCACTAAACTGGATTTATTGGTTTATAGTCATGTATAAGTCTCGATTAGATAAACCAATAGAAAAACTCATTCAGGGATTGGTCTCTGATTACATAAGTTTGGCTATTTAATTACCTTAGTTACAAAAAATTTTGATGTCTCGCAATTTCGAACAAAATCATGGTCTATTCACTACTAAAAAATGACTATATTGTTACTGTTTGTTTAGTCACAATATATAAATATTTCGTCACAAATTGATCATTGTGACAAAATTGATACAAATTTTGAAAGGTCACAATAGAATCGTTACAATTCCAATAAAGTCTCAAAAATGTCACAAATTATTGTGACGATTCAAACCGGTAACAAATCGTCACTATTTGTGATGATATAAAAAAGTTACAAAAACGACACAATTCGTGACGGAAAATTATGTAACAAATACGCCACAAACTGTGACAAATAATGATCACTTATATGTCACAAATTGTTACCATATTATAGTCACCTAGCAGTCACAAATTTTTACCAAATAAATGTCACAATTCGTCATAATTAGTGACCGAATATAAGTTACAAAAATGGCACAACTTAGTTTTATTAGTGACCTTTTCATTGAATTTTGTGACAAAAAAATGTGTGAACGTAAAGTTAAGTTTTAGTCTCTAAAATAGTTACTAATTGTGACGATTTAGTCACCAAAAATATTGTAACTATAAGAGACGTAAATTTTGTCACAAAATGGTATGATTTAGTTACTAAATTAAGTCCCAAGTTCGTAACACTTTTTGTGACTCCATATTTTGTAACAATTTCGACACAATTTCTGACGAAAGCTTCTTACTATCAACTTTGTCACAAAATTATGACCAAATACTAACAGATTTATGACTAAACTAGTTCGTCATAATTTTGTATGTAAATTGTCACAATATTGTGACAAAAAAAAAATTGTCACAATTTTTTTGTCACAATATCCCCTTTTTTTGTAGTGATTATAGTATCCGGTATATTCAATCCGGATGGTCTGAAATCAGAGATGGATTTAGAGGATGATATATCTGAATCTGATGATATTTTAGATTGTTTGTAAAAGAAGAAGATGGTTGCACAAAAACTGTATGATATATAAATTAAAGAAACACTTGTGAATTTATGATATTTATAAATAAGATTTGACTGCACACAATCTTTTATAATTTAGAAATAAAGATATTATGGTTGCGTATTGTTATAGAATGAATGACATTTGATGGTCTTTCGTGATGCTCGAAGATTCTTTTCGAACGATTGTGTATATATAATGTTTTTTTTTCTTTTGTTCACCATATATTATTGTTTCTTATTTTTCTCATGCAAATATATTTTCAAACTATACAGTTGATTTGATATATATTTACTATCCTTTGTTGTTAACACATTAAATACACAAACAAAACCGAGGGAGTGTAATTATTATTACGTGTGCGGTTAATTAATCACAACCAAAGGGTGCTTTCTTACCAATAATATTTTGATAGATTTTTTTGGAATTTAATACATTGAATCCAAATACAAAAAGAAAAACCGAGAGAAAACCTCTGATATTGCTATTGCAAAATCAAAGACAATTTCAAAAATCACATCCCTCCTTGATCATGGTTCGGGAGACTATACTTGCAAATGTCAATCGCTCCAAAACTACATGGCGTATTCGAGTCAAAATACTAAGAATATGGTATGAGGACACTCATGATTCATGAACATGGGAAAACGTTGGAGATGATTTTCTACGATGAATTTGTAAGTTTTCAGGGATTAGTTGAAATATATTCGTGTAACAATCTAAACATTGGTAGTATGTTAGTAATAATAGGGTTTGAATTAGATCCACCATGTAAAAGAAGTTAATCGAGTAGTATTTTGTTTAACCATATTTGTACACATGCAAAATCTTGTCTAAATTAGGCAAACTACTGACAATGTCTAATAATTCAATTTTAGTGTTCATAAATGCGTCTAAAATATATAAATCATGGAGGTTTCTATTCTGATGTTTGTTGTTGTATATTTTGTTACAATGACCAATTCATTTACAATATATGATACTCAGGGATCCAAAATTCGTGCTACCGTACCAAAAGCTTTAGTTGGTAAATACAAAGATATGTTTTCGGAGATGCAGTGGCGAATTATCATGGATTTTAGAGTGCTAAAGGCAGGAGGTCGATCTAATTTTGTTTTCAATGACTACATAATTCTTTTTATGCATTTCACCAATGTCTCTCCAACAAATTACGTTAATGATGAATTATTCTTATCATTCAAAAGTCATAAATCATTGATAACAGGATCAATCTATAGACGTTACCTAGTGGGTAAGTTCTCTTTTGGTTCTCATATAGTGGGAAAGTTTATTATTATATCTTGGTATCCTTCCTTTTGTGTTGTATTGTTTTTCTGACCTTTTATACGTGGGATTATTTACAGATATAATTGGATATGTGACCCAAATAGGAGAAATGGAGCTCGTGAATTCAAGGTATCATGGAAGTAACTACAAGAAACTTACATTCAAGATTAATGACGTGAGGTATAAGTTAATCTTAAATAGTTGTCTCAAAAATTAAAAACACAATTACCACTTATTATAAAGTAGGTTATTCTGTTTTTTTGCTCTGATTAACCAATTTATTTATTTAAATATTAAGGTCCAAAAATATAACTTGCGTTGCATGGGGTGAGTTGGCTAAAAATTTAAAAGATGCTATAAACAAAGTCTATAAACAAAATTTAAAAGATGCTAAAAATTTAAAAGATGCTATAAACAAAAATATAACTTGCGTTGGTGGATGCTAGATACAGTTTCAGGTATGAGTAATATCATAATGTTATAGCTTGTTAATAAACAATTATATTTGATTAATATTAAACTAAAATGATTCTGATAAAGGAACCGAAATGCATTCTTTGGAAGTCATGAGCAAGGTTATGATTAATCCAAACATTTGTGAAGCTCATACATTCGAAGATCTGTAAGTAATATGGAAAATAATTTCTTCAATTATGAGTTATTTAATATGCAAGATTAAATTATCTTTCTCATTTGTTTTCTCTATTTCCTTTTATACAGTGATTTATTATACTCGGATGATGATGAAGACGAGGGGAATGATTGAATCTTTTAAATTTAGTTTTAAATATTACGTAACACTTTTAAGAAAGGTATTGTACTTGACAATTGCTTTGTAATAAATTTATTAACGTTAGTAATTTTATTTTCGCCGTGAATAGTCTTTTATCTATATTCTATTTATATTTTGATATTTAGTATTTGTTATACATTTTTCAAGTATTATTTATTGACTGGATCATAATTGAATATGTCAAACATTATCTCATAATTTGTTCTTCTAGGAATACAAAATGCAAAATAACATTAAAATGCCAATTCTCAAAATATAAATATAAAATCAAGTTAAATGGTAAAATATAATTCTCATATCTCATAAAGCTAAGATGAACGACAATACTTATGAGAAATAACCATACGAATAAATATTATCGAAACTTAGGACGAAACATAGATACTATCGTATCATATTCTTCAACATCGACGACCAATTTTAAAATAGATAATAGATGTTCGAATTCCTGCTTAGAAGACGATCATTCAGCTTCAATAATCATACGAACGAACTCATTTGAAGATTCTATTAATCCTAAAGCACGACATGCCTGCTTATAATTAGGATAAACAATCCCGTCAACTGTACGAACATCTTCAAAGCATGTTGCACTCTTTACAAACCATAGCATGAGATAAAGGTAGCAAGATTCACCGGTAGGTCGAGGATCGTAAGCTAACCTTGTTTGAGTACTAAATCCAGGCCTAAAAGTCCATATAGATTTCATTGAATACCAAACGTATCTGGAAGCAAAATCTCCATAAGTTAATGTTCTGGCTTCGGTGCTTTGTTGGTTAAATTCAAACCAACTTGTAAATTTAGATCTTCCATTTGCACCGGATGGCACCTGAGATTCCGTATTTGGTAGATGAAAAGGAAGAACACTACAATCAGAAATCGATAAGGTGTCCAGACTAAGTAAATCATCTGCACAAATAGAACATTATTAATAAATACAATCCATAGTATGACACCAGCAGCCACCACAGCACCTACACCGTCGTCTACACCTCTAGAGACGCCGGTGACACCAGCAGCCACCACAGCACCGACGCAGATTAGCATCGAGGACTTCATGGGTCTTCCTGGATGAGAGAGGTTGACTAGACTCCATCCAGACCAGCTCGGTAGAGACAGATGGTAAGTTTTTTGTTCCATTTATGTTTTTTTTTTAACAAATTTAATTTAATTGCGATTAATGTTACATTTTTTCCCGTAGGTTTGGTGATTCTCGCAGCGGGATTTCGAAGTCCCTCAACAAGATGGAAAACTCTTTGCTCAGCCGTCCTTATGCGACGTACACCGCCATGCCACTGGAGGATCAAGATATGTGGTTTCGCCAATTTGCGGTAAGTCATCTGTTTTCACAATTTTTACTTTCATTTAAATTATTATTATTTATATTTAATTAATTTTTCTTTTTGCAGCAAGAATTTAGGTGGGACCCACACATGACCGCTCTGGTCAGGCGGGAATTCGACTCTTATGCAGCACTGCACTACTCGAAGAAGGTGTTCGAGTGGAAGGATAAGTGGCTACTCGGTGAGGTGCCAAAGGAGATGGTTGAGAAGCCGGAGTTGTGGAACGGGTTCATCGCCTATTGGCAACTACAGGCTACCAAGGAGAGCTCTAGCAACCGGAACAGCCAGCGCAACGGCAAGGGACTTTCCACCCACAACCTTGGAGCTACCAGCAAGAAGACAAAGGCTAGGGATATGGTAAGTTTTTTATGTACGTCTTGGTTTTTAATTTTTTTTTTGTTTTATACATTTATATTATCAAATAAATATCTATCAACTGCAGGCTAAGAAGTTGGGTCGGGATCCCAACAACTTGGAACTTCTGCTAGCAACACACACCGACAAGAATGGTGTCGTCCAGGATCCGGTAGCTCGGGAGATTCAGGAGAGTGTCCAAAGAATGGAAGAGGAGTACATTCTGTCTCAGCCATCCGTGGAGGGAACCCCTCCCCTCACCCAAGCCCCGGACAACATCATCAACGAATTCGTCTTAAAGGTATGTAAAATTTAAAATAGTTTTCAAGTCTTTTTCATTTACTATTTAATTTGTTCCGCAGGTTGCTCCGCAGAGCAAAGGGCGGCTTTATGGTCTTCCCGACGATGCAATATCATCGGGGTCATCTTCTTACTACAGCGAGACATCCGACCTGAGAGCCCAGATGAAGGAAAAGGACGTCGAAATTGAAGGTTTGAAGACGACGGTCCAAGAGATACGAGATGCACAAGCCGCTCTAGAAGCCGAGCGGGAGAAGGAGAGAGCCGAGCGGGACAAGAACAGGGAGATGATGCAACGGATGATGGCGTACTTGGGCCGCAACCCGGATTTTCCGCCGGGGCCCACTACTTAGATTTTTATTTTCAATCTTTTATAAAACAATATTACTTTTTATTTCTACTTTTAATTTTATTTTAATTTCTACTTTTAATTTTATTTTAATTTCTACTTTTAATTTAAATAATTCAAATTTAAAATTTAAAATTTATATTAAATTAATAATTATTTAATTTATTATATTTTTTTAATAATTTCTACGAATACGTCGGAAATCCGTCGGAAATCTGTCGGAAATAAAACTGTCGGACATCTGTCGGAAATAAAACCGTCGGAAGTCTGTCGGAAAGTCGTCGGTTTACATGTTATCGGAACTCGTCGGAAATCAGTCGGAAACAAAACCGACGTATTTCCGACAGTAGTATTTCCGACGGAATTCCGACGTCTCGCCGGACTCCGGCAGGCTGTCGGAATTCCGTCGGAAATATAGCCGTCGGAAATCTGTCGGAAATTTGTGACAGATTTCCGACAGAATTACCATTTCCGACAAGATAGAAACGACAGACAAATCCGTCGGAAATCTGTCGGAATATGCGTTTTCCGACAGACTTCCGACGGATATTTCCGTAGGAATCTCGCTGTTTTCTTGTAGTGATTGCTTGAGGACTCAGACATCCTTAGTTCATAACAACAACTTTTTAAAATCAGAAAAGGGTGGAATTATTAGAATTTGAAGAAGATAGAATGGCTCGGTATATGCTAATATAAAATACATTTACATTGGCACGTGAATGTATATACTCCCAAGACACAGAGGAAAAGTAAAAAGCTGAACTATATAGACGTGAACCAACCATTTAAATGGTAAAAGATGAAAATAATAGATCTGAATTAATCAGTACGTTACATAAAAATCAGCCAATGGACCACTCAATCAGAAAACTTGACATAAAGACAATGAATTGTCTCATCAATTTCAAGTGAACTTAGGACAAATTTTGTATGATTTAATTTTGGATGATATAGATCTAGCACGGAGTTAGACCAAAGTATTCCAATAATCCATAAAAATAAGAAGAACAACGTATGACATAAAGGCATGTTTTATATTAAAAAAAATAATTTGGTAAGGACGTGCCTGTTTTTCACATATTACTCAGCAATCTTCATCTAACATCAGAGCGAAAATTGAAATTAGTCAAAGAATATTAGACGAAATTCAAAAATTAAAATAATATGAATGATAGGCATGAAAAATATAAAGAATAGAAAAAGTAATCGTACAATGCTGATTGATTATGGTGGTTTTTTTATTTATGGACGAACGAATCGTACAATAAAAGAAAGATCTTTAAAAATCTCATATATAAGGGAATAACGTAAACATAGGAATATTAGTAAAGAATATTTAGTTGCTAAAAATCCGATAACATTTATTCCCTTGATTACCTATTTAATAACATAAAATTAGGAATATTGGTAAGGAATATTTAGTTGCTACAAATCCGAAATAATTTATTCCCTTGATTACCACTTTGTGTAACCAGTTCGGAACTTTAGATTGTAATCGTGAACAATATTTCGGCCCAGTGGGCTTTTAATGAAAAGATCAGATATTGTCGGGCTAAAAAATATATATATAAGTGGAGCAGAAATAAGACGGGTGTATAGATGGATCCGGGTTCAGAATTCAGACCAATCAAATTCAATAGAACGGATCTGCGTGTTTATCCGATTATAAGTGGAGCAGAAATTGGATCCTCATTTCAGTTTAATCTGGAAATGCCCTTCACAATTTCAGAAATATTTTTAGAAAGTGCAATTTTTAGTGGCAATTTGAGTAAATAGTCGTCAACTTTAGCCATATTACTAATCCTTTGAAAATAAAGCACCAGATCCGCGTGTTTATCCGTTTTCATATGGGTATGAAATTGGATCCTGATTTTTTCTTCCGAAATTGCCCTTCCGAATTTCAGAAATGTTTTTAGAAAGTGGATTTTCGAGTGGCAATTTGAGTAAATAAAGCTCAATTTTATCCCTAACAGTTATCACTACTCCTCGATTAATAGTATTGATTTTAGCAACTTTTTCTCTTCTCTCTCCTAAGTTTCTTAACTTATAGTTTCTTAACTTATATTAATTTTTTAGTGTAAAAATCCCACTAAAAACCTTCCAATAATCATGCTCTTAAGTCTAGGTCATATGGTTTTTTTCTCTTTGGTTAGTTTTGCTGAGTTTATGCAATAGATTATGTGATAAAATATATGCATAAGATTGAAAAGAAAAACAATATCCATACTTGGAGAAGTACGATTAATTGATACATTGTTTGGACCACCATAATATTATAACATAAATTCTTCAAAGATAGATGATATATATATATATATATATATATATATATATATATATATATAAGAAAGAGGATTTAAGGTTTATCGCGAAGACAAAGATGATACATAGATATAAAGACCGCCATTATTATCATCATAAAATGTACAAAAGAAAAGGAGCTAGGCGGATGATGATATTCGAGAATAAACACAACGGACACACACATTTAAAGATGGTCACGGCGATGATTAAGCCCTATTCTCGTTCTTGAGGATGTGGTCGTCCATGTCAGCTGCCATGCTCTTGGCGAACTTCATGTATTTGATAGGCTCTGGAGAGTCTTCATAGCGCTTCTCCCACATCATAGTGACTTTGCAAACACAACCTTCCTCAGACTTGGGGATGAACTGAAAAATGACGTCATAAACCTTAAGCTGTTCCATCACACGACCCTCAAGCCCTTTAAACGTCACCGCCATCTTCTCGTCGTCAAGCTCTCTCTTCTCCTTAAACACCTCTTGGTTCCCATCTTCATACACACAATCCTCGAATTAATGGAAACCCTAGCTAGTTACGTTTTTTCTAAATATAGATAGAGCTAGATAGGCAATCGCCATACTGTTTCCTTTGATTTAATATATAGAGTTTGGCGACAAATATATACATATATATATAGAGAGAGAAGGAAATGGGTACCGCATGTGTAGTTCCAGGACTTGATGGCTCCGTGGGAGTCCCAGTCGCCTTCGTGGACGGTGACACCTTGGATGTGATGGCCGACAGCGTCCGGGAAGAGGTGGTTTTCGTTCCTCCACCTCTTGTAGTGATTCTTCGCCGACCCTTTTAGTGGAACCTCTGTCACATATGTTCCTGAAGTCGCCATAATGATGAAGCTTCTAAAAAGCTTTTGATTTCTTTTCAAGTGTGTATATGTCGATAATAATTTTTTTTAGTTGATGCAAAAACGGAAGTAGTGCATTTCCTTTATATACTCATCACAACATTACAAAAAAGAACCCGATATAGATGCGACATCATCAAGATTTAAAAATAAATAGACAAGTATTTGTATTCTTTTGAGTCGGTACATAAAAATTAAAAACAATATCTTCCTCAAATATTGAACTTGGTCAGATTGTCAGAATTCTATCATATATGTATGTACAATATAACTTCTATAAATTTATACTTGATAGATTAATAGAATTTTTCGGTTCCGAATTAAATTTTTTTAAATTAATATTTTGTAAATAATATTTAAAATATTATAATTCCCACGTTATTAATTTATAGAAATTTTAGTAATGTAATAAAGATGAATAAATGGATAAACAACAATTATAAAAAGAAACGACCTGAGCGAAAGAGACGGACACGAAATATATAGTTGGAAAGTTCGACGGTTTTTGGGGGTTTTAAATGCTCTTCAACGTCATAGAGGCATTGGTGCTCCACACGTGTGGTCTATGTGTTATCATTTCCCTATTTTCATTTAACATATATTCAATCTTTTTATCTTCCTACGATCTTGAATTTATTGCACTTTATCTTGTTGTATACTTTTTGGACTACTATGCTTGACTTCACCGGATCGAACCAAATACTTTCACCATGGCCATTCCAGATTGTGCTGGCTTGATATTTAGACCATGGCCATCTGTGAAACTTGTTAGCTTTCTTAAGCCCAAAAATAAATAAAAATTGAATCAGAAGATTGTTTTGGGCTAGAGTCGTCTCGGTTAGTCAGATGATACTTCTGAGACGGTTCATAAGGACATGTGTCAACGTCTCATTTGACGGTGTGTTTCTTGTTTGACAAGGCAATTTTCTCTCCTCTTTCATCGGCGATTCCATCTTCAAATCGATTCGTCGGCGATTCTTTCTCATGATTCAGAGCTTTCCCTCCCGTTTGCTTCGGAGGAAATGGTTTCGGTCTTGTCTTTATTAAAGGCAAGAAGAAGTTCATGGAAGACAGTCACCGAATTGTTACCCGAACCTTGAACAAGGTAATGTTTCTTCCTTCTTCCTCCCTCGAATGGGTCTTGGATCTTAGGTTAATGGGGTTTGTTGATTTGTAGAGTTTGGAGTTTATGATGGTCATGGAGGTTGATGCATAATTTATTTATGAGAATTTGCACAAAAAAGTTCTTGAGTTGATTAATAATTGCAAGGAGAAAATTGAGAAAGAAGAAGCCATTAATATTAAAGCTGCTATAGAATACTGATCATGATTTCTTACAAGAGGTAACAAAATTTGTCATCTTTGGTATTTGCCATTAGACCATGTGCAATGGAGACTCCGTGGAGAGTGTCTAAAATCTTTTTTGAATTAAATATATTAAATTTTATGATTTTTGAGTGTCTAAAACTAGAGAAAAGATCCAATATACATTGCACAAGCTCTTACAATCTAAATTGAGCTTATTTGGTAATAATAACAAATTGCTGGGTGTAGTAAATGTTGAAATTCGTACAAGTTTATAATACTTTATAAATTATTAATTACGAATTCAATTGTCAGGATGCGTGTTAATACTTGAATTAAATCTAGATCTTAGAGTTTCAAATATACCTGGATATTCTGCAGCGGAAAGATGAATCAAAACAATTCGAGGTTTTCTTAGCACTTCAAGTGTCGTGCCTCTATCGGTATCTACACGCACACAAACTAGATCGAACGGGATGCTAGTGCCGTAGAGATCTATATCTCACACAAGAACTTTTCTTTAGGTTTTATTTGATCGGTGGACAAAAGGAATTATGATGTGTATCTTTTGCACCTCTCACGTCTTCTTATATAGGATCAATAATTTCCTTTATCACATAAAGAGAATTAAAGACTCAATATCTTGTGCATCAAGTTATTCCCTTATCAAATTAGAATCGTAACACCCGGTTTTTTTTTTTTTATAAAGCGGAAATTCTCATAAAATAGTTCATTTAATAATAATAATAATAAATCATCAAATCAAATCAAGAGGTAACAAAATTTGTCATCTTTGGTATTTGCCATTAGACCATGTGCAATGGAGACTCCGTGGAGAGTGTCTAAAATCTTTTTTGAATTAAATATATTAAATTTTATGATTTTTGAGTGTCTAAAACTAGAGAAAAGATCCAATATACATTGCACAAGCTCTTACAATCTAAATTGAGCTTATTTGGTAATAATAACAAATTGCTGGGTGTAGTAAATGTTGAAATTCGTACAAGTTTATAATACTTTGTAAATTATTAATTACGAATTCAATTGTCAGGATGCGTGTTAATACTTGAATTAAATCTAGATCTTAGAGTTTCAAATATACCTGGATATTCTGCAGCGGAAAGATGAATCAAAACAATTCAAGGTTTTCTTAGCACTTCAAGTGTCGTGCCTCTATCGGTATCTACACGCACACAAACTAGATCGAACGGGATGCTAGTGCCGTAGAGATCTATATCTCACACAAGAACTTTTCTTTAGGTTTTATTTGATCGGTGGACAAAAGGAATTATGATGTGTATCTTTTGCACCTCTCACGTCTTCTTATATAGGATCAATAATTTCCTTTATCACATAAAGAGAATTAAAGACTCAATATCTTGTGCATCAAGTTATTCCCTTATCAAATTAGAATCGTAACACCCGGTTTTTTTTTTTTTATAAAGCGGAAATTCTCATAAAATAGTTCATTTAATAATAATAATAATAAATCATCAAATCAAATCAAGAGGTAACAAAATTTGTCATCTTTGGTATTTGCCATTAGACCATGTGCAATGGAGACTCCGTGGAGAGTGTCTAAAATCTTTTTTGAATTAAATATATTAAATTTTATGATTTTTGAGTGTCTAAAACTAGAGAAAAGATCCAATATACATTGCACAAGCTCTTACAATCTAAATTGAGCTTATTTGGTAATAATAACAAATTGCTGGGTGTAGTAAATGTTGAAATTCGTACAAGTTTATAATACTTTGTAAATTATTAATTACGAATTCAATTGTCAGGATGCGTGTTAATACTTGAATTAAATCTAGATCTTAGAGTTTCAAATATACCTGGATATTCTGCAGCGGAAAGATGAATCAAAACAATTCAAGGTTTTCTTAGCACTTCAAGTGTCGTGCCTCTATCGGTATCTACACGCACACAAACTAGATCGAACGGGATGCTAGTGCCGTAGAGATCTATATCTCACACAAGAACTTTTCTTTAGGTTTTATTTGATCGGTGGACAAAAGGAATTATGATGTGTATCTTTTGCACCTCTCACGTCTTCTTATATAGGATCAATAATTTCCTTTATCACATAAAGAGAATTAAAGACTCAATATCTTGTGCATCAAGTTATTCCCTTATCAAATTAGAATCGTAACACCCGGTTTTTTTTTTTTTTTAAAGCGGAAATTCTCATAAAATAGTTCATTTAATAATAATAATAATAATAAATCATCAAATCAAATCAATTCCAGGAAAATCATAAAAAAATAAATCTAGCAACCTAACCGGGTTTACTAGAACTAGAAACATAAAACACAACCGTCCTAATCATCCTCTCCCTAATGCCATGATCCCGCGGTCACACTTTTCCTTTTTCTTTACCTGCAACACAATTAGGAAAAACGAGTTGCGTAAGTATTAATAAATACTTAGTGAGAACGTCTACAGGCTAAACACGATTAGCCGAACAACAATTAACAATAGATTAAAAAGTATTTAAATCAGAAATCACAGGGTGTCGATCGACACGTCACACGATGTCGATCGACGCTGGTTCTACCGTTGTGTCGATCGATACACCACAAGGTGTCGATCGACACGAGGTTTTTCTTTCCGAGACCAAAAAGCGTAAAACACACGAACACACGATTTCAACTCAAACATCACACGAAACCATCACGTCAACACCCAGGAAAAACCATTCATAAGTATCCAAACATCAACACGAATCGCTAATCGCTAAATCAACCTAAAGACACGCACTCACCTTAAAAAAATGGTTTGAATTAAGAACCTGACCGAAACAGAGGAGAATAACTCGCGACTCCCTTCTCCAAATCGAGTTCTGAAAACTGATCTGGAAACTAGACACCGATAGCTTTCCAACGGTGTATAGAAAGACTCCTAAATCCAAACAGATCGACGGGAAAACAGCCCGCAATCTCGCTAATCGAAACAGGAAAAACAGAGGTTTCAGAACCATCACCCTGAAATCAAACGAACACAGAGAACGGAGATTACCTCCAAATCAGGATCCGAAGCCCAATCCAGAAACTAGACAGAGAGAGCTTTCCAACGGCACCAAGCTCGTCCTCTGATTCTCTATGAAAAACAATCATAACTCACAAACTACAACTCCAAAAGCCAATCGGATTTTTCCTATAGAAATCTAAGAGGAAGGAGAACAAACCTACGAAAAAATCACGTCGATCAGACTCGATTAGGTCGACCGTTCTTCACTTCTACCGAGACAGACGAACCTGTCTTCTCTTCCTCTCAAACTCCTCTCTCTCAAAACTCTTTCTCCTTCACACAAAGCCACGAAAAAACCTTTTTCTTTCTGCCTCACGCGGCCACAAATCCAAAAGGACTTAAATACGAAAACCCTAGGGTTTCTCCATCAAACCGAGCTAAACCGGACAATTAAAACTTAACCGAAACCGATCGCAGAATTTGGTGTCGATCGACACCCTCCCTTGGTGTCGATCGACACCCCTACTAAAAAATCTAATTTTTGGTTTTGGGATGTTACAATTCTCCCCCACCACACTGGATTCGTCCTCGAATCCCAAAACACAAGTCTACCCGAGACTCCACTCTGGCCCGCACCGGCCAACCACTGGGAAAAGCACGCCTAATCCCCAAAACACAAGTCTACTCAAGACTCCACTCTGGCCCGCACCGGCCAAACCACTAGAGATTTACACAAAATCTCAACACTCCACAACCAACCCACACTATACACGCGTTTCTAGACATTTATTACATTTTAACTCATCCACACACACACACTCTAGGAAACCCACCGTCCCCTCGAGAGAACCACCGTCTCTCCTCGAGAGAACCACCGTCCCAATATATGCTCTCCGTACTATAAAGGAAACCACCGTCCCAATATCAGTACACAGGAAAACCACCGTTTCCTTGAGAGAACCACCGTCTCTCAGTATGTATACAGGAAGCCACCATCCCCGATACAAACTCTGGAAAACCACCGTCTCCAGATCATGAGTCATCCGTAATAAATTCTAAAACGCCTATCTACCTCCACAATAAGAATCTAAAAGGAACGCGCAAAGTCCCTAGCCCGAAATACCTAACGCAACGTTTTCCTAATCCCGCCTAGATCTGTCCAACTGATCGCACACCAATCAAACAAGAACATGTACAACCAACAGTAGACCCAGAATTGGATCGATCGATTGTGCAACAATCAAACAAGAACATGCACAACCAAGACACTACATCCGATATCCCGGTCGTCAAAACCGAACGCACAAGAATATCACCGAGGTTTGTATTCCGTTCCATTCTCATGACACGGTCAGCTATCGATTACTCATATCTACCGTCATCATCACACTCTTAGGACGTTTCCCTCGAGGTAACGATGCCGATGCCACTCCACTCTCATGACGTCTCCCTCAAGCTCTGGCTCTATATAGGAAAATACTTCCTTAGAGTAATCAACACACACGAGACAAGAATCAGGAACTAAGAATACCTCCCTTGATAACAGCACGCAACACGCAACCTATTCTAGCAAAACAAACTACTCATGCCGAACACACGGCCACACAACCGACTTCCCAGAAGAATCAAACCACAACCTCGACGCACAAAGCCAAACCAAACTCCTCGCACGCCCTAAATATCTATTGCTCCTAACTCAGCCTACACCTGGCACCCATAGGACGCATCCTACAGCCTATCAGGAACACATACCATTCGCACTCTCGGGACACATCCCTCGAGTCAATGGTATCCGGGAATCTCACGTCCCCACATGACACACAGGAAAGCTCACCTCTCCTCACAACACATGAGTTATTCGGGACCGCAGTCCCTAGAGAAAAAAATATTAAGCACTGATCACCGAACTGAACTGCCCAACAAGGGCCCAAAACCACTCCTGACGCCTCAGCGCTCACAACCTTTAGCCGATACCCTGCCTGTCCCGCTTGGAGGGACATGAACTGAACCGACTGCTTCAACCAACTCACGACTCGGATTCCTCTCCTGAATCCCACAATGCTCTAAGCACTCCTGCACGCGTGACGATACGCAGATTCTGCCGATTTTTGATCCTGATAACTCCGACAATCTTCCCGATAACCTGAAACGCTCCTTGTTCGCTCTGCACAGAGTCCTCCGAACCCAGACTAGGTCTAACAGATCGACCGCGCGACAATCAAACAAGAACACGCACGATCAATCGTAACCCAGAATTTGATTTCTCACCGCGCCATAACCAACCAGCCACATCTTCCTCGAAAACATACCAAAAAGCTATCCGTGACGAACCTTGAACCTTTGAATACTCCCATCGGTCTTCTCGTAACCAAACCGGCGCTCCTCTAACCTGTACTGCTCTACTCTGCATCCAGCTCTGCTCTTGATTCTCTCTAGAACCAAACACCATAAGCTCCTGATCCCCAGGATTCCTCGAACACTCCACAATAACCGCTATGCATACGATAACAAACGCGTTTAGGTGATCCCCGATCCCCGATCACGACGCCACCTCCTGTGCTTACCACAAGCATAATAAACACACAAAAGCATAACCACAACTCGAAATGCCCAACACTTGCCCAGTTCACCCAGAACCCACGATGCGACATTCTTAATTCCGTCCAGGTTTGGCGGCCAATCGTACAAAATCAAACAAGAACATGTACAATCGTCCGTCAGTCCAGACTATACCTAGCCCTAACTAGGGCTGACAGTTGACTGTATAACAATCAAACAAGAACATGTACAGCCATCTGTCAGTCCAGATGGGATCTTTCGAATGCTACATCTGGTTCCCGAACTCAACCATAGGCCCAACCTTACCAGCGATACTTTGACTCATAACTAGAGCCTCCGAACCGTCTATCACAGACCAAAATCTTGGCTGCTCTAACCAACACTATACGAGATTCCCACTCGTTCCGCAATCGTCCAACATGGACCAAAAATCCCGGCCTGACACAGCCGATACCACACGAGATCCTTCCCTGACCTCAGAGGCTCCCTCTAATCCACACACGAAATATACCGCTCGCACTCTCGGGACACCTCCTTCAAGCCAACGGTATCTGGGGGTCTCACATCCCCGCAAGAGATCTTAAATCCCTTGCTGCTTATTCCGGGAACACGCTTCCCAATAAGCACACAGGAGAACACACCTCTCCTCTGATTAGAGCTGCCTCACGTGGTATAGTCACAACATTCCCATCTTGGGATAACCTCGAAAACCGACCAACATGGTCCACAAATACAAACACATCACGAACCACACATCTCAAGTCCTTATGAAAATAAATAAGGAACACCATCTTATAAATTTTCAAAAAAATGTAAATCGTTTTAACACCAACGAAATACAATAAAAATCCAGGAAACAACAATGCCAAACTGAAACGGAAAACAAACGAAAACAACTGCGACAAAAAGGACGCTTTTCACTCCTCGAACTGATCTCCCAGATCCTGCTCCAAAAACTGCCGTCGCACCAGCCCACTGCTCTACTGCTCATAACCCTGCTCCTCCTATATGAGCCCCCGGCTGCTCTGCCGCTGCCTGAGCCAAAGGCTGCGCTGCTATCGGATGAACTACTGCAAGCGCCAATGGTTGCAACTGGGGACACATGGGCTTGAAATTCCCTGGCTCGCCGCAATGAAAGCAAACCTTAGACTTACCGGAGAACTTAGGACAGCTCGCCACTTGATGCTCTGAACTACTGCACCCGAAACAACCATGAGTGTCGTGGCTACCTGAACTCGCCCTAGAAGAATCATCCCATCTCCTCTTCTGGCCCTGCGCAGGCTTACCACCCTTGCCAGAACCAGAACCTCTATGCTGCTGCTGCTGACTCCTCGGCTGAACTGCAGGAACAACAGCAGGCTGAACGATAACCGGACCAGACTGCTCACACTGATCCTCCTCAATAGAAGCTGCTAGCTCCACAAGATCCGCCCTGGAGACGTATATGCCACCCCTGCACTGGGTCCTAATGCTCAAACGAAGTCCCTGCAAGAACCTCTGAACCAGAGACCGCTCGTCATCCAAACCGTGCCCAGAATGAACGACCAACCTGCTGAACTCGGCGTCATACTCACGCACTGACCGCTCTCCCTGCGCCAAGGACATGAACCTCAAGTGAAGACGATCTCTAGCCTCCTGAGGAAAGTACTTGGCATTGAACTCGGCCAAGAATTCGCCCCAAGTCCACTCCGCACGCCTAGCCACAATAGCGCGCCACCAACAATGGGCATCACCACTCAGATAGTGGACAGCTAACTCGACCTGATACTCGGCAGGACACCTGATCGATCTGAAGTTACGCTCTAACCTCATACGCCACTCATCAGCCGCCTCAGGACCAACTCTGCCCTCGAAGAACGGCGTAGCTAACCTCTGCATCTGCCCCATCATCTCAAGATAAGACGGCACCTGCGCTATCACTGCAGCCCTCGGCTGCTCCGCAACTGCAGCCCTCTGCTGCAAACCGACCACTGGAGGAACACCCGGAGCCTGCTCAGGAGCCACTGGCGGAAAACGTACCAACAACTGCGTCAGCAATCCCACAATCTGGTCATCACGACCTGGAGCTACAGCAGCACCCCCACCAGGGCCCACTGGACCTCCCCTGCCCCAACCGGCACTGGCCGACACGCTGGCACTAAGCGACTGGGACTTTGACGCGGTCGCAACACTCGGTAAAACACTCTGCGCCGCGCTCTCTGCTGACTCCTCAACTGGCCCACGACCACGGCCCCGGCCTCCACGACCACCCACTCTGCCACCACGGGCACCAACTCTGCCACCACCGCCTCTCGGAACTCTAGCCATCGCACAATGCACTTAACACAAGAACATTCTAAGAGACTAGAATTCACAATCAGAAAACACAACCAATAACTTACCGCGGAATCTCTTTAAAGGCTGAAGAGGATGATTCTAAGACTAAAAATTGACTAAGCACACATAATCAATTAAACATATTGTCTCAGTTCATCAAAATCACTACTAGCCCTAGAATCGTAAGGGCTCTGATACCAAAATGTAACACCCGGTTTTTTTTTTTTTTAAAGCGGAAATTCTCATAAAATAGTTCATTTAATAATAATAATAATAAATCATCAAATCAAATCAATTCCAGGAAAATCATAAAAAAATAAATCTAGCAACCTAACCGGGTTTACTAGAACTAGAAACATAAAACACAACCGTCCTAATCATCCTCTCCCTAATGCCATGATCCCGCGGTCACACTTTTCCTTTTTCCTTACCTGCAACACAATTAGGAAAAACGAGTTGCGTAAGTATTAATAAATACTTAGTGAGAACGTCTACAGGCTAAACACGATTAGCCGAACAACAATTAACAATAGATTAAAAAGTATTTAAATCAGAAATCACAGGGTGTCGATCGACACGTCACACGGTGTCGATCGACGCTGGTTCTACCGTCGTGTCGATCGATACACCACAAGGTGTCGATCGACACGAGGTTTTTCTTTCCGAGACCAAAAAGCGTAAAACACACGAACACACGATTTCAACTCAAACATCACACGAAACCATCACGTCAACACCCAGGAAAAACCATTCATAAGTATCCAAACATCAACACGAATCGCTAATCGCTAAATCAACCTAAAGACACGCACTCACCTTAAAAAATGGTTTGAACTAAGAACCTGACCGAAACAGAGGAGAATAACTCGCGACTCCCTTCTCCAAATCGAGTTCTGAAAACTGATCTGGAAACTAGACACCGATAGCTTTCCAACGGTGTATAGAACGACTCCTAAATCCAAACAGATCGACGGGAAAACAGCCCGCAATCTCGCTAATCGAAACAGGGAAAACAGAGGTTTCAGAACCATCATCCTGAAATCAAACGAACACAGAGAACGGAGATTACCTCCAACTCAGGATCCGAAGCCTAATCCAGAAACTAGACAGAGAGAGCTTTCCAACGGCACCAAGCTCGTCCTCTGATTCTCTATGAAACGCCGGGAAAACACTTCCCAAGGAGGCTGATTGAATCCCGAGACTGCACAGACCCCTTATGGAAAAACAATCATAACTCACAAACTACAACTCCAAAAGCCAATCGGATTTTTCCTATAGAAAGCTAAGAGGAAGGAGAACAAACCTACAAAAAAATCACGTCGATCAGACTCGATTAGGTCGACCGTTCTTCACTTCTACCGAGACCGACGAACCTGTCTTCTCTTCCTCTCAAACTCCTCTCTCAAAACTCTTTCTCCTTCACACAAAGCCACGAAAAAACCTTTTTATTTCTGCCTCACGCGGCCACAAATCAAAAAGGACTTAAATACGAAAACCCTAGGGTTTCTCCATCAAACCGAGCTAAACCGGACGATTAAAACTTAACCGAAACCGATCGCAGAATTTGGTGTCGATCGACACCCTCCCTTGGTGTCGATCGACACCCCTACCAAAAAATCTAATTTTTGGTTTTGGGATGTTACAAGAATCATGATTGCGCGTGAAGCTATTACCATCTTAATTGGTCAATTTCCTTTTTCTCAAATATATATATATATATATATACTAGAAAAAGTCCACGCGTTACGTGGAAAAAACTATCTACATAAATTTTATAATTATTTTACTGTATATAAGTGATATTTTAAAAATATTCTCACAAGTTATATTTTAAAAAAAATCATAATATGAAACTATATAATTTAAAGACAAACAATATGTTTTATATTATTATTTATGTTTGGCAAAAATACTAGTTCTTTGTAATTGACTTGAAATTAAATTAGTGATTTTTCTTATTTATATTGCATGAACATATAAAAATAAATTGATCTTCAACACTTATATACAATAAAATAAGTAAATTATATGAGCGTTTTTAAGATTTAGTGTTGAATTATAATTAATAAATAAATGGAAAGATTAACTTTGGAAGGTTAGGAATTAAAATTATGGGCGTTGCATACTTTTAAATTTGGTTGAATTAAAATTGATTCACAATTAATGGAGAAATCAATTTAATTTCAAAATTATCAATAAGCAGTCCATTTCAAAATTTATTTAATTAAACAGATTTTAAATTACAAAAAAATAAAAGTAATTTGCATTTCAAAACATTTCATACTATTGTGAATGACTTTTAGAAAGAATTTTAGTAGTGGATTATATATCTTTCTTTCTGTAATATGTACAAGTGTCTTTAGTAGTCTAATGACTCTTTTACAATTAAATTACCAAGGTTTGTTGAGTTCGAATCCTAGGAAAAACATTTTAAATTTTTTTTGAAATAAAGATTTGCAAAAAAAAAGTTGATACGTGTCGTCTTATCAGAGCTTGTTAGCTTTTGTAAACCTTAAAATATTATAAAGATATATCAAATATATATTTCATACTATAAAACCTCATATTAATTGGTCTAATCTATATTAGGCCCAATTACATAATGATCTATTTTGCTTAGGTGTGTGACCCAATAAGATTGCATAATATTAATAATGAGCTTTCAAGGCCATAAGTTATAAGCGGCTTCTAGCAAAACATTATAACCATATAATATTATACAATTGTCAAACCTTGACATTTCAACTTTAACTAGAGTAAAATACAAATGATTTCAGGACATTCCCACCAATCTCCCACTTGTACTAGAATCATCTATTCCTATAATCTCTTCGTCTCTATATCTCGATCATAGCATAAGACAAGAAACTGTGCCATCCTTATTCAGCTAGATCACATTTATCGAACTCCGATTTATACTGATTAAACAAACGACTAACTTTTACCTCGTTTGAGCACGGTCATGCATTTCTCAGTATCAAATCTTCGACAAGCCCAGAGATATTTATCTCCCGTTATATAGGAGGGACAAATTCCATCTTGTTCCATCCATGTTCCTTACACACTTCATAGTGTGCCCAATCACTGCCTTTATAATCACCTTTTACGGCTGACGTTTGACAGCGTCAAAACAAACTAATCCATGTATAAGAAATCATGATGAACTCAGGTCAAAGGACTATACTCTATAGTTGTGATGAGAAACTCTTATGACACTCATATACCATTCTTGTAGAGTTCTCATAGCGGGTCAGTCCAATACTGTGTTCTCCAACACATATCTATGTGATTGACTTGACACAACATATCAATGACTTCACGAAACTTAGTCATCAGTCACCTCACATACTAGTCATTTATAATTATTAATGTCCCATTTTAATAACTTTGACTAGGGACCATAATAATTTACGTTATCTACCACTCATAGGGTTTCATGATCAAGTCACGTACTTGATGACCAATAAGAATAACATAAATTATTTTGGGACTATTATTTAATTATCCAATAATTAAAATAATACTGAAACAAATTTCATTAATTTGAAAATAAATCAAATGTATGTAAACATGAACATCATATCATAAAATAAAATTCTCCCACTAAAATTAAGATCACATCTTAAGAAATTTAATGCCTATAGCAGCAGTATGACTCTCATGCTTAGGCCGTGGAAGAGGCTTGGTCAAAGCATCAGCAACATTTGCATCCGTCGAGACTATGCTAATCTTCACATCTCCTCTATCAACAATATCACAAATGAGATGATATCGCCTCTCTATGTGTTTGGATTTCTGGTGTGATCTGGGTTCCTTTGCCTGAGCGATGGCTCCATTGTTGTCACATAGAGATCCACGGGACCAGGTATGCTCAGTAATGAACTTCCGAATCCAAACAGCCTCTTTAGCCGCTTCAGAAGCAGCTATATACTCTGCCTCTGTTGTTGAGTCTACCGCAGTGCTCTGCTTAGAGCTCTCCCAGCTTACTACTCCTTCATTGAGGCAAAAGACAAATCTAGATTGTGATCGGAAATCATCTCTGTCTGTCTGAAAACTGGCATCTGTGTAACCACTCACAACAAGTTCATCACTTCCTCCATAGACCAAGAATTTATCCTTAGTATTTCTCAAATACTTAAGGATGGTCTTGACCGCTGTCCAGTGACTTTCACCTGGATCTGATTTGTATCTACTCGTCATGCTTAAAGCACATGCAACATCTGGACGAGTGCATAACATGGCATACATGATAGAACCTAAAGCCGAAGCATAAGGGATTCTACTCATCCGCTCTCGCTCATCATGTGTCGAAGGACATTGTATCTTGCTGAGAGTTATGCCATGAGACATTGGAATAAACCCTTTCTTGGAATTATGCATACTGAACTTGTGTAAGATCTTATCTATATAAGTATCTTGACTTAGTCCAATGGTTTTGTTCAATCTATCTCTATAGATTCTTATTCCAAGAATATAAGCAGCTTCTCCCATGTCTTTCATTGAGACACAACTACTTAGCCAAGTCTTAACAGACTGAAGCAAAGGAATGTCATTTCCTATGAGCAGTATGTCATCTACATACAATACCAAAAATGCAACTGCGCTCCCACTACTCTTCTTGTAAACGCACGGTTCTTCTTCGTTTCTAATAAAATCAAACTCTTTGATTGCTTCATTAAAACGAAGATTCCAACTCCGAGATGCTTGCTTCAAACCATAAATGGAACGATGAAGCTTGCATACTTTCCCAGCATTTTTAGGATCTATGAAACCTTCAGGTTGTGTCATGTACACATCCTCTTCGAGATTTCCATTAAGGAAATTTCCTTAATCATAATAAGCTGTTTTCACATCCTCTTAAAGCTGTTTTCACATCCATCTGCCATATCTCATCATCATAATAAGCGGAAGTTGCTAGGAGAATCCGAATGGACTTAAGCATGGTGACTGGGGAATACGTTTCATCATAGTCAATACCATGAATTTGCTTGTAACTTTTAGCCACCAATCTAGCTTTGTATATCTAGATACTACCATCCATGTCAATTTTCTTCTTGAAAATCCATTTACACTCAATGGCTTTAACACCATCAGGTAAATCTACCAAAGTCCATACTTGGTTTTCTGACATGGATTCTATTTCAGATTCTTCGGCCTTTAGCTATTTATCGAAATCAGGGCCCATCATCGCTTCTTCATGAGACGTAGGTTAATCACTCTCTATAATCAATATATCATGATGATCTGTCACCCAAACCCTATATCTATTAGGTTTGTGACGAATCCTTTCGGACCTACGTACCTCAGGTTCCACAGGTGTAGATTCTACGACTCTTCGTAAATCTAGTTGATGCTCTTCCTGAGAAGTTGGAGCAATCTCCTGCGCCTCTCGAATTTCTTCGAGTTGTACTTTACTCCCACTAGTTCCCTTTGAAAGAAATTCTCTTTCTAGAAAGGCACCATTCCGAGCAAGAAACACTTTGTTTTTGATGGAATTGTAAAAGTAATAACCTTTGGTTTCTTTAGGATAACCTACGAAGTAGCATTTATCAGATTTGGGTCCAAGCTTATCTGTAAACATACGTTTAACATAAGCATCACAACCCCAAATTTTCAGAAAAAACAAATTCAGAACCTTTCCAGTCCATATCTCATATGGTGTTTTTTTCTACTGATTTTGATGGGATCCGGTTAAGCGTAAATGCAGCAGTTTCTAGAGCGTATCCCCAAAAGGATATTGGAAGATCTGTGTGACTCATCATTGATAGAACCATATCTAATAAAGTTTGATTTCTCCTTTCAGACACACCATTCCATTGTGGTGTTCCTGGAGGAGTGAGTTGAGAAACGATTCCACATTCTCTGAGATGATCTCTAAATGCTTGGCTCAAATATTCTCCTCCACGATCTGATCGAAGAACTTTAATTGTTTTGCCTAGTTGGTTTTATACTTCATTCTCGAACTCCTTAAACTTTTCAAAGAACTCAGATTTATGTTTCATCAGGTAAACATAACCATATCTACTGAAGTCATCAGTAAACATAATGAAGTATTGATAGTTTCCTTTGGCACTCAAACTCATTGGCCCACAAACATCTGTTTGTATGAGGCCCAACAAGTCATTAGCCCTTTCACTGTTTCCAGTAAATGGAGCCTTAGTCATTTTTCCCAACAAACAAGATTCACACGTCTCATATGATTCATAATCAAACGAGCTCAAAAGTCCATCTTTATGGAGCTTCTGAATGCGCTTCTCATTTATATGACCCAAACGACAATGCCAGAGAAAAGTTTGATTTGAGTCATTAGACTTAAACCTCTTGGTACGAATGTTATTAATAGGCACACTTTGGTCAAGAACATAAAGCCCATTCTGTAATGGGGCGCTACCATAAAACATATCATCACGATCAAATGAGCAACACTTGTTCTTGATCAAAAATTGAAACCCTTCAATGTCCAAACATGGAATGGAGATGATATTCTTGTTTATAGCATGAACATAGTAGCAATTCTTTGGTTCTAAAACCATGCCTGAAGGTAAAGACAACGAATATGTTCCCACAGCTAATGCAGCAACTTTTGCTCCATTAGCCACACGTAGGTCCACTTGTCCTTCCTCCAAAATTCTATTGTTTTTCAAACCTTGCACATTTACACAAATGTGAGCTCCACAACCGGTATCCAATACCCAAGGAGTAGAACCATAAGTAGTAATGTTTAATTCTATAACATAAATACTCCGAGAAGAAACATCAAATGTCTTCTTCTCTTCTAGATCTTCCAAGCAATTAAGGAGGTTTGATTCGTTCAATGTGTCCTTCTCAAGAACAAATCATGATGGATAGGAGCTTAGAGGGTTTGACATAACTGTCAAGAAAGAAAAGCAGAAGTTAATATGATGTTCATGAATTTTTAGCATTCTCAACAATTAAGAAAACTCATACTATACTCAAAACAAAATTTCCTCAATATGAGTATAGTATCCAAGATGCATATTTCACTAGAATTCGAGTGAGCTTTGGCTCTACCCCAAAATATCTAGCTATTCAGGTAAGCAACATCTTCGCTAATTATATCCAATATAATTCTTGGTTGTGGATGACATCTTATGTCTTATCCAACCCTATGTCTCTAAGCCCAAAACCGTTTTGATAGCTTAGTCAAATAAACCATTCTCAAATCATATGGTAACCGTTACCATCTGTCTCACTCTCAAATAATTATAGACCGCTGCTTTGACAGACCTGCCGTGCAATTATTCAAGTTTTAACAGTTGATGAGATTGGAAAGACATCAAAATACTTGATATTAATGAGGAATTAAATTTTATCTAATTATATTATTAATAAATTTTATATCTTATATAAAATAATAACATATCAAATATGTATTTTAATTAGACAATTCAATAAGTTAAAATTCAGCTAATTTTAATTAATTAATAAATTATAATAATTTATATCTAATATAAATATACCTCATATCTAATATGTGTATTAATCAATCATAAAGAATTTAATAACTTTAATCAAATTAAAATTATCAGTTATTTTCATGATTGATCCGTATAGAACTTTACAGCTTCTGGATTTAATCGAGTTGCAATCAACTCGATACTCAAATCAAACAGACTTTGACTTATCAAAATAATAATTAAACTCCAGAGACCAAACATCATGCAAATAATTCTATACACAAGTTCACAACATGCATATACTATTTTAAAATCAAGCCAAAATCAAGCCATGCATTACCATGCATTACCAGAAGACGTGTTGACTGAATAAGTTTATAATATGCATATAACATAACAAAACTAAACCGTATGTCACTCGTTATGTTACTATTAAGCAGTAATGCAACTAATATAAATATCATATATATATATATATATATATATATATATATATATATTAAATCGACTAGACCAATTTCAATATTATACAGGTACTCTCTGATACCACTGTTGGAATTCGTACCAGTTTATAACATTTTATAAATTATTAATTACGAATTCAATTGTCAGGATGCGTATCAATACTTGAATTAAATCTAGATCTTAGAGTTTCAAATATACCTGGATACTCTGCAGCGAAAAGATGAATCAAACAATTCGAGGTTTTCTTAGCACTTCAAGTGTCGTGCCTCTATCGGTATCCACACGCACACAAACTAAATCGAACGGGATGCTAGTGCCGTAGAGATCTATATCTCACACAAGAACTTTTCTTTAGGTTTTATTTGATCGGTGGACAAAAGGAATTATGATGTGTATCTCTTGCACCTCTCACGTCACCTTTAGGTTTTATTATGATGTGTATCTCTTGCACCTTTATCGGTATCCACACGCACACAAACTAGATCGAACGGGATGCTAGTGCCGTAGAGATCTATATCTCACACAAGAACTTTTCTTTAGGTTTTATTTGATCGGTGGACAAAAGGAATTATGATGTGTATCTCTTGCACCTCTCACGTCTCTTTCTTATATAGGATCAATAATTTCCTTTATCACATAAAGAAAATTAAAGACTCAATATCTTGTGCATCAAGTTATTCCCATAAATCATGATTGCACGTGAAGCTATTACCATCTTATTTGGTCAATTTCCTTTTTCTCAAATATATGTATATATATATATATATATCAAATATATATTTCATACTATAAAACCTCATATTAATTGGTCTAATCTACATTAGACCCAATTACATAATAATCTAGTTTGCTTAGATGTGTGATCCAATAGAATTGCATAATATTAATAATGAGCTTTCAAGTCCATAAGTTATAAGTGGCTTCTAGCAAAACATTATAGCCATCTAATATTATACAATTGTCAAACCTTGACATTTCAATTTTAACTAGAGTAAAGTACAAATGATTTCAGGACATTCCCAACAGTAAGCGGTGCTTGCTGTGTTACAGCATTGAATTAAGATCAGGAGATAATCTTTTTGAATCTAGGAGATTGTAGAGTTGTCCTGGGTCGGGGAGGAATCGATGAGGCTCTTACATCTGGTCACAAAGCAGGAAGGGAAGACGAACTCAAACGACTCGAGAATTAGGGAGGTTATGCTCCGTTCCATCGAGGGTTTGGCGAGTTCATGTTAATGTGAATAGATGAGTAGGGCAAAGCTGTATATACCACTCCTTGGTCAACCAATTGCTTTGTATAGGTAACACAATCTTACTCTACCAGTTATTTTTTTTAATTCTTCTATGTTGTTTGAATCGGTGTCGCTAAAATGATTTGGTTGTTTTCAACTGCGATTTTGTGCGTGTCGATTAGTATTGTTTGTCTACAATTATATGAATGTTCTGATTTCTTGTAAAGAGAACTACTTTTTGCCTTGTCTTTGCTGATTTTTATGCATTGTTGTTCTTTGTAGCTTTTCACGTTTGCGCGAAGTGAAGGAAATTGTAGTTGTTTGCGATCCATTTTTCTGAGATATTTTTTTATTGTGTTTCTGTTACGTTGAGGAATTTAACCGATAGGCACCACAATAGTTGGAGGTATTTGACCAATTGATTAGTTGAATAGTTGGGAGCCTTGCTCTTTAGAGAGATTAGGGACTCGAAAACAAACGCTAGACTGTTTTGGTTTTCTTCTTAGACAATATTCATTATCCTTCTCCTCTCTTTGAGAAATATAATTTGGCTTCCTGAGTCTATCACTAACATTTGTGTAGCTATTGACTGTTACTTTTAACATTTATGTATGAAGCTGATTCACTTTTTCTGGCTAACAGGACCACTTGGCTTTTATGATGGAGCTTCTTGGAATGATGCCACGCAAGGTAATATAATCATTAGCAAGACTGTTGAATTACATGAACCATTCAAGGCTGTCTAAAATCCAATACTTTATCATTAGCAAGACTGTTGAATTACTCCCTCTTGATGTCTTGAGTTTTTTACATATATTAAAACACAATAAATATTTGTGTTAACTAATTATTTATTTTTACTTTTTAACTTACTTTTTTGTTTTCCAATAATTATATTAACTACATCACACTACTTTTATCTTTCTAATTGATTAAAAAACTATTTGATCACTTGGTAAAATGTAAAAACATAAAATTAAGTGTAGAAAATCAATCTTTCAAAAACAATGAAAAAACCCAAAAACAGCAATCTTTCAAAAATAGAGAGAGTATCTTTTACAGATAGCATTAGGTGGACGATACTCCATAGATTTCTTTAATAGGCATGGTGACCTTCGACACATAAGTAGACTGCGTCTCTGGGACATGAATAAAGTCCTGATCACTTGAAGGTTTTAGTCTCCTCTCTAGCTAGTTATGTTTTTTGAAGGTTTTTTGCAAACATTTTTTTTTTTAAGTTATTTTATTTTTATTTTTTAGACACAAAAATATGAGCAAACTAATTGAATCTCAAACACTAAATTACTATAAAATTTAATACTAAAAAATGATTTAAGAACCCTAAGGGTATCACGGTTGAGGATGCTCTTATTGAACTAACAACAATATCATACAAATAAACGTTGCACAAATACAACAACCATGCATGATGATATAAGATATTATTAAAAGCACGTACACAAAACACACACATCATATGGCATCATTCCTGGTCTTGGAGGATGTGGTCGTCCATGTCATCAACCATCTTCTCCACGAATTTCATGTAGTCGATGGGATCTGGAGAGTCTTCGTTGCGCTTTTCCCATGTCATAGTTATTTTGCATTCACAACCTTCCTCAGACTTGGGGATGAACTGAAAGATGACGTTATACACCTTAAGCTCCTCCATGACGTGACCCTCAAGCCCATTGATTGTCACCGCCATCTTCTCGTCGTCTATATATATCATCTCTTTGAACATTTCCTCCTTCCCATCTTCATCACACAAGCAACAAAGATTTATTTGTTATTATCATGAGCTATAATTAATCATTCTATTTATTGCTATAAGTTTTGAGATGGATTGGTATGATTATGATGCAGTGCACAATTGAAATTATTATAGTCATGATAGTAATTTATTATTTATATTTTATGTATCTTAGTAGTTTTGTTTTTTATGATTAGGGTTTTCTTTTGGGTTTATCAATTGTCTTATTGTTTTATTCAGCTGTTGTTTCGAGAAGAGTATTCTGTATTTCTTGTTTTCGATAGATCTTGAGAGATCTCAGCTAATCATGAAGACATTATATCTAGGTTCCTAGACGAGCGGATGCATACCAAAAATGATAGTAAGCTTGTGTATTGTTTTTTTTTTGTAAGTTTTAACTTTCATCCACAATTATTCAACGCCTATAAATAGAGAAAGAGAGAATGAAGACTGACCACGAGTGTAGTTCCAGATTTTAATCGAGCCATGAGAGTCCCAATCTCCCTCGTGGACGGTGACTCCTTGGATGTGATGACCGATTGCGTCGGGGAAGAGATTGTGCTCGTTCCTCCATCTCCTGTAGTGTTTCTCTGCCGTTCCTTTCAGGGGCACATCCGTCACATATGTTCCCGACATCGCCATGTGATGAATCAATTAGGTTTCGATCGTTTTATTTATAACTGTGTTCGAGTGTTTTGCTTCTTTTGTATGATGTAAACACTTTGGTCCCGCCCTTCCTTTTATAGATACAGACTTAACACCAATAATTCATTAATAGTACTTAACAATGGCGGATTTTTTTTAATACGGCTTTCCAAGTTGTCGACGGTTCAATTAATATATTAAAAGTTCAAAACAAATAATCGTCTGTTCTATAATTCTATTAGTTCTATTATTGAGGTGCATTAATTTAATAAATAGTCGTGTGCCACAAGTATGTAGCTTGACGAGAATAAGTGTTTAAAAAACTGAAGATATTTTTTTCTTATCACCTATTTTTTCATCTACTCCAAGTTTATTGCTATATATATTTTTTCAACGGAACATTAAAATTTAGAGTATATATTCACCATTTGTGATCTAATGGGACGGCAAATTTCTTACATAGGAGAAAATGATTAATCTAGACCGAGCTGATCAAGCTAAGATATCTGCCTTCGAGTTTGATGGCTTTGGTATTAGAGCACTGTCAAAGGTAGAGATACATTTTAGAGTTTCTGACAAATAAAATACTATTATTTTTAAAATAACTAAATTATTTAACTAAAATAAAAAGTTTGAACAAATCAAAAATTCCCAAGTAGCATGCGACTCTCTAACAAAGTTTCTAGAATTTCTTTTTTCAGCAACGGTTTCACACTCTCTTTTTCTCTATTTCTTCACTTTATTAAATTTTTAATGGTAATATATTTTGTTACAACCTACCATTGGACATGCCCTTAGTTTTAGGAAAACGAGGGGAAGGATGTTATTCTAGTCTATTGCTATTCTAGATTTCTAGGTATTTAATTAAGAATTTGCTAGTAAACTCCCTCATGAATATAATATTAAATGCGATCCTCTCACAACAGTATCAATTTTGTTGTTTCTCAAGTTGTTTAACCACAATAATTTCTTAATGATGAAATATCCTACTCATAAATCTCATCCAATACATTCATGTCGCTTTAAAATCTCACTAAATCTTATAGTAAAAAGATATCCAGCTATTTGATGACTCACACAATTCTTTCGAAAGTATAAGTCAACTGTATTATTAATGATAATTAAATTAGTAGTTGAAAATAACAATTTATCACAGTAAATAAATTAATAATAATGAATGAATTTTCCTTTCTAAGGTACTTGCCAATAGCTCCCTCCTGAAATTTTTTTTTAAGAATATGAAGAAAACATATTAATGCTTACCTATAAATGTATTATTTTTTGCACTAGACAATTTTATTGAAGGAGTATCAATTTTGTTGTTTCTCAAGTTGTTTAACCTCAATAATTGCTTAATGATAAAATATCCTATTTAGAAATCTCATCCAATACATTCATGTCGCTTTAAAATCTCACTAAATCTTATAGAAAAATGATATCCAGCTATTTGCTGACTCACACAATTCTTTCAAAAGTATAAGTCAACTGTATTATTAATGATAATTAAATTAATCGCTGAAAATAACAATTTGTAACAGTAAATAAGTTGATAATGTTGATATTTTCCTTTCTAAGGTACTTGCCAAAACTCCCTCGTGAAATTATTAATGCTTACCTATAAATGCATTATTTTTAAGAATATGAAGAAAACATATTAATGCTTACGTATAAATGCATTATTTTTTGCATTAGACAATTTAATTGAATGAGTAGATTATAGCCCGTGGAAGTTGGAACGGGATAAAGGCTTGTACAAATAGCATAAATTTAGGTTTCTACCACATACAATCTTTACAGAGAACCATACGAATCCGGTTCAATTTAGGTTGATAATTACGTAAATGGAGTAAAACCGGTCTTATTTAGTAACTTTGAATGTAATTTCCATTGATTATATTAGCTTAGCTAATCTTCTATGCCTATTAAACTAGATTCTTCCTAGCTAATCTTCTATGCCTACGGCTTCGATCACCAAACTTGTCATTGTCCCGTGCTTGACGATGAGCATAACATAAACAACCAAAAACGCGTAGAAAGTCGTAGTTAGGAGGAGAACCATATAGAAGTCCATATGGAGTCTTGCCATCAACACTGGATAAGAAGTACGGTTAATGATGTAAGATGCGGTAAGAATACTTTTGTCCCAAAAAACCGGTAAACAAGCTTGAAACAAGCAAGCTCGAGCCACGTTGAGTATATAACGTTGTTTGCGTTCAACACGACCATTTTTTTTAGGTGTATCCACGCAAGATGTTTGATGTTCAATTCCATGTTTTCAAAAATAACAACGTAGAGTTGTAAATTCTGTACCATTATCGCTGCGAACTACTTTAACAGATTTTCCAAATAGACGCTCACTCATGGCACAAATTTTTTTTGTAATAGCTTAGACACTTCTAATTTTTCAAGTATTAAGTATGTCCATACCGCTCTTGAAAAATCATCCATAATGGTTAGAAAATAAGCATCACCGGAAGAAGATAGTGTTCGATAAGGGCCCCAAACATCACAATGAATTAAAGAAAAAGGTTCATTAGCTTTATTAAAACTATCTTTAAAAACACCACGCATTTGTTTAGCATGAAATCAAATGTCACACGGATTTGTGCTGCCAAAATCAACTTTAAAACTATCAAAAACTCGTAATGAAGATAGAACTTTGTAGGAAGGATGTCCGAGTCGTTTATGCCATAAAACTGCAGGAGAAGTCTTGTCTAAAGAAGTCTGATGAGCACTTGCAACTGTAACACCCGTGAAATAATAAACCCCCTCTCGTAATTCATTGGCTCCAATCAGGGTCCTCGTAAAACGGTCCTGTAAAACACACAACATATCAGTGAAGATGCAATGCAACGAGTTTGCTTAAGTAGTTTAGAAACCGAAATCAAAGTGAACATAGAGAACATCAAGGAGAAAGTAATCTTTGCTTAAAAATAAAAAGCCCAGTTTAGTAGCAGGGGAAGCTCCCCCATCTAGGAATGTCACGGCAGATGGAAAGATTTCACGTATATCTTGTAGAAGAAATAGGTCACCGGTCAAATGGTGAGATGCACTAGTACCAATAATAATATCATTAAGTGTAGTTTTACCCAACAAACGTTCGGTGGTTAACTGTGTTGTTTGTTTTGAAGTAGATTGATGAGCACTGCGATTTGATCAGAAGTAGCGATAGAGTAGTAGGAGCGGAGAGGCCTTATTGTTGGGGTCGGTTTTCATCCGCTCAACATTAACGTTCAAAGTCAAACGTTCGATGAAATGACCCTCCCGGACTCTCGACTAACGAGGCAGAATAGCACCTAAGTCTTCATGCGAAGAGAAGCAAAGCAAATGATCGTGGAGTGAATGATATATCATGGTTTTTACCCGATTTTAACCATGATATAAGCGGGTTTTGTATTAGTATTTTTAGTATTTTTGTGTCTTTTGTAGTGTTTTGCAGGAAATGGTCATTTGGAGCTTAATGGTAACATTTGAAGCATTTTGGACCATTTTGGAGCGGAAGAGATACAAGTGGAATCGAGACCTTTAAAAGGTCCTTGTCGATCGACAAAGTATATCCACTGTCGATCGACAGAAGTTTTTAAAGACGTAGAAAATCTCCACAGATGCCCTCGTGTCGATCGACGTGTTGTTTGTGTCGATCGACAGGCGCTCTGTAAACCTAATTTTACCACTTGTATAAATACTTTTTACTCGTTTTTATTTAGATATACACTGTTTTATTAAGGAGGTAGAGAGAGAAAGAGAGACTTTTGGAGAAACTTTGAGAAGATCTACATGTTCTTGGGATCCAAAGACTTCAAACCCTTTTGTATCATCTACTCTTACTCTTTAATGCAATCTTATTCAGTTAATATGATTTCATCATCTATTTATGAGTAAATCACTTGTTAGGTTTTGGGATTTCTTGGGTTATGACAAGAAATCATTGAAATTGCATATTTGTTAAGGTTTATCCGTAGGTTCTTCATTTAAACTGTTATTAATGCTTGATTCTTGCTTGATCATCTCAAATCTTGATCTTAGGATTGTTGATTAGCCACGACAGTGGGATTAATAACCTGAACTAGTTTAAATGGGCAAAGTTACTTATTCGCAAAGAAATTTGGCTTAGGGACTTTGTGAACATATCGAACTTGTACTAAATGCTTGTTTAGATTCGACGAATTCGCAAAGAAATTTGGGGTTCGAGGATCTAAAGATAGATAGCCTTCGTAACGACAGTTAGCTGGCTATATTTTCGTGTTTGAGTTCTAGAACGGCACTTAATTGAACCTTGACAATTGTTATATATTGATTTCGAATCATTACCTAAAGAATTTCCATGACCTAGCTTTCATCTTTTCAAGAATTTAATTAACCATCTTTCGTTTACTTGTTTTATAATCTGCATTTACATTTATATCGTTTCACTTAGCAAAATCTGAATACTAAGATTGATTGTGTATTCCAACTCCCTGTGGATTTCGATCCCTAAATACTACGATGACCTCTTTGTTTGAGAGAGTGGTTCGAGGGTGAATTTGAGCCCGCATCAGTGAAGCGAAATAGGAACGGACCAGGACCAGACAGTGCCAACCACGGTTTTACCCTCGGAGGGCCGACCGCGGCCTCGGCACCGTGGACCGACCACGGGCTCGGCACCGTGGACCGACCACAGGCTCTGAACCATGGACCAACCACGGGCTTGGCACCGTGGGCCGACCACGGGCTCGGCACCGTGGGCCGACCACGGGCTCGACCTCTGCGGACCGATCACATGCTCACCTCGTGAAAGAAGCCTGAAGCCCGGTCCAGACGCGAAGCCAACGTTGGTGCAACCGACTCCGCGAAGACTTAGGAGGCTTAGCCGACTTAGGAAGCTATATGTACATCCTTGTACAAACCCTAAAGGGATTCATTCACAATCTTGTATTCAAACTTTACACATCAATCAAAGAAAAGCTCTTACTCATCTCCTGCGACCTTAGCTAACCCTAGAAATCTCTACATCCTCACGAAACCCTAACAAATCTAATTGTGCTAGCTTAGACTCCCACATTTTGGCGCCGTCTAAGGGGAATAAAGAGTTTCTGACACCAGAAAGCTAGGTTTCGTAACACCGACAAGATGTCTAGAAGCAATAGCATGAGCAGCGAAGGATCCTTGTCTCACAGGAACGACGAGGCAAAGGAGAACCCTGTGGAGAACACCGCGCCTCGCATCGCTAACAACCCAGCGGATATCACGGAGATCAAGTAGATGCTCAAGACGGTCGTAAAGAAAGCACAGGACCAGGAGAAGTACAACGAGACCACGACGAGCAAGCTGCAAGCGCTCAAGAAAAAGAAGCGCAAGAGGTCCCGTGTCCGTCCAACACGTCTCAGCTTCAACACGCCTCGATCCAATTGAAGGGATCAGAACGAGGAGCTGCCGCCTCGGACCGATCACATGGCTCCAAAAAACTTGCCTCCACCACCGCCCTGTCGGGAATCTGACGAAACTCCCAAACGAGTGGTAGAGGAATCTAACGAGGACCGACACCCTCGTAGACAAGCCCGAACCTATACAGCTACTGACGATGCCAGGGCTGATGGAGAAGGAGATCCCTCCATCGCTGAGTTCTATAGAAGAGAGCAGGAGCGCAGAGCCCCCCAAAGCTCCCGCGATGAAGAAGTGGCTACACTGAAAGCCTAGTTATACCAGGTCGTCTCTGACCTGAGGACTACCAAGCTGCAGATGTACCGAAGCACGGGAAGGGCCCCTGGGGTCGCTTACGTGCTGGAGAAGGCGCGAAACACCCCTTTTGCTGAAAGCATCTCGGGGGCCAAAATCTCTGATCCGGGAAGAATCAAGCTTCCAAGCTATGAAGGAACCTCTGACCCCGCTGATCATCTAATGGAGTTCGAGGTAGCCCTACGGAGGGTAAATTTCAGGGAAGCGGAGAAGGACGTCGGCTACTGCAAGCTGTTCGTAGAAAGCCTTAAAGGGCCTGCCCTCCAGTGGTTCTACAAGCTGGAGAAGAATTCGATCCACAACTTCCACCAACTTTCTGAGATGTTTGTACAACACTACAACATCTTTGCTGAACGAAAGATTTACGATGCAGAGTTATGGACCAACAAGCAAGGAGAGAACGAAAGCTTGCGGTCTTTCATGACGAGGTTCAAGCATACCCTGTAAAAGGTAGATGGAATCAGCTATACGTCTGCGCTAAAAGCCTTAAGAGGAGCAGTTAGGTGCCCGTCTCCGTTCTGGCAGGAACTCACCATCAACCTGCCAACAACGATTCAAGACGCTCTTCACCGTGCAGCCAATTTTACCCGAAGTAAAGAAGAACTCCGCACCAAGAGGGGCGGAAAGGCTAAACTGACAAGCGAACCTTCCCAGGTTCCAACCCTATCTGCACCGAAGAGAGGCAAGCCCGCCTTCGTCCAGTTTGAAAGGGGAGCAGGTGGAGCTGATAATTACCAAATAGAGTCACCTGTCTATGACAAAGGTCGAGGCCGCAGTTGTGGATGCGGCAGAGGAAGCTTTACATGGGTTAGAGACCCGGAGGAATACAACAAAAAGTCGTACTGTGAGTTCCACAAAGCAACTGGACATTCGACTGCAAGGTGCTGAGAGTTAGGACGACAGCTGGCTGCTAAACTGGCCGAGGGCACTCTCAAAGGTAACATCAGCCTGTCAGATTTTAAGCCAGAAGAAAAGGCTCAAGATGCTACCGAGGTTCAGACTGAAAATCCCAGGCGACAGCGTCGTGGTGACAACTCCGAGAGCGGGAACCCGCAAGGCACCATCTGCATGATCATGGGAGGATCACAGTACTGTGCTGACAACGTAACTGCGATCGAGGCTTACCAGAGACGCGCCAAAGTCTGCACCAACATCTCTACATCCCCGAGGGCAAAGCGTGCCAGCGATCTCGTCACTTTTGACGAGGAAGATGCAGAAGGTATTGATCACCCACATACCGATCCTTTGGTAATCAACCTGACTATCTTCGACTTTAATGTTGCTCGAGTCCTCATCGACACCGGAAGCTCGGTGGCCGTCATCTTCAAGGACACACTCGAAAAGATAAAGATTGACCTATCACTCATCGGAGGGCAGACAAAGCCTATAACGGGCTTCTCTGGCAAGACAACTTTGACTATGGGAACGATTTGCCTGCCAGTCCAAGCTGGAGGCGTCAAGAATATGGTGAACTTCACGGTATCTGATCATCCCGCCATCTACAATGCGATCATGGGAACACCATGGCTCAGTCAGATGCGAGTTGTACCGTCAACCTACCACTTGTGCTTAAAGTTCCCAACCAGTAGCGGCGTAAAAACAATCTTTGGTAACCAAAATGATTCCCGCATATGTTTCTTAGCAGCGCACAAGCTCCGCAATCGTGAAGAGAACAAGGACTCGAACCCAGGAACTCATGGAAAGAAGAAGGACGACTTGACCTCGCAGGGGCCACGAAAGAAAGCAAAAAACAATTCTAGTCAGGTACAAGACCTGGCTAACCTCTTATAGCAATTACAGATTGCAGATAATCGTGCAGAAGAAGAGCGACCTACCTGCGAACCCGTGATCTCTGTGTGCATCGACAAGCAGCACCCAGAGAGATGTGTCGAGATCGGAGTCACCCTTGACGAAGTACTCAAAACAAAGCTAGTGGCGTTTCTCCAGAAGAATGTCAACGCCTTTGCCTAGACTGCTGAAGACATGCATGGGATAAACATCAATGTCGCCAGCCATGAACTCAATGTTGATCCTACATTCAAACCAGTCAAGCAAAAAAGAAGGAAGTTGGGTCCCGAGCGTGCAAAGGCTGTCAATGACGAGGTCGAAAGGCTTCTGCGAGTTGGGTCAATAACTGAAGTCAAATATCCCGACTGGCTTGCCAACCCAGTCGTGGTAAAGAAGAAGAATGGTAAGTAGCGTGTCTGCGTAGACTTCACAGACCTAAACAAAGCCTGCCCGAAAGACAGCTTCCCTTTACCTCACATTGACCGCTTGGTGGAAGCAACAGCGGGTAACAAGCTTCTCAGCTTCATGAACATTTTCTCTGGCTACAACCAGATTCTGATGCACCCTGAAGATCGCGAGAAGACAGCTTTCATCACATACCGAGGCATCTAGTGCTACAAGGTGATGCCCTTCGGTCTGAAGAACGCCAGTGCAACATATCAGAGATTGTGAACAAGATGTTCCAGGACCAGTTAGGAAAGACCATGGAGGTCTACATCGACGATATACTCGTCAAGTCACTCGAGGAAGAAGACCACATCGCCCACCTGGAAGAATGCTTTAACCAACTGAACCTCCACAACATGAAGCTGAACCCAACGAAGTGCAAATTTGTTGTGACTTCTGGCGAGTTCCTTGGGTACCTAGTCACTCGCCGGGGCATTGAAGCCAACCCGAAACAGATCGATGCACTAATCCAGATGGCTTTACCGAGGAATAAATGTGAAGTACAGAGATTAACTGGGAGAGTGGCCGCGCTCAATCGGTTCATCTCACGCTCTACTGATAAGTGTCTTCCCTTCTACAACACTCTGCGAGGAAACAAACAGTTCAAATGGTCAGAAAAATGTGAAGACACCTTCAAGCAGCTTAAGGAATATATGGCAATGCCACCCATCCTTGCTAAGCCAGTGACTGGAGAACCTCACTACCTCTACATTGTTGTCTCAGAAACAGTAGTCAGTGATGTCTTTGTGCGGGAGAAAAGAGGCGAGCAGAGGCTTATCTTCTATGTGAGCAAAACACTCACAGACGCTGAGACAAGATACCCTCAACTGGAAAAGTTGGCACTGTCCGTCCTCATGGCATCAAGAAAGCTAAGACCATACTTTCAATCTCACTCAATTATTATCCTTAGCACTTTCCCGCTACGTTCAGTTTTACATAGCCCAAGTCAATCTGGCAGGCTAGCCAAGTGGGTTGTGGAGCTCAGCGAGTATGACATCGAGTATAAAGGGCGAACATGCAACAAGTCACAAGTGCTGGCTGATTTCCTCATAGAACTCCCAGAAGACAAAGACTCCAAGGAGGTGCAGCCCAGGGTTTGGCAGCTGTATGTAGACGGCTCATCCACAAAGAATGGTTCTGGAGTTGGGATACGATTAGTGTCGCCAACCGGAGAGGTCCTTGAGCAATCATTTCGACTTAGATTCAAAGCTTCTAACAACGAAGCAGAGTATGAGGCCCTCGTCGCTGGCATGAAGCTCGCCCAAGGACTACGGGTCGAACACATTCACGCGTTCTCCGATTCACAGCTGGTAACCAGTCAGTTCAGCGGCGAGTACATCGCAAAGGATGATCGCATAGAGGCTTATCTGAAGATAGTGAAGAACCTTGCTTCTTCATTCCAGGAGTCGCCCTTACAAGGATTCCCAGAGGTGAGAATATGGATGCTGACGCGTAGGCCAACCTTGCCTTCGCCACTGCCACGCCAGAAGATCTGACATTGAAGCGGATCATTCCAGTCGAGTTCATTGAATTCCCCAGCATTTAAGAAGAGGTGACGCTCGCCATCTCGACATGCTCTCAAGCACCAAAACAAGCAGGTGCCCTTGCTGAAGCAACCAACGAAGACATAGAGATGGCAGAAGCTCCCGAAGTCCCAGACACTGACATGCACGGCGCCGACGACCCTGTCAATAACGTCCCCGTCGCTGATATTTCTGCTACCAGCAGCTCTCATCACCCAAAGCAATCCCAATGAACGAAGACGTTGAAGAACCAGAGTACGGCTGCGACAAGTTATGGATCGACGAAATACGAGAGTACATTGCCGATGGCAAATTGCCCTGTAGCAAGTGGGCAGCCCGCAAGTTACAGAAGCATGCCACTCGTTATGTTCTACTTGATGGAAACCTCTTCAAATGGGGATTCTCCGGTCCTATGCTCACCTGTGTGGAAGAAGAAGAATCAAGACGAATAATGAAAGAAGTCCATAGTGGGTCTTGCGGCAATCATTCAGGAGGCAAAGCGCTTGCGATCAAAATCAAGAGACATGGTCACTTCTGGCCTACTATAGTAGGCGATTGCATAAAGTTTTCAGCCGAATGTGAGAAGTGCCAGCGACACGCTCCAAAGATCCATCAACCAACTGAGATGCTCTCTTCTGTCACTTCACCTTACCCATTCATGAGATGGGTCATGGACATTGTTGGACCATTGCACCCATCAAAGCAGAGGCTGTTCTTACTTGTTCTAATAGACTACTTCTCAAAGTGGGTAGAAGTTGAAGCCTATGCTAACATCAAGGATGTACAAGTGGAAAGCTTTGTCTGGAGTAACATCATATGTCATCACGGAGTTCCATATGAGATCGTTACAGACAACGGTTCGCAGTTCATATCCAATCGGTTCGAGACATTCTGTGCAAAATGGAATGTCCGCCTTAGCAAGTCTACGCCTCGCTACCCTCAGGGCAATGGTCAAGCAGAAGCTATCAACAAAAAGATCCTTGATGGCCTTAGGAAGCGCTTAAAGGCAAAGAAGGGTCGTTGGGCCGACGAGCTAGAGGGAGTTTTGTGGTCCCACCGCACCACTCCCTGCCAAGCAACAGGTGAGACTCCTTTCGCCATTGTCTATGGAACCGAATGCGTCATCTCGTCCAAAATCTGCTCGCCTGGCGTACGACGTCAGCTCTTACCTAGCAACGAACCAATCAACCGACCAATGCTGTTTGATGCGTTGGACTTCCTCGATGAGCAACGCGACCAGGCGCTTGTCAGAATTACCAACTACCAGAGCGCAGCCTCGAGGTATTACAACTCCAAAGTTAGAGAAAGGCGTTTCTGCAAGGGTGACTTAGTCCTGCGTGAGGTGTTCCAGAACACAGAAGAGCCTAACGCGGGCAAGCTCGGAGATAACTGGGAAGGCCCATACAAGATCACAACAGTCATTTGTCCTGGCGTCTACGAACTCGCCACCCTGACCGGCACTCCAATCCTTCACTCTTGGAATGCCAAGCACTTGAAGAAGTACTATCACTAGTCTTCTCTCCAAATATGAACTACGAGGTACCCGTACGCCACTCTTTGACAACATCATCACCAGAAACTTTAAACACTTGACACAAACCTCATCATGAGAACAGCTATGTCCTTCACGGGCTAATCAAAGCTTCAATCAAGTAAAGTCGTTCCGCACTCATTGCTGCTGGCCACAGTAATGATACGGGAATACGGACACAATTACATCCAGCATCGGATCCAAAGCGCGATATATAAGTATCAGTGTTCAGTATTGAGGCGGACAAACCTAACTGATCACTCAGAAACCCAACAAGCATCGTTGGTAAAAAGCAGCTGCCAATGATTTTGTTCGGCATGTACCCTGAACGAGTCATTCAGAAAACCCAGGACGCACGCTGGTAAAACTTATGGTGTACATGTTCTCGGACAGACGTATCCAGAAGAACAACACCAACACACAAAGCCCAACAGCAGCGTTGGCACACGCATGGCAAAAACACATTACAGCCTAAAGCGCTCCTAAGTGTAAGAAGACATCTAAAGCGAGTACATTACTCTAAAACCATCAAGATTCATCATAAGAAACAAAAAGCTACACTCAAAGTCATCCTGCATTTGCCACAACGCAAGGATCCAAAATGGTAGCAAGGATACAAACCATCCAATACTACAACCAAAAGTCATCAAATCTGATAAAGGTCTTAGAAGCAAAAGTCATAAAAATGACTAACAATAAACTAAGTCATGAACGGAGAAAGGTGGTCACTCGTCGGCCTCTTCATCCACATTAGCCACCTCGTCATCCTCTGAGATCTCTAAGGATTGCCTTACGCCAAAGACAAGTTCATCAAACACGTCACGAGCATCGTAAATCGGGATCTTCCTCTCAACCAAGAGTTTCTCTGCGGCGTCCAGAGTTAGTCCGTCAGGCTTGCGGAGACGTTCGATGAACTCCAGATTCGCATCAATTTCAGCGAGGTCAAGCATGTTGTCCTTCGCTCTCCCTCCAATCCTACAGAGCAAGCTGGCAACCTCTCTGGCTTGGCTAGCAGAGCTACGAGCTGCCTCATCCTTGGCCCTAGCAACGGCCTCTTTGATCTTGGCATCCCTAAGATCCTCGGCATCCAATAGCTTACTCCTGAGCAAAGCAATCTCCTCCTTGTCCTTCGCATGCCTCAAAGACGCCCTCGACAGCTTGCCACTCAACTCCTCCTCCTTCTTCTTCACAGAAGCAACGTCATCCTCAAGAGCTCGGATCCTCTCAGCAAGCTCGATGTTGGCCCTTTTAGCCTCGCTGATCTTCTTGTCACGAGAGTGAGAGTCATCTTCGAAGCAAAAAAGCTAGTTGGTCCAGCTGAGCGGAAAGCTGCATACAGAGGAAAGCAAAGGGAATGGAATTAGACCAAAAGAAGCTAAGTAACAGTAACAAGCACAAGGAAGGAAAGAAACCGAACCTCAGAAACGTTGGCCATCGCCAACGCAAAAGCCCTCCCGCTGGGGCCAGGAGTCAGAAAAGACGGTACTGCAGCAAAGGCAGGAGAAGAATCCGTCTTCTATCGCTTTGGAGGTACCCCATCGGGAGTACTCCTCACCTTGCCCTCTGACATAAGAGCTCTCTTCTGCGACTGCTCACGCTGTGTCGCAATCTCGTCAGAGGTAAGGTCAAGACCGTGAGATCACTGGACCGGTGCAGCAGGAGTCTTCGGCGTTGAAGTCGATGGAGCTCGAGTCCGCGAGCACGTCTTCGTTGGGACCGCAGCACTCGTCGACACCGCCTTCGCCTTCTCCGCTTGCTGGTAGGCCGAAACCCTAGGAGAACCCCGTCCGAGAATCTTCCCTGGGAAGATCCTAGTGGAAAGCGCCTTCTAGATCCTCTGACGAGTAAAAAACTTCCCCCAGTCACCGTCCCCAGAGGCAAGAACGCTCTGGATGGCCGCTGCATCACTCCGGCTGACTGTCTGAGATATTGGCTTCACTGCAAAAAGAAACAATCTAAACATTAGTCAACAAAACGTGAGCACGTCACGAAAAATATTTCTGATTATAAGAATTACCTCTCTTCTCCCAGCTCGTCCTAACAAAGGAGATGCAATCCGCCTCAACGGTCTTCTCCGAAATCTTGACAAAGAAGAATCGGTCCTCAAAGTGATCATACTTGCTCGGGAACCCATCAATGAGCGTGCGCCCCGGAACCGGAGAAACTAGATACCTAAGCCCCTCTGCGCGGCCACGAGGCCCGAAGTCTAGCAGGCAGGATAGCTGCTTGGTGCTAATCTCCGTGTTACACTCCCTACTCAGCACGTACATGCCGATGACATGCCTCAACCCCCTGGGGTTGATCTGAGCAAGGGAGATACCATTCACCTCTAAGAAATGAAGAAGGAAGCCGGGCACCGGAAACCACAGCAAGCAGTGCTCGAAGAAGTTCTCGTACAATGTGAAGTATCTCGGAGGTGGAGCATCAGCTCGTTGAGTGCGATCGGGAACAACCAGCCTGATCTCGTCTGAAATTTCGCACCTCTCTCGGAGAAGCTGTAATGACTCCTCGCCGGAAAGAGTGGATCCTGGAGGGTCCGGACGCGCCTTCTTCTTCTTGGCCACCGCGGGCCGGCCAACCTCTGCAAAGGTATCATCATCACCGTCCTCACCATCGGAAGGGAGTGACCTGAAAGTAGAGGAAGAGTCCCGCGATTGAGCGGCGTTGGCTCCACCAGTTGAGAGCCCCGGGTCCTCATCGTTAAGGGGGAAGGAGAGTCCAATCCCCCCGTTACGGGCCATTAAATCCTTATCACCACTAGGCCTCCTCTCCTCCTCAACCTCTACTAAGTCGTCAAAAATGTCCTCCTCACCCTCATCGGGTCCACCAAGACTAAGCCGTGGAACAGTAAGCTTGCTACGGAGACGAATCCCAGCGCCAGCATTCTTAAAACACGCCGTCGCAACCACCGGCGAGGACGGTGTTGGGACCGCGTCCTCGGATCGGCTTGACCATGCGACCACGGGGTCGGTTTGGCGTGATGACGCGACCACGAGGTCGGTTTAGCGTGATGACGCGACCACGGGGTCGGTATGGTGTGATGACGCGACCACGGGGTCTGATTGGCTCGGTAGCGCGACCACGCGGTCGGTCTGGTCAGGCAATCCGACCGCGGGGTTTGTTTGGCTTGGCGATGCGACCACGCGATCGGTCTGGGTAGGCGCGATGGTGTCCTCGGTTTGACACGGCGGTTTCGCCAATTTACCATGGCTAATCGAACCAAATGCGGTTTGTTCCATAACAACAAATCTACCTACACACAAGTCAACAAGATAGATCAAAAGTCAAGAATTTCCATCTTTCACCAAGAAGACACCACAAGAACAAGCCTCTTTTATGGATAGTCTTCAAAGAGAATTCTTAAAATTAAAGGCTATTCTTCCTAGAAACTAGGCCTAAGAGATTGAATTCCTCAACCGAAACTCGTGGGAACCGAGAGAAGCAAGGATTGTGCTTAGCAACTAGCTACAATCAAGGATTGTTCTTCCTAAAGGCTAGATCCAAGAGCTTAGCTTCTCAACTAAAAGCTTATGGAGACTAGAGAAAATAGCTTGAGAAAGGCAATGGGAAAACACACCAAAGAAAGGTGAACCGTGACAACGCGAGCTCACGGTCGATAATAGAGCAAACCTCCGGTCGGCGGCGGCGGCGCGAACCTCCGGTCGGCGGTGGTGTGAAGATCCGGCGGTAGGGGACAGAAAGAGAGAGAGAGGAATTGTGATGGAAGAAGAATAAAAAAACAAGTGGATGAGAAAGGAAGGAAGGAAAGAGAAGGTAAACAAAAAAAAAGGGTGAAGTAAAACCTTATCTCTTTAAAAAGGAATCTTTTCCCTCCTTACCTCTTTAGCGGGTCCCGGCTCCATTCAAAGACACTCTTCCCTCCAGAAATCGCCTGGCTATCGCCCGGAGACGTCATTGACACTGGTGATCGCAATGCGGAGTCTTAAAACCTCCATGGAAAATACGAAGTCTTAAAGCCTTCAGAAAAAGAAAAAAAACCTTTCTGCAGAAAACGCAGCAGCTTCGGCAAATGAAGCACGAAGTCTTAAAATCTTTGAAACGCTTACGGAGTCTTAAAACCTCCTGCATAAAGCCCACGTTGGTGCAACCGACTCCGCGAAGACTTAGGAGGCTTAGCCGACTTAGGAAGCTATATATACATCCTTGTACAAACCCTAAAGGGATTCATTCACAATCTTGTATTCAAAATTTACACAACAATCAAAGAAAAGCTCTTACTCATCTCTTGTCACCTTAGCTAACCCTAGAAATCTCTACTTCCTCACGAAACCCTAACAAATCTAATTGTGCTAGCTTAGGCTCCCACACTTATGAGGTAGTGCGAATAGCATTGACGCGACCACGACCTGATATCTTTAGGTCGGCCGACGCTTGATCGTATCAGAATTTGGGCCCTGATGCCTTTAGAGTCCCAAGTGTTTATTGATCCGACTTGGGGATTGACTCCAATTGTAACGATTTGATTTCACCGTAGGAAGTTTCAGCTTGGATACGGGTTGGGTCAATCGTATGGCAGCTGGGCCAAGTTGACACGATTTGTTTGAGGTGGCTGAACTCGAGGGGCAAGCTGCCTACGTACCCGATAAGGGGATCAAGCCATTAAGTAGTTTGATTGTTGGATGGGGAAGTTAGTGATAGAACTTTTTGAGGTTCATGGCATTCCATACCTTCTTCACTGATTTCCCGTTCTGGAGGTTTGCTAGCTTGTAGACGCCAGGGTATACTTCGGTGGTGACGCGTTAAGGACCATCCCAGTTAATCCCTAGTTTTTTAATACCGGGTTCCATTATGTTTTGTTGTACTTTCTGGAGGACTAGTTCGCCTTCTCTGAACCGCCGGATTTTGACTCTGGATTTGTAGTACGTAGCTGCGGCTTGTTGGTAATTCTGTATCCTAGCTGAAGCGAGGTCGCGGCGTTCTTCTATCACCTCCAGAGCATCTAGGAGCATTATTTTGTTCAGCTCCTCGTTTGAGGGGCATATTGCCCTTCGGAGGCTTGGTACCGCTGTTTCAGCTGGGACCATGGCTTCTTTTTCGTAAACCAAAGAGAAAGGTGTTTCGGAGGTGACTTTCTTGGGAGTGGTGCGCAATGCCCAGAGCACTCCCTACAGCTCTTCGCTCCATCTATCTTTCTTGGAGTTAAGGCGTTTCTTGAGGATGTTAAGAAAGGTTTTGTTAGCTACTTCGGCTTGGCCGTTTCCCTGAGGGTACCTTGGGGTCGAGTATGTCAACCGGATTTACCATTTGCGGCAAAATTTTCTGAATATAGCCAAGGTGAACTAGGCGCCGTTGTCGGTCACTATTTTGTACAATCGTCCGTGGCGGCATATGACCTTTTTCCATATGAAATTCTTGACTTGTTCTAAAATGAATTTGTTGGTAGGTTACCGCTTCTATCCGTTTGGTGAAGTAATCTGTCAGGACTAGCACGTATTTGAGTTGTTTTGGTCTTGACCTGACCATGGGGTCGATTATGTCCATCAACCAACGCATGAATAGGTACGGGCTAGATATGAAGGTTGGTTGAGGTACGCCTTTAGTTGTTTGAAGGCTTACTCACAGCAGGCTTCCTAGTTGAATCTTTTGTTGCCTTTCAGCAACTGATAAAATGGAAGCCACTTATCGGTGGATCTGGATATGAAGCAATTCAGCGCTGCTATCCGTCCTGTCAATCGCTGCATATAAATCCAGTTTTCTCTTGGTCATCAGGGTTCATCAGAATCTGATTATAACCGAAAAAGGCATCTATGAATGATAGCAGCTGGTGTGTAGCTATGGCTTCGACTAGACAATCGATGTGCATAAGAGGAAAGCTGTCTTTCGGGCATGATTTATTTAAATCTGTGAAGTCGATGTATACCTTCCACTTTCCATTTTTCTTCTTAACTACAACAGGATTGGCCAACTAGTCCGGGTACTTGACCTCTCTGATTGATCTAACCTTAAATAGGCGTTCCACCTTGTCGTTCACGGCTTTAGCTCACTCGGGACCTAATTTACGTCTTTTCTGCTTGATTGGTTTGTAGGTAGGATCGACGTTCAGCTCATGAGACGTAACGTCTGTGCTAATTCCCTTCATATCGATGGTGCTCCATGTGAAAGAGCTGAAATTCTTTTTGAGGAACTCGACTAGCTCCTCTCTGATCGGTTGTGGGAGCTAGGCTCCGATACCAACGCATTTATCGGGGTGAGTTTCATCAAGATAAGTCTGAGCGACCATATCTTATTGGTGTTTGGTCATCTGGGGGTTGTTGTGCTCAGCGAGTTGACAAAGGTTTTGCTCCTCCCGCTTTTGTAATTGCTATTTCGTGAATTTTTCCAGCTGTTTGTGCCTGTTGAGGTAGCAGATCCTAGATGTCTTTCTGACATCCTTTGATGGTTGTTATTCCGATAAGAGAGGGGAATTTAACGCATTGGTGATATGTAGAAGGTACGGCTTGCATGACGTATATCCATGGTCGCCCAAGTATTGAGTTAAATGGAGCTGGACGATCTACTACAATGAAATCTACAAACATGTGTCTTCCGCCACCATCGGGAGTCAAAACTAGTTAGCGGCGTGCCTTGGCCTTGTAGGTCCGAGTCCTTAAGACCCATTTTCTTGTATGCGTTGTAGAATAGCAGATCGACTGAATTACCAGTGTCTATCATTACTCTGGAGAATAGACAACCATATATCTCTAGTTGGATGACTAGCGCGTCGTTAAGTTGCTTGTCTAGGTAAGCTGTTTCGGTTTCTGCAAAAGCGATATGATGGTCTACTCCCCTAAATCCAGTTGAGGGTGCAAGATTTGCATTGGCCCTGCTTTGGTGTGTTGTGATTGAGTTTATCGAGTCTCTGCATAATTTTGATCCTTCGGGGATGAAGTCGACTCGTTTGGCGGGAGCTGGATTACTCAAGCATTTGATAGCGTGCGGTATTTTCATCTGAGGGCTCACCAACTTCTTTGGAGCTGGCGGTGGGGTGAGGACTTACCTCATCGATCCGCCGCATATGTTGAGTTCTTCGAAGATTAGGTCTATTCGCTTTCTGGATGAGGGTGGGGTCTGAACCGGGTTTGTCTCTTCGACGAGTCTTTCCCGTTTCGTCGCTGACATTTCTTTTTGGGCTTTTCGGGAGGTGGAGGTTCGACCTCAACTTCTTTTTCTTTGGCCGTCGAGTTCTACTGAGGTGGTTTAGTATTTTTCTTTTGTTTTCCTTTTAGGCCAGCTAGGTATCGGTATTCTTCGGTGGAATAGCCTTTTTTGCCTTGGTGAGTACAATATTTTGTTTTATCTTACTCGGATTTCTTTCCTTGTTGTGAATGGTTGATGATGTACGCTTGTTGCCCCTTCCCGTAATTCTTGACGCACTTCTTAGGTTATTGCGGGCTTGGGGAGGCTGCGAGGTTCGTGTACTTTTTTCTCTAGGAGAGTTGTTTCTTCCTCGAGGATGGCGTAAAAGGTTGCTTTGTGCAGTGCATCATTGAGCAGTATGAAGGGATTGACAGTGAGTTCCTCTCGGAATTTGGATTTATGCCTCAAACCAATTTTTAGCGCTTCTAGTGATACTTCCTCGTTCAGGTTGGCGATCCTCAACTTGATCGTCTTGAACTTTTATATGTAGTCTCTGAGGGGCTCCTCGGGTCCCTGGGTTAACTTCCATATGTTGGCCTCGGGCTCTTGCTTCGATGAATACGGAGTATTGTTTGAGAAACAGCGCTATCAGGGCATCGAAGCTGTCGATGGAGCAGCTATCAAGCCCAGCGAACAATTTCAGGGCAGGACCTGTTAGGGTTTCGGCGAATAGCTTGTTGTGCCCCGCTTCTCTTTTGCAATCGGCCAGGTGAGCTCTTGTTGTGGTAAGTCAGAATGCTCTTACATGGGCCTTGGGGTTGCTGCTCCTAGAGAACTTTTGGAGTCTAATTTTTCCAATATCTCTAATAGGTGCGCTAGCTATCCTGTCAGTAAATGGGGTCTGTCAAATGTCTTTGATCGGCTGATCAATATCCGGAGCTGAACTGGTTGCTTTGTGGACGCATGTCTGCATACGTTGCAGTTCCCGCCTGAGTCTGCTCGGCATACCTGTAAAATGTATCATGGTTGAAGATGTTTTCTCCAGCTGCGAGATTGGTATTTTCAATTGTCTCGATTTGATCAGCTATAGTTCGAGCTGGTTTCCCTGGGGATTTCCCACGAGCGATGTTTCTCCTACCCATACTACTGGACTTGGCTGCGTCTTGCTCAGTAGGGGCGAAGGTGGTAAAGATCCTTCATTTACCCGTGTAACGGTACCTCGCGAGCTTAGGCCAGCTAGGTCGGCTGTCCACGAGTTTGTCCTTGGGTTAGGGTTGAATGCCGGATGACGAGTGGCATTTGCGGGGGTCACGTGGATCCCAGAAAATTCTAATTACCGCCTCGGGGTTGTGCTCGTTGAGGGGGTTACTTCGTCGTTGGGCGTCTTGCAAGGCGAGAGCCCTTGATTGATGGATTGAGACATCTCGTGGAGCTGTGCCATGAATGTTCTCTCCTGATGATCGAGGCGGGCTACCACCATTCGGACGGTTAGAACTTGCCTTTGCGTTCGCTCTACTAGAGCCAACAGCATTTGGCGCATTTCTGATAAATCGTCTTGGGAGCGTTCCCTACGTCTCGTAGGGAGCGGCGGGATACCTTCTGTCAAGGTGCTAGCGATGGTAGCTGAAATTGTTCTACTTGTGGTTGAATTTCGTAGTCATATGCTTCGTGGCACCAGGGGCGCAGGCACGACGGTGGTGGTTATTACGGATCCGGGCTGGGCGTTTGGATCTGTAGTTTCTGCACTCGCGGGATGATTGTTAACCGGGAGCGCTTGGTTTTGGTTCGTTCAGGCTGATCATTAACCACGACTTGGTTCTAATCAGATCCGGGTTGGTTGTTAACCATGACCTCGGATACGTCTCTTGTTTCCAGGTCAACAATCTGCAGATTGGTGACTTCGGCTGACTCTTTAGCGTTGATGGTATACATTCTCGTTGCGGTGGGTTCAAGGTTAGATCTTTGTGTATGACGATTGTATTTCTTCCCCTTAGTCAGCGCTAAATGTGGAAGCTAGATTCTGCACTAAGAATTTATATGTGAATTCGAGAAAGAAACTTTAGTCCTAAGAAATGTCTATAGATCTAACTAAGATCGAAACCGAAATAATGGAAAATAGATTTATATTGATATTCGATTAAGTATACAAAGAACTTTAGCTGAAGACAAATGTTTGGTGAGCTAAAGTGTGATTCAGTGTCAATGTATCGGAAAAATTAGTCATTTCGGCTCTAAAGCTAGCTATATATACTCCTTCGAGCTGAATAGTTCAGCTTCGCAAATCTCTCCTCGTCGCCGGAGATCTCAGGCACGTTCCTCCAAAAATATCGGGATCTCTTCTTCAACCGTTGAGCGGTGCCGACTCGGTCATATCTATTGAGCTGCTCGGTCAGCGATTCTTCTATCTCGGCGGTCATTAGATCGTTCAATTGGTTCCAGCGCTGCTGAGGGGCATGTTGGTCTTTTACTAACGTTAGCGCGGTCTTGGGCTTTAAACCCATTATCGAATATAATCGGGTCTGATTATATTTTAGGCTTAATGGGTCGGATTTCTAATGGTGAAATCCAACTCCAACAATAACTCAATATATATATAGAATATGATACAATGTTATAATATATTGTATCAAATTGTTTGATATGAGATCACAAGATACATATATATAGTGGTAACATTAACATAAAGCTAACACCAACATAATGTAAACTTTCCTAATACATAATGAAAATATGCTAAAAATATATTGATATCTAGAGACTTCTTCCATTTAAGCTTCACGGGCTTCACTTCATAGACGGGCTTTAATGCCCACAGCACTTGGTCCGCAAACTACATGTCTTGCTCATCAAGATATCTCCAATATTTTGACTTCTATCTCGTTTGTGATATCACAGTGGTAGCAGCTTACTTTGGCTTCTCCGATGGAAATGGCGACGTTTTGGCTGAGTTTGTTTTGGACGTCTACAATGACAACTCGAGCGCCATCTTCCGTGAACAGCGTCGCCGTTTATCCCGCTCGCTCCGCCTGTTATAATTACAATTTTGCCATCCAATCTACTAATTATATCAAAAAAAAAATTTTAAAGAAAAATATATGACATGACTCTATTTACTAGTACTACGTTATAGTAGAACTAATAATGGATGTTGATGCGAGAGATGAAGAATTTGCCTGCGTTGCGACGACATTGTTGAGGCACTTGAGTTTTAGACGGATGAATGTAATATTTCACGATCCACTAAATGGTTCTTTAAAAATATTAGGGATGTCAAAATGGGTCAAAACTCATGGTTTGTCCCAACCCAATCAAAACCATTAATCCTAATGGATTGAATACTTGGATTATAAAGAATAAATGGATCTAGTGGGTTATGAGTTAAATAGATTGAGTTGACTCATTTCAACCCACTAACTCATTTAATTTTAACTCATTTCAACTCACTAACTCATTTAATTTCAACTCATTTCAACTCAATCTATTTAACTTACTAATGGGTTATGAGTTATGAGTTCGCAAATTTTACGGAGTCACGTTTTTTGCAGGAAAATTTAACCAAAAATCCCACCAAAAACTCGAGTTCGTAAAATTTTCCTGCCAAAAACGTGAATCTCGTAAAAAAACTCCGCCAAAAACATGACACCATAAAAAATTTCCCCAAAAAAACGTGACTCCGATTTTCTCACCAAAAACGTGATTTTGTAAAATTTTCCCATCAAAAAACTCGAGACCGTAAAATTTTCCCGCCAAAAACGTGATTCCGTAAAAGTTTCCGGTCAAAAAACTCGAGTCCGTAAAATTTTCCCACGAAAAAACGTGATTCCGTAAAATCTTCTCGCCAAAAAACTTGAGACCGTAAAATTTTCCAGCAAAAAAATGTGATTCCGTAAAAGTTTCCTGCCAAAAAACGTGATTCCGTAAAAAATATCCCGCCAAAAATACAGTATCATAAAATATTCCCGCAAAAAATATGATTTGCATTTCTTATACATAATTAACCTAGAAAATGAAACAAAGAGATATGCTCTGAAGTATCACCAATGACTTCCTAAAGGCAGCATAATTACCCTGAAGATCAGAAGAAATCAGTAATGAAGGACTAGGAGTAGGCAAAGGAGCAATATCCCAAACTTCTCTACTAATCCGCATTGAAAAAGCAAATGGTTTATGGATTCCTCTGCTTCACCACATAAAGAACAACTACTATCTTGAATTATTTTTTTCTGCCTCAATTTAAAAGCTACAGGTAAAAAGCATCATGAAGTGTTCTCCAACAGAAGTGAATGATGTTGTACCCAAAGCTAATTTAGCTCTGTTAGAAAACAATAATCTTTGACGGCTTTTCTATTTGGGTTTTATTTCTAAAACCTACACGAGAAAAACACACAACATGCATACTACATATACAATATTATCTCAGCTGCTTAAGATCTTTAGTCAAGTGCAAGAACACTTGTAATAAGGAATGCACTCTCTCCTTCCCTTCATGAGTGCTTTTTGATTGTATTGGTTATATTTTCTAATGTAATTCCTCCCTTCCATCTTTTAATTATTTACTCTTGTAATTAATAAGTTGTTTCAACAACAATGTGAAAACAGAAAAATGGTATAAATCTTCACATTTAGACCCATAAAGGTGCAAAAACAGCCAAGAACATGCGATTTCAACTTGGGAAAATTAGTCAAATAACCATTAAAAAATTATAATTCACAAACTAGCTAAAATGATCTTATGACACTATGTGGCTTAATATCAACCCTTACATTTATGGTTTTTTTGCTAATTTTTGAATAATAGTTTTTTATGGTTATTTAACAAAATTGTCCCTTTAACTTTTATTGGTTAATAATTGGGTCAATTTGCCCAATAACACACAAAAAAAATTAAACTAACAAAATAACAAAAATAGACCTATGTGGCACAATAACAATATTTTATTTCATTTTATTTTTACCAAAAAATCTGGTTACAAAAAAATGAATGAATTATTAATAATATAAAGATAAAATCATCTAACCTTAATGAAAATAAAGGAAGAAGGGCAACCAAAGTTTGTTGGTCTATATAAAGTGGCCAAAAGACCAGCAAAAGATAGAATAAAACATTTCATCATTTCCACACCACTGAAACTCAAAAACAAATTTCAAAGCCATATCCCAAAACTTCCCCAAAAGATAGAATATCTCTATTTAGAGCATGGGGTACAACAAAGACCTAAATATTACACCTCTTCTTCTTCTTCTCTATGGCAACAACTACACAACTTCTCACTCTCGTGCTCACTGTACCAAAACCCTAACTCATAAATCCTTATCGATAGTGCTCCCTAGATAATATTACATGTATGGAAATGATATAATATGATTTGTTTGGATCAATGTGTTTCAGGCGCCATCAATGAGAGCGGATAGCCACGGTGGAATCCTACGCCTGAGCAGATGATGGTGCTTCAAGAGGTTTACAACAGTGGAATGCGGACACCGACCACCCAACAGATCCAAGAGATTGCATTTAAGCTCCAAAAGTATGGGAGAATTGAAGGAAAGAATGTTTTCTATTGGTTCCAAAACCATAAGTCAAGGGAGAGACTTAAACGACGCCGTCATAATCAACAAGAAAGATTTGGTCTTAATAACGTTCATGAAGGAACACTAAGTAATAAGGACAACGTTTTAGCTTGGGGAAACAACAATTCATTAGGTAAAACCAGCTTTGAGTATCAAATAATATTTTTTAAACACATGTTGTTTATTGAGTATAGTAGAGAAATGATATGTCACATATTCATTATTAGTTTCGAGAAGGAGAGGCGATCACCGAGTTATTCACACAACAACATGCTTATCTTCTTCATCCACACATCCACAGGTATTTTTCTATTTATTTTGATGTTATTAGTTGCACATAAATGTTATCAGATGCACATACTAGTATTGAACCGTCTACTACGTACACTATGATTTTTTTTTTTTGCCTTTTGTATATAAATATACACGTGTGGAACAGAAGCAATTAGAGAATATTCAGACAGGAACAATAAGGAAAAATATCACTTTCTCATAAATATGTGAAATGCTTTATTTTATTTTTGTTATAAGACAATTGATAGTCAACTTTTTACGTGCTCCTCATCAAAACAATAATATTGATCATGGAAAGATGGAAGAATATGATCATAGAGGAATGGAGGATGAAAAAGAAGCTACATGTCAAAATCAAATACACCGAATAAACACATTCTACAATCTGAACATTACTTCTAAAGGAATTCAAGAAACAGAGCGAGAGGTTAATGTCAATGAGCACAAGTATAATCTGAATGATGAAGAAGAAGAAGAAACAAGGAGAAGCCGAACGCTGGATCTTTTCCCGGTTTTGCTGAGAAGAACACAAAACCAAACCACTCGTGCTGCAACTACTATTATTATTACGAGTTCATGCCTCTGATGAACTGAAGCCAAAACCCATGTGGACAATAAAGAGGGTCGGTTGGATTTAATGAAGGTTTTGTTGCTTTGTGGGAAAATGGGTTTAAGTGTTGCGTTTGAAGAAAAGTGTGAAAGAGAGAAAGGAAGGTTAGTAGATGGAGACGTGTAGTGTAGTAAATGTTGGTTAGGTTTTAAGGTTTTTGTGAGGTTTCAATTTCAAAGATTTGTTAAGGGGAAAATTGGCTTCTATACCTTGAAACATGTTCGAAATTGGCAATGTATACCAAAATTTTCAACATTTGAAAAGTACCCTCTTTTGTGTAGTAAAATGACAATTATACCCCTAACTAATCTTTGCAAATTAATTATATTTGTTTTTTATGAAATGATTTAATTTTTTTAAATTAAGTACAAAGTTAAATTATAAATTTAAAACTAATATTTGGATATAGTTTATATAAAGTAATCAAATATATCCAAAAAATGAAGTAAACCAATATCAAATCGATAAACATAACAAATTAAGTAATCAAATCGATGAACATAACAAATTAAGTCAGTGGTTCAGACAAGTCAACAAAGTGAAAAATCAACCAACGAATCTATAAATCGACTGTTTAAAATAAATCGTTGAACAAACAAGTTTAAGTCGACGAACTCAAAATTCCCAAATGTTAAGTTTAAGCATGTTAAGGTTTGAAGGTGAGACTATGTGTCTGAAAGCTTTGATGTTTCATTGTCTGTGTAAGGAATAAATTTAATTGCAAGTATTTAGATGTTAGAGTTATTAAATGAGGTTTTCTTGTTCAACAGGCTGTCTTTTTCTTCTTCTGCGACTGTGTGGGAAAGAGAGTGACATGGAGATGACATTAGAATTAGAAATCACTGTAGAATTTTCAGTGAGTTAACATTTTGTTTTAGACCAGTATTTTCCAGATAAATGGTAAATTTTAATAGGAGAACAATTTCCTAATTTTGGATGAAGTGAAAGAGGGGGGCAATCTATACCAAAGGCACAATATGTAAATGTATTTAACTATTTACCAATATCTAGATGCATATAAAGGCAAAATGTGCTTAGAAAGCAAACAAACTAGAGATGTCCAGTGAATTTAACCTTTAGAACTTGTACTAATGCTCAAAGCGATGCATGAGGTTTACAGTAACACCACAATCACTTGGAAAGAATTTAAAAAGCTGTTTCAAAGAATTTATTATCATAATCAAAATTCAAGAAGGAACCGATCAATGTACAAAAAAATTTTGGCACCTTTCTTCTTTCCCTATCCCCTACATTTATTTCTGGGCAACCAAACACTAGACACAAAATATACAAAATGCAAACGCTTCGAACTGCAAAAACACAAATGAATATCCAAATGCTATTCTCTTTGCCCATAAACGTGGGAGCTAACCTCAGTTCCTCATGTTAGATTACATCCAGCTTCAATGTGTCAAAAAAAAAAAAAAAAAAATCGCCCGCCGAGAATACTTGGGAGGCCCTGCTAGCTTGGAATACTCCTCTCTCGTTCTGTTTGGATGCGGATGTATCCAAAGAATTGAAAGAATTAGCTACGCAAGTAAATTAAAGAATGCACCAAAAAGATTCTGGTCAAAGAATGTGTCAGGTGGCTGATGCTGTTGTTTTGTTCCTCCGACACATACAGTCAGGACAAGGGAATATGTAAATGGAGTCGCTAAACCGTTTCAGCTCAAACCCCTTGGAGTCACTATGAGACCTCATGCTTAGCATTTGCCGTTTGAAACTTCTCCATCTACCAGTGAAAAGATTTATCCGATTAGTTTTTTTTTACCATAAGCATGTATGTCCCCATAGGTAAAAGAGGTGAAATTTGTTACCCCAGCTTGGGATTGTCAAAGAGTATGGCTAACTTTCGCTTGTCGGGACGAATCGTCTTTGAATGTCCTCCAAATAAATACCTCCGATGCCCCATGAGGAAATGAGGGAAGTTTCCACCTTGTGTTGTCACAAATACCTCACTGTGGAGACACACTGTGTAATCTATCGCAGCCATTCTCGAGGAGAAGCTCTGAACACAGTTTTATAAGTCAGAAGAGATTCATAATTGGAATGAGTAAACAGTGAATAATCATGTAAACCCCAAGCAGACCTTAAAAGGAGCCAGTTCTTCCTCAGATGCAAGCATCTCTTTCGTCTGTAGATTAGGGAACATCTCGAGTAGTGGAGCCATAGTCCTATTCGCGCCATATATTGGGCCAGAGGCAAGGTATATATATGTGCTTTTGTTGAACCCCATTCCTCTAAGCATCAAACCCACCTGATAGGTGTACAAGAAAGAAAATTGAGCTAACAGGAACAAGTTACTCTACTCACATCACTGCTCACAAGGGTTTGCACTTTGCATAACTACTCTAATAGATGGATATAACACAAAGATAATTTTGAAATGATAATACTTAATATAGACCACAATCGTCGATGCTAGAGCAGTGTCCAAAATCAAAAGAAATTGTGCTAACCTCTAAAGGAGTTAGTGGGCATTTTCCATTGAGCCTAATAGCTCCTGGCCGTATCACACGGCCAGGTTTTGTGAATTTCCCTTTCCATCCCCGTTCCCTCGCCGCCATCATATCTTGCTTTTCTTGGTCGCCACCATCAAATACACAACAAGAGAAAGCTACCATATCCTGCAACATGTTTTTATAGTGTATTATATCTCTCACCTCAGACATAGATCTGTTTACAGAATATACAGCCATGATAAAGACCAGTAGCAGGTTTATGGAGAGTTTCTACTTTACAGGTATCAAACCTCTTCAAAACGAAGATGCACCGAAACGTACTTCCCGCCATTGTTTGCACTAAGCTCTTTCATTTTCTTCACCAGTGTTTCTCCTTGGGTCAGAATGGGTTTTGAAAATCGCAAAGCTACATTATTCGCCAAACATCTAAATCTCTGGACCGCTCGTGGAGCATCAAATGAAAGTCTATTTGCAAATGGGGAAATTCTTATAACCCTGTGCCACCAAAAGACAACAAATACTTCAAAAACCAGTGCCCTAAAACAGAATAAAGAATCCCTTACACAAAAACCAAGGTGGCTTCTTATGGAAACCACCTTTTATTAGTTAAGATGAACGCCTAACTCACTTTTCTTCAAGTAGCTTTGGCAGGATTGAGTCCCGGTAATAGTGAGTGGGTGCCCATGCCTTAACTCTAAAGTTGTAGACATTTGTCAAGTTATAGTCAAAACGCTCCATTAAATATTCGGGTACCGTATCGACCACCCGCACATCATTTTCTAAGGTACTGACAAAGAACTCTTCATCATAGATGTCCCCAAATTTACTGCAAGGAAAACCCTCTATCAGTTAAAAAGGGAATGGCTTTGCTGAATTTAAAATATCAGGAGAAGATGAGAGAAAACAAAAAATATCTGAAACCTCGGATCTTTCCATATGCTGTGATAGTGAAAGTTGGGAATCACAAGGGTTGCATTAAGGTAGCCTGCCACAGCAACCGCATTGCATATCTAGGCAAAACATGGTAGAGACAAATCAACAACATTACCTTAGACAAAGTTGCCATACACAGGTAACAAGGCTTGAGTAAAACCAAATCAATTTGCTGTAAGATGAAAAGATAGAAAAAAAAACCAACCGAAGTCCGCTGCTGATTCAAACCTCCATTCGCCTCAATGAATATGAAACCATTCGACTCGGGCAACACTACAATTGTCAGCATACACACACACACACACACACACACACATAGAAAAAACATCATTTATTATGATCCAATGCAGAAGTAATTCATTAGTGATGTAGTTTATCCATCAAACTGAGAATGTTTTGACATGAAATGCTTCATAAATTCTATAACTTATTGCACATAGGACAAGCACACTTACGAAGAAACTACTATGTTATACCTCCATTAGACTTGTTCACGCATGGCTTCCATTCCACACCTTTATAAGAACGTTTCCAAATTGTTGAAATCTGAGATGCATTGACAATATGTGAGAATTAATAGCATGTAATATTTATGTTGCAATGGTAGCTATAAAGAGAATACAGCTGTATCATTGAGTCACACAAACAAGTAGGGACAATGATAAACAAAGCAATAAATTTGATAAAATTCCCCTAAACATGGTACTCTCTTTGGATCAATCTAAACCTCCTGAGCAAACTCATACATTCTTTATCTATCGTTTTGTGGCTGAATCGATTTGGGAAATCAATCCTAAAGAGACTAAACAATTCAGATTCAGCTCACAAGCACAAAATCGACCAAGAAAATCTTCAACATTCCAACATTGACAGAAATCACTAGGAGAAAAAACGGAGGCAAACCTCACCGCATCAGCCGTGGTATTATCGGCGTCAATCTCCGCACGGAGCTTAGCGTAAACCTGAGGGCTCTTGTAAACGGATCCCGGAGCGGGACGGCGATGGATAATAGGAACCGCATCAAACGACGCCGTTCGCATGTGAAACAACATACACGAGATGTAAATTAGAGGAGCGAACAAGAGAATTCCCTGTCGCCGGAGAAGAACCGTTAACAGGGACCATGAGAGACGGTGAGCGAGCGTCCGACTTGGCTGTACGGTTCCTCTAGACCGACTCCGGGAGAGACGAGGTGACGACGGCGGAGAAGGTGTACTTTGGCCGCTTCCGGGAAGTCGAATCGTAAGATCTCTCTCCGCCTGGGAAATCATTGGTTTCCCTTCTCCTCCTCCGTTAACGCGTTACATCATAATAACGCATCTTTTGCATTGGCGACAATGGCACGTGGCAAACGCCGATTGGATTTGATTTTATTCCGGCGGCGGAGAAACTGTGAAGTATCAGTGAGAGAAAATTTTCTTATATTTTTCTACACTCGTGCGGTGGAAGCGTGATCGATCACATGCACTTTTTTTATTTATATGCATTGGATTCTTGTGTTTCATGATTATAAATTGAATGAATGCACCGGTTTCTGATTATGGTTACTTCGATTAGTATAGGCAATTTATCCAAAAATAGCCTTGAGGTTATACACATTTTTGGGTATAATGAAGAATAACACGCTCAACAAATATATATATAAGGACTCTAGTTGAAAAGAGATATTGGAATCAAATAAAGAACACTATGTACTCTATTGCAGTTTGCGACTAGACAATCCTCAATTTGTACAATACCCAAACGAGTAGCCAAAACCCCTGATTACTTCTTTTGAAGAAATGTGGAGTTTTTTCAACACATTTTGACAATTGCAAAAAATGATTGCCAATTTTCAAATGCTGAAACATGGTCCTATAACATGTAGAACTGGTTCAATTGACGAAATTTTAAAGATGTCCAAGCTAATTGAAGCAATCTCGGTAAAAAAGACCATATTTGTTCTAATTATAGCTTGATCAAAGTATATGCACACTCAACTTAAGCTAGCATCTACATTTTGACAAATGCAAAACAAAAGGCCCCAATTTTCAAATGCTGAGACATGGTCCTTACATCTCGACCTGGTTCAATTGACGAAATTTTAAAGATGTCGAAGCTAATAGAAGCAGTCTTCCTAGAAAGAGCTTACTTGTTCTAATTATAGCTTGATCAAGAATACGCACACTCAACTTAAACTAAGTATCCACATTGGCTGTTGAAATAGCTGCAACGGATTGCGAAAAAGCAATGAAAGATAAGGATCACTAGATGCAACACTTGGCTTAATCATATGGTTGAAAGTTTGAAAGGGATTTAAGTCAACCCTTAGAGGTAAATTTCAATGATAAACAACAAAATCCAACCACGTCTTCAAGATAATAACTAACTTATAAATAATTCTTATCTCAACACAAACGATGAAACATCGTAGACGAATTTGCAAACTTAGCCTTTTCAATCCTCGTGCAAAGTTCCCAAGACGTCCTCATCCCGGAAGAGATGGTACCTGCGTCAAAAACATCACACAAACACAAGTTCCTTACTCTCAAGTCTAATATTAACATTTGTAACATCAACATGTTTACACAGTCATCAATATGCAAATCTGGTGCTCAAATTAGCATGCTTTTTCACTTATCAAGAGTTTACCCACTAATCAGACATTCAATTACTCCGGAAGAGTTACAGAATATCCAAATTCATCACGATTTTACAGGTAATGCCCTAATTTTCAAAATTCTAACTGTCTGATACAGAGCTACGTGAACAGGATTAGCTAAACATATCAAATCAAAAGACTAATTACATTAACCACATTTCCTAATGATCTAAGAGGGTAACAAAAATGAAACAGTAAGAAGGAAGAGAGATCTACGTACTCGTTCTCGCCGAGCTTGACCTGAGTACCACCGTACTCTGGAAGAAGAACAGTGTCGCCTTCCTTGACCGAGACCGGAATCAATTTCCCGTCCTTATCCCTTGAACCAGGTCCGACTGCTATAACCCTGCCGGAGTTAAGCTGTAATCACCCGGAAATGAGAATCGTTATCAGATCTTATGAGGAATAAAACAGAAGATCGAATCGTGAAAGAAATGCTCTTTACCTTGGTGGATTTCTCCGGGAGGAGAATACCGCTTTCGGTTTTAGCAGGCTGGATGACTTTCTGCACCAAGATGCGGTTGAACGTTGGCATCAGACGCTTCATCATTTCTTCCTTGAGCGAATCTGAATTCTTCTTCTCTCGGATCAGTGGGAAATTCTAGGGTTTCTGAGATTTTAATTGGGGGTAGAGACACTGAAGACGGAAGGTTCTAGATCGTAGGGTTTAGCGAGACGCTAAAAAGGCCAAGGGTTTTAGGGATTCGCACGTATTTGGGCTTTATCATATTATAATGGGCCTCGCCTATTTGTAGTCACATAAACAGTCTCTGTATTTTTATTTTTATTTTTATTTTTGTTAAAAGTTAAAACTCTCTGTATTTATATCTTGATTCTTGAGACTGTTTATGTTTACAGTTAAAATATAGCTACCATGGTCGTGTGCCACATGAAGGCCAGGGAGATTATACTTTGATTTGATTGAAGACCAAGTTGTTGGCTTTGTTAGCAGAGAAGGAGCTTGGTTTTTTTGCTTTGTACATCATATTAAGGTCATATCTTATGTGTTTATTACACTGAGCAAATCTGCCTTTACCGCATTTCATGCTGTATACAACACACATGACACAATCTCTTATTACGAATCTAAGTAGTCCATGAAAAAGCTAATGGGGCATCTCCCGATTTATACCATTATCCTCGTACAACTGAGGAAAAAGAATAGGGGAACTTGGCTCAGGTGAAGATACTGGTTCGACTGTGCAATAACAACATTCGATACAAGGGTGTAAAAAAGGAGCTGTCTTGTAGAAATCGTTCATGTCATTAGTCATTTCCATTGAGTTGGCCTTGAGAAAGAAGGTGAGCCATGTATTGCTGCATTCACAACCAAAGATCTCAACACTTGGTTTCATATTTAAGACCCAATCCACAAGATTCTACAAACAGATTTATCAGTATATGGCACGTCTGTACCATCACAATCTTAGACCCTAGTGTCTATGGAAACTAACCCTTGAGAGACTATGTTAAGACACTAGAGAGATTGAAGAAACTTACAGAGTGGTAAACGTAAGGAGATTTTGCCTGGCGTTCAAAATGTTTAGCCATTATGCAGAATTCGACAGGACCCCAATCCTCAAATTCATAGCAATTCCCAAGTGCAGCTTTGTACAGCTTTACACAACAAACCAATTTCATCAAAATTCCACACAAATATGTAATCACAATGAACAAATCAACTATGTAAAATACATAACAACTCAACTGTTTATGTGATATAAAAATAAAAAAAAACAAGAGCTAACCTTAGCTGTGTCTGTCAGAAGCTCGGTCCCAGCAGGATAAGATGCATAAAACTGATCCCCCTGGAGAATCCTGCTCTTGTTCTACATAACATTCGAATCCGAACATTAAAAATCAAACAAGACCTACAGGAAACTTAAGAGAAGAATAACCCAAACAAATCTGAGGAATAAACAAAAATCTGAGAACATCAACAAATCCGGAGAGGAAAAACACTAAAACCCAAAGACCCCGTACTTGAAAAGGAACTAAAGCAAATTGAGATCGTAGAGGCTAAAATTTGAAGACATTACGTGTTGTTTGTATAGAAGAATGTGAGAGCGGCAGTAAAACAGTAGAATCCGGCGTAAGAGACGACTCGTCTAACTTCTGGATCTTTATAATTTCACTGCAAAGATCCAAGACCATCGTCTTCATCCTCACATAAACGGAGTACGCAACCGAATTGAAAATTCTTTCGGGTATTATATCGAATACCTTGTGGTCACTTTACCAAAGGTGTGAGCACGCATTTACAATTTAGAACCGCTCGCGAAAATTGCGATGTTGAAGCAAATGGTAATGTCGATAAGGCTTTGTAGTGTCCTTATATTGGTCTTTTCGTATAAGCCCAAATTATGAAACACGTCCAAAAATAAAACTTCTTGTAACTACTAAAAAGTCTAAAACTTGTTGACTAAAGAGAATTTGCAGTGTAGATTATCGCATAATTAGCATAATATACAAACAATGAGGTGAACACTAATTAATTTTTGTTAACCCGAGTTTAGCCCTATTGGCATTAGAGACATTCTATTCTATGTTGTAGATTGTAAGTATTTGTGTGTCAGAGAACAAATTGGCATTAGAGACATTCTATGTTGTAGATTGTAAGTATTTGCATGTGTCAGAGAACAAATCTTATAGTATCTTAACTTCTGCAGCATATATACTTACACCAACGATATGTATAGGTTTTATAATTATTTGTTTTTTTAAATGGAAAGCAAGGTGCCTTTAAATGAACTTATTAGCGGTGATATACGGAGATAAAGACATTGTTTTCGAAAGTAAGAGAGAGAAAAGACTGTGTTCACGGGGAAGAGACTGCAATTTGATTTAGAAATCATCATATCTAACCGGAAACCAACTGTGGTCTTCCTAACCGATAGGAGAAGGGAAAGTAAGCATTTTTTCCTTTTTATGTGCTGAGTATTCAATCTGATACGATTCTAAAGCGATTGCATGTTGTAACAGATGCAGAGAGAGGAGATATTGGCTGTTCGGAGACGGATGTTCGCCGCATGCCACGAACCTGTTGGGATTAGGGTTACGGCGTATCACCCTTCAAATGGCATACGAGCAGTTCTTAATGCGTTGGAAACTGAAGAAGTAGAGTTTCTTCAGAGCTCATCCTTTGGGAAATTTCTTACCATAGCAGATCAACTGTCATTCTCCGGTAGATTTGGGAGATTCTTAATATCACGACAGCTGAAAGTGAAGAGGAAGCACGAGATATGGATTTTATTCGCAGGGAAACCGATAAGATTTTCACTGAGGGAGTTTGCAATTGTGACGGCCTGCCGTGTGGGAAATACCCCAAAAAATCGAAGACAAAGTTGAAGAGCAACATCAGTGAGACTCCGTACTGGCCATCGTTGTTTGGTAAGTTGCAGAGTGTAACTGTATCTTCTGTGATTCATATGTTAGAGAGGAAGATGGTGACAAACAAAGATGTGAGAATCAAGTACGCTTGCCTAGCTCTTTTAGCCAGGGTCGGCCCTGAGGGCAAGCGGGCAAAGTCTATGCTTGCGGCCCTCATCGATCATCATATTTTTTTATGACAAATCGGCCTTCAAATACTAAAAATTTCTTTAGCGTAATGGTTAAATCGGCTTTTTTTTTTTATTTCTGCTTGCGGCCCATTGAAACTCAGGGCCGACCCTGCTTTTAGCCTCTGTGCTATTTCCGACCACACACCACCCCAAAATTGTTAGAGAGCACGTTGAGCTTATCAAAGATTTAGATGGGTTCTTTGCGTATCCTTGGGGAAGGGTTGGATTTGACATGCTTATGTGTAGCATAAAAGAGAGGAACGAGATAACATTGTCGAACAAGACTTTGGCTATTAAAGGATTTGTTCACGCGTTACATTTGGTGATGGTAGAAGCCGTCCCCGCGTTGTGATACGTGATGAACTGTAAACCCAGAAATCAATGGAAATAGATAAGTTTGCTACTGTTTATTATCTCTCTCAAACGATAAAGATTCAAATACAAAGGGAATGAAAAGATAAGAACACTGAAAAGATAAGAACAACGCCAAAGAGAATCAAAGAGACTCAGCTCCCTTCTCACAAACCAACAAAATGATCAAACAATTGATGAAGAAAAGATCTCAACAACCTTCTCCTTATAACCTCTCTGCACATGCCTTGACAGCTTGTTTTATTCATGACGTGTCACTCCTTCTAGAATCCTCCAAACACCTTATGACTCATACTCCTCTCACTCTGATCATATTGCTCCTTGGTCCTTCTTCTTATTCTTCCTTTGATACTGGTACAGACTTGGTTCTCGTTCATCAACCACCGTATCACGTTGACAGAGGTAGTCCAAGTTAACGGATCGTCGGAATCAGAAGGCGAAGGGGACGACGAGGAGAATCATGAGAAGAAAGTGCCAACAACAAAAATTATTCTCAGTCCTGGTCACGCTAGAGATATCCATGTGTCTGCTCAGGTATGGCTAAGTATGCTTATAGAGGCTAACATGGATGGTTACTGCTATTATAATATTTAACCATATGTGGACATAACCGGTTTATTTTGTGTGTAGCGGCCACCTTATTTGTTTACAGCTATCTTTAATGGTACACATATATTGGCTATCATTTGCTTACAGCTATATTTTAGTTTACTGGTATGTTTAGCATCTGCTAAGTATGCTAATATAGGCTAACATTTTTGTTTAGTGCTGTCGTTATACTAAACCAAATATAGACGTAACTAGTTAAATCTCTGTGTGGCAGCCACCTTTTTTGCTAACTACTATCTTTACTGGTAATGGAGTATGTATATATACGATATAACTAGCTAATTATGTTGAGGGGTTACTAAGACAGTGTTAATACTATTATGTAGGCATCGGTGGACTCCATAATTGCAGATGATGGGGAGAATGAGAATGTAGATTCTATATATGCGTGGTCGGATGATGAAGATGATGAAGAGGATGAAGAAGTGGAGAACCTTGTCAAATTGATTAATGCAAAGCATATGTTTACCAGCAGTATGTTTCTTGGTGGAGCCACAAAGGCTGATATTATCCAAATGCGGCATGAGGCAGATGAAAAGAACGCAAAATTGAAGAAACGAAAAGGTTGTGGAAGTGGTGAGGATTATGTTGGAGGTGGAAGCAGTGGGGAAGGGAATTCTTTGGATGAAATAATTATCCAACAGGTTGCTGAGCTCATATCTGTTAAAGTTAAAGAAGAACTTGGGCTGCTTGAAGAGAAGCTTGATAGTTGTATTAAGAGCATTGAGGAGATTAAAACAAAGCTACCCTGTTTAAAATGGATTTAATGGCGGTGATTGATCAGGAGATGGATAATATGCAAGTCGCAGTAATTCGCAGCTTAAAGCAGTTCATTGAAAAGGCTGTACATGGAGGTGACAATACTGCTAAGGGGGCGGCGAATCAAAGTGTTGGTGACGTTCTTGTTTCTTCTGAGAATCTGGACAATCTTACTCCAACTGCTACTCAACAACAAGTTGTAAATGAAAGGATAATATCTGGTGTTTTCCATGAAATTAACAATGTTATGAGGGAATCGGCACATATGGAGATGGTAATAGTTCTAACTTGTGTGTTTTTTTATTGTGGGTCATGGGTCGTGATATATAACTGATTTCCGTTTTCATATTATGCAGGATAATCTTCCTACTGTGCCACTTATGGAAGATGGATCTCATGCTCATAACACAGGTGGAGAGATGGATGTTGATGTGGACCTCATGTAGACTAAAATATTTCACTTAATTTCCTCAACTTGTGTGTGTATTCTCAGCTAGTTGTCTCTTAACTAAAAGTCTAAAAGAAGCTTTACAAGTGAGATCATGCAGGCATGAAGACATTTAAATTCTCTATTTATGTTCAATAGAATCTAAGCTAATCAATATATACAAATCTTTTTTTCGCAAAAGCATCTTCTTTTCCTTTATGCTATGTTATCTTATATTGTTGTTTCATAGTTCCCTTTTAATTGTCACCAAACTCATGATTGAAAAGAATAAACATTATTATATATTAGTATGATTGAGACAGCTAATTAAAAGTCTCAACAGTTTATTCGTGTTTATGCAATTAAGGTACCAATAACGTGTTGATTAAAAAACTAGCAAAACAAATGTTGCTAGCCACGTTACATAGGTTACAAGACAAAAAAAAAAAACACAAAAGTATGCTTTGCAGACAAATAATACATACAAAAGGGATCTTTGTGTAAAGCCACGAACTAGTGGCGATAATGGAGCACGTCCCTACATTCTTCTTCTTGCTGTCCACTCTCTTCCTCGCCGTCTCCGTCGAGTCTCTTCCACCGCCGTTATTTCCCGATGAATCTCTCCCAACTAAATCCGGTTACCTTCCGGTTAAACCAGCCCCTGGCTCCTCCATGTTCTACACATTCTACGAAGCCCAAAAACCAACCTCTCCTCTTTCCGACACTCCGCTCCTCGTTTGGCTCCAAGGTGGACCAGGCTGCTCTTCCATGATTGGTAACTTCTACGAGCTCGGTCCTTGGCGCGTGGTTTCACGCGCCAACGAGCTCGAGCCCAACCCTGGAGCTTGGAACCGCCTTTTCGGCCTACTCTTTATCGATAACCCGATAGGAGTAGGATTCAGCATCGCTGCCTCGAAACAAGACATACCAAGAAACCAAAGACAAGTCGCGGAACATCTTTACGCGGCGCTAGTCGAATTCATCGAGCAAAACCTCGGTTTTGAAAACCGACCGGTCTACATAACCGGTGAGAGCTATGCCGGTAAGTACGTTCCGGCCATTGGTTACTATATCCTAAAGGAGAAACCAAATGGGAAAGTGAATCTAAAAGGCTTAGCCATTGGAAACGGGCTAACCGACCCGGTTACCCAAATCCAGACCCATGCGGTCAACGTCTACTACTCGGGTTTAGTCAACGCAAAACAGAGAGAAGAGCTAGAGAAAGCGCAAGAGGTTACAGTAAATCTCGTGAAGTCACAGAAATGGCGCGAAGCAGCAGACGCAAGAATCGAGCTTTTGACGTTACTAGGCAACATGACGGGACTGGCCACGCTTTACAACACGGCTCGAGCCATACCGTACAGGACGGACCTTGTTGTTGACTTTTTAAACCAGAGAGAAGCAAAACTGGTTTTGGGAGTGAATGAAACGATGCGTTTTGAGGATTGTATTGACGAAGTGGAAGATGTGTTGCGTGATGACGTAATGAAGAGTGTAAAGTATATGGTGGACTACACGGTGGAGAGGACTAAAGTGTTGTTGTACCAAGGTATGTTGGATCTTCGAGACGGTGTCGTTTCGACGGAAGAATGGGTAAAGACAATGAATTGGTCGGGTTTGGAGATGTTTTTGTCGGCGGAGAGAAAGGTGTGGAAGGACGGTGACGGTGGGGTTGCTGGTTATGTTCAGAGGTCGGGGAATTTGAGTCACGTGGCGGTTTCAGGAGCTGGGCATTTTGTTCCGACGGATAAAGCTGTTAATTCGAGAGATATGATTGAAGGTTGGGTTTTGGGAAATGGCTTGTTCGGTGATGAAGATGTTAAACAGACAATATCTTCAAGATTTATTGAATCTTTGTGAGTTGTTGATGACGAACAATAATTCAATCTAAATAAGATTATGAAATGTACTTGTCGAATTGTACTTTTGATGTTGGTTGTACGCAAAAGTGATAAAAATGTTCTCAAATTCAATAAGGTAAGAATTGTTCTTGAATAGAATTTTGATCCTGGGTTATTTGGCTGATTATTGCAACTTTCTCAAATTATAATCCAAACAAACGTAAGAGTCGATTGAATTTCAGATAAATTATTTTAAAACAGAATTAATTTGTACAAAAAAAAGAGTATGTAATGGCGATTGGAGGCGGGAATGTGATTTAAATTCAACACAATGAAAGCACAGAGAAACCCGTCCTATTAAGCCATTTTCGTTATAGGGAAGAAGAGGAAGAGCACCCTGTAGAAAACCTACAGGTATTTCAGAGCTATTAATCAAATCTCTCCCCTATTTTACCTCTTTTCCCATATAATTTTCTCGGAAATAAACTTTCACACAAACGAAAACAAACAAAAAAAACAAAACTCATGAAGCGTCTATGCTTAAGATCGAAACCAAACTAATAGGAACCCTAAAGACGGCTAGGCTGCAACTCACAATTTTATAGTGTGAAATTGGGAGAATTAGGGCAGATCTATGTTGGGCCTAGTTTGTAGCCCATTGGGCTGTGGATATAATGTCCATCGTTTGATTGACCTATGTGTTTACCGGCTTATCCCCACCACCTCACCAGTATGGCTTGTAGATCAATGATTAAAATAAACCGATGATTAAATTAAAGCAACTTCATCAATGAATTCTCATAGGGGTTCTCAACTTAGATTAAAAAAATAAAAGGTATCTCAAAATGTTGTGAACTCCATCCAAAAAGTTCTCAAAATTCTCCTTTGAGAAATTTTTATATGTGTTCACAACATTTTGAAATACCCATCAATATTTAATTATTATTTATTATTTTAGCATAATTTGAGAATTTCTCTTAAAACCCATTGATAAGACCGTAAAAAAAAAATCATAAGAACACGACTTATACCGTTATACGTTATTGTTGAGAGTAAATACATATAGTCGGATTTGGAGACAAACTTATGAAACATTTGTATGGGCCCCCACTTAAGAAGGGGCCCACTTTACTTTTTATATATATATATTGAAAATAGAAAATAATAATATAATGATGAAGAAATAAAAAGTGAAAATTGAGTAAATTGATGTGCTAATGGTTTAGTAAGTTTCTCTTCTTGGCCTTAAGGCCTTTTATTATTAAAAATATGTATTTGTTAGAAAAACGCAAGAAAGGTTATATTTCAGAATCGTTAGCTTGTTATTATTTATTTTTGGGATGAAACTGTATTTTAAAAAATGAGTTTTTGTATGGTTTAAGATATTTTGTATAGGGTTCCAACTTGCTTAGATACGGCTCTGTAAATACATAAACAAAGTAAAGGTCAATGGAAATATAATTATTGGTTGTGATAATTACGAAGATAGTGCAATGCAATGCAATGACATTTATAAATGATATATCCAAATTAATCGGAGCTTGAAGTATAATCAAAATTTACATAAACTTTGAAATGTATGTCCGTGTCGACAAATTCGTAAAAGACGTGTAGCTGAAATTAATAAGAAACAAGAGTGAAATTAGAAGGAACGTGAGGAATCATGTGGTCCCATCAATGTTCCGAGAAGGCAACGCGTTAATCGTTTTTATTCCATTTCTTAACCTTAGCCGTTTTATTTTAAATTATCCAAATAATTCCCTTATAAATAAGAGAAAAATACCCACTTATTATCAACTTGTCTCCTAAGAAACACAGAGAAACAAAAATGGAAGTCACACTGATCTCATCGTCGCAACTAAGATTCCAACCATTGATGACTCCAGGGAAGATCGTTGCGGGAGCCAAAAGAAGGCGAACCACCGTGTGTGCCGAATACTACAGAGGAGGAAGAATGGTGGACGAGAACATGGTTGTACTTAGGAAACGGATCCACGAGAGGAAAATGGTTGAGCGCAACTACGAACCTCCTAGCCATTGGATGCCTTGGGAGAAACGTTTTTATTGCAACTACGACGCTACTATTTGTGACGCTCTCACTATTCTCCAAACTTTTCTTATGAACTCTCGTCCAAGCGTTGCGTTTGGAACGCTGCTTCTTATACTAATCAGCGTTCCTGTCTCCACCACAGTCTTCGCGTTTCGCATCCTCGACCTTGCGCTTTGGCTTCTGGATGCCGCTCACGTAGTAGGATGATTATGTACATATTTTTACCCTTTTGTTATAACTTTACTATTAATTGAGTAGTGATGTTGTATTGTATCGTCCTAACAATTCTAACGAAAATAATTACTTATTAACGATTTAGATTATTGACAACTCCATCAATATACTAAAAAGCCGTCAAAATACGAAACAAAAGCGAAAAGCATGAGATTCAATAAGATTAAACTAGAGAGCTATATATTCTGGTATGTCATATAGAAAGGTGTATTATATATTCCAAAATTGGAGAGAAGAATCTATACAATAACCTGTAAGAGGAGAGTAGAGAGAAAAGGGACCTGAAGCAGGCGAGTTACGGCATCTCAACCTCAACGCCGTTGTATCTGTTGTCTGTAAGTTACAACAACAAAAAAAAAACAAAGCTCAATTTCAGTTCTAAGCTAACTCCTCCAATGTGAAAACATAGTGAGCATTTTTCTTCTCTAAAGTTAATTCATCTCTCCTTTTCTCTTTCGTTTTCGCTGGTATTGAAAGTGTTCATAACCATATAGTTACTATTATATCTCTTTAGATAATGCGGATTGTGGTAATACTTCCGGTTCTTCTGCTGTGTCCTCCAGTAGCAGGCGAGCGCCCCGAATGCGCAGCTTGCAAATGCTATAGCCAATGCAGCTCCCACCGGCACAACCAGAGCATTAGTGGGCACTGCCATCTCTTCCGTAGCTACAACCACCTCCTCCTTGCTAGTACTGTCACCGATTTTCTTGTAAGAAGACACTAGTTTTTGTCCGTAGTAATTCTTCAAGAATTTGTATACTTCATCATGATCCCAGTCAATGTTTTTCTGGGTGCTTGAAAGATAACACGAAGGGCAAAGTTGCTTCGGTGGCCATATCATCTTTGGGAACTTAGGGTCTCCTCTTCCAAGAGAATCTTCGTCTTTCTTGAGTCTCTCGTTGACCTTGTTGTGTGTGCTCCACAGCCACAAGATGATATCACGCGCCTTTTTAAACGGAGTTTTCACGCTGTCATTGAAACACATATAAGCCGTTAGATGAGAAAATCGAGCTTGTGATTTTCTCACGCTAATCAGTCTGGATCTGTCTTTACCTTAAGCACATGTCGTGGAAATGCCTGCGGCAATCATCACACATGAAGAAGTTGTTGATGAATTCACAAATGGTCGTGAATGCAAACTGACTTTCTCCATCCTCGATCCTCACTGAAAGTGAATGCATCAAGACCCATAATCCGCAGCTGCAATCAATAATTTTGAAAGAGTTCAGATACTGCCACATCTGCTTAAATCGAATACAGAATTTGACAAAGAACTGGTTTTACAAAACACTATACCTGAATCCCCTAGTTTCGTTTTTGCTGCCACAGCAAAACGTCTGCCAAATATGATTATGTTTATAAATCAGATTTCTCTGTATTTAAGCAGAACAAGAATAGAGTAGTTGGTTGTGCGCACTCACGTAATATCCACGCGGAACATCCTTTCCACAAATATGGAAGTTTCGTAGGGTATTATTCGTTCCAGATTCCTGATCATAAGAGCATTCGCCTGATGGGCATAAATCATCAAAATTCACGAGAATTTCAGCACTTCCTTGACGACACCTATAGACAATTTCAACATTTAATTTAGGCATAATAGATAACAGTGAGCAGTAAATTTAGGCATGAAGGTGAGATTTACTTTCTTGACGGATGATGTGCCACTAAAAGCTGCAGAAACCTAATAAATGAAACACCGGTTTCAGATGACTTTATTGCCTGTGACCATGAACAATAGTCATCAACAAGACTGAATGGATTAGTTACATACATAAAATATATTTTAGACAAATTTCCACACCTTGTGTGCCAATATGATACCAAAAGCTTCTTCAGTTGCCTCCTCGATGTCATATACGGCCTGAGAGATCTGTAATTAATCAACAACCAGCTCCATTTAGTCTATTTGAATTAAACCAAATGCTACCATTCTAACAAAGCGGTAAGAGACCTTTTCGAGGTCAGATACATTTGGCAGGAGATGCTCATTCCCAGGTTTCTGATCATCCAAACCGTAAGAGCTGCACAACAGTGACAAGTAAACAGAGGTTTTCATATAAGCCAACATAGAGAGAAATAGAACTGACTTCAACATAAATGGAAGGCATGTAATTTCGGCCTGCACACACACGCATACCTGCCTAATTGCTTGTTGATCCAGCTCAACAAAAGATCAGCAGTGCGCCATTCATCTACTACGCTTATCTCGGTTTTCTCTTGTTTCGGTTTCCAGCTACCACCAACAAACTTTCCGGGAGGTCCCCAAAAGAGCATTGGATAATGATTGATGGAGAACTTGTCACATAGCTTGACATTCATCTGCGCTGCCAGAAAAGTCACAGAAAACAATTAGAATGACCAAATAACATTTTGCTTTCAATCCCCAATTCTGTGACTCACACGATTCACATGAAGTAAGGAGAAACAGAGAAAAGAAGTACCTTTACTGCACAATCAACTCTTGTCATCAAAACTTCAACAGGATGTACTGCATCTGCTCCATTGAAGAGCCTAGCCACTTTTTCATAATGTGGCTGCAGGAGTCACACCAGTTTCAAGCATTGAATATAAAACAGCATTGACAAGACAAAGCATTGAATAACGAAAGAGAAGCCAATTGAATTGCATTGTTACCTTGTAGTTTCTACATGCAGGACACCTTTGAGACAAAAAAAAATCATGTTCAATGTCAGTACAGCACAAACAAGCCTTTCACATTCATACATTCAATACTAGAATGGTAAAGCTAAGTTTTTTCCAGATAAATCCGATTCGAATTCCGATCAAGACCCAGTACTAAACAAACCAAACTAGAAAATAAAAATTCAGACTTGATCGAGAAAGAGAATCCTAGAGACTGACCAGTGAGCGAAGAACTCCAAAATGGCATATTTAGCGGAGGTTTCTTGAAAAACGGAATCAAAGTTGGTAGCGTTCAATTCCACAGCGTTATCTTTCTGATCGGCGATGTTAACGCCGATGTCCCGGAGAATCGAGCGCGATCCAGGGGAAAATGACGCCGTAGAAGCTCCAAAGCTAACCAAACCCACGAACAAAAGCAAGTGTAACAAAGACATCAAATCGAATATGGCATAAGAATCTGTAGCCTGATCCGAACGAAAGATCGGGTTTTTCGCGTTGGAATTATACGAGAGAGAGGGAAGATCTAGAGAAAAAAGCTTCCCTCCTTCTTCGTCCGTTGAGAAACGAAGGTCTCTGATTCTAAACGACGCCGTATTTGACCGGCGAAGAAGATACTTGTTCTCCGACTTGTTTCATAATGGGCTTCAGTATTACCATCATAGGCCCATTAACGCATCACAACAAAACCATTCGTTAAAGACATAAATGGTTTTAACTTTTAGGGTTTGATTATTCGTCTCGTTAATTCCGGCAATGGCAAAGAAGACGAAGACAAGTGCTACTACGCCCTCGATTACGTCGCTTCCATATGATTTGCTATGGAACTGCATCGCACGCGTCTCAAGATTGTACTATGGAAAGCTTTCGAACTCTCCTTTCTTCACCGGAGCTTTACAAGGTCCGGTCACTCTTGGGCAAAAGCGAAAGTTGTCTCTATGTGTGTTTTCGGGAATATATTCACGATCTCTTGTTCACCCTCTGCCGGAAACCTGATGACGAAAACCTAAACAATGACACAAGTAAGAAGAAGTCAAGCGTATGTTTTGGCTAGAGTCCCAAGTAGTCCACATTCTCATGATGTAGATTTTTTTGTGTCTTGTGGCGGTTGGTTCAGATATCGACCACATTTCTAAATCCGGGTTCATCTCTCTAGATTGCCGGTCTCACACGTGGAGCGATGCTCCAAGCTTGCCAGTGAAGCTAGAGCCATTTTCTGTTAGCGTTCTTGATCGAAAGATATATCTAGCAGGATGCTGCAAAGATGGCATACCAAATCCTTTAAGAACTTGATCCAGGTGTTCGACACAGAAACACAAATTTGGAATCCTGAACCCATCCCTGGGAGGGAGACAAATGGTGAATGGTGCATCAGAACCACATGTATGGACGGAAAGTTGCACGTGGTAACTTTGGTTGAAGATATTGTGGTTACTTACAATTTCAAGAAAGGTAAATGGGACATGGTTGAAGAAGAATGGATAGCTCTCTCAGCGACGGCTGGTGGTGAGGTTTGAACAATGGATGGATGTTCAGAGCTCCTGGTTGTTTTCATGCCGTGTCTTCTCAAATCTGCTCACGTCTCCGGTGTGGCACCCTCGGCAGCCTTTGATGTGTGTTTGTTCTTTCATAAATGGTAAAAAGTCTTCCTAGGTGATGGCTACGGTGGTGATTCGGTGTCGAATAGAGGCAGCAGTTTTGATTTAGCGGCTATTCCATTACCGTGGGAGATGATTCTTGTAGCTTTGGCAAGCTCGGGATTGGTAGTCAGAGGCGGCTTCTCTGACTGCCCCAAGATGCTCTTGTGCTGCCGGTTGTGGAGTGGAGTGGTTTGGTGAATCGGTTTCGTTTTTGTGTTTGTCCTCGGAGAAGCTGTAGCGATCCAATCTACGAGGTTTTGTGGACGGGCTTCGGTAAGGATAGCTCGTGGCAACGACGATGAGGACTCGAGTTCCAATGGAATTGCAAGCACAAATTTCCGAGCTTTGGTGCTCGGAATTGGTCTCGAAGATCTTTTCGGTTTGTCTGGTTGATTTTGTCCGTTTCTTTCGTGTTGTTTATTTTGTATAGTAGATTTCGGTCATTCTGCTTTCTAAGTTTCTATGTAACCGCTGTCACAACTCCAAAATGGTATAAAATTTAACATCTTACTAAAAAAAAAAAAAAAAAAAAAGAATGGATAGCTGATATTTTGTTTTCAAGCTATTATTGTGAGATAGAGAGTGTTTTGTATCCTGGTTATCACGGAGAGCTCAAATGGTATGACACTAATGTAAGCAAGTGGAAAAAGTTGGAGGGTTTAGAAGGCTTACCCAAGTTCAGTCACGGTGATTTTGATAGATTGGCCGATTATGGTGAAAAGATGGCGCTTTTCTGGGACGAGATAGTGTCATGTCATGGTTTATTCAATGAGAAGAAGATTTGGTGTGCAGAGATTGCGCTTGAAATGCGTGAAAATAGTCAAATTTGGGGGAGAGCTAAATGGATTGATCATGTGCTTACAATCCCTCCATAAAGAATGGTGAAAGTTCTTGCTGCCACTGTCTGATGAATGTGTCACTTAGCACAAACATTTTTTATTTGGAATGCATGTGTTCCTTTGATAATACTAGAGAAAAAATTAGGGGTTTCAAAATAAATTTTCTCACAAACAAGAACATTTCCATTTCTTTACAGATTTATTTTGGACCGGTTCTACCCATTTTGTGCTCTCGATTAGAAAAAAAAATTATAAGGTGGTTTATCGGAGATGTATTGTATTCGTTTGAACAAAATATGAAATAGATTTCATTCATATAATAACAATTGACAATATTCGATGGTTGTGATTCAAGAAATGGAAATAGCGGACCAAATGTCCAATTGTAATGACAAAAGTAATTGCCGGGGAATGACGTAGCGTAATCGGTCATCGGACGATTGTTGTCTAGGCGCGGCCTAGTTAGAAGACAAAAATGGTAAGTGAGCCAAGGTTGAGTCAGCATGATGTTGGAAAATCGACAAAGTGATTCCAGCCACAAGTCAACACTATCTGTCTTAGTCACAAACTCACACATTAACTAACACCTTTTATATTATTGCCACTTCTCCTGCATTATCACTTGTTTTTAGTTCTCTTTTCTTTCGTACGGGAAAAAATGACATTAAAATGTGTCGATCATGTGCTCATCCTCGGCCTCAAATAATAAACTCACTTACAAAACAAAAACAAATCTGCAATAACGGGTCCACGTACGTGCATGAATTCGTTTATGCTATAATATATTGCAGTCTTCTCATATGTTTAATTTCCTGATTTGAGTATGCATTACCTGAAAGGAATGAAACAAAATATAAAGTTTACACTTTGAATATTTATCTCCACCTTAATTTTGTTATTTCTCAAAATAACAAATAAAACTAAAAAGAATGTGTTTTCCAAAAAAAAAAATTCAAAAAGAATGAAATATATGTCGTCTTTATTTTGTGTGAAGCCTACTAAAAGAAAATTTTAAAATGTCCAATTTAAATATGCCAATATGCTATTTTGTTTTTCTCCATTAGTAACTTGTAGAACATTTTAGATACCCACTCTTGTTATGCGAATTTTCCCACTTCTTCCTTTTTGTTTGAAAACTATAACATAAAAACCAAAACAATTCCAATTAGAACATCGTAATTTCAAATAGCTTTACTTAAACTTACAACAACAACAACAACAACAAAATGGTCTTTTGTTAGAAAAAATTCTGAATATTGTTTTTCTAACAAAATAAATTGTAATCTCGCAGTCACTTTCAGTGATTGGGTATATAATTGAAGACGGAAAAGAACGGGGCAAAAAGTAACTAATGATCGAACATTAGGATCGAATTATACAAAAAAATAGGAGGTGCTTCTGTTTTATTTATTGACTTTCTTTTTCTCCATTTGCAAGAATCCTCTTGAAACTCCTAAAAATTCTCAATTTCCGATTCTCGTTACCTTCATTTTGAGTCTGAACTTCGATTTCGGTTTTCTCAAACCAATTTCTTCCTGCTTCGTTCCGATTTCCCTTTCTCCGATTATAAACGCTGTCTGGTGTGAATAGAGAGTTGAATCGAGTACGAGTTAGTGAGAGGAGTGTTTCTGTTTTGTAATCGATCCAAGAAATTTAAAGCTTTCGTTTTTCGTTTGCTTAGTGAAGAAAGTGATGTTAGGAGCAGGATTTCAGTTGAATCAGCTACAAAAAGCTCAAAACGACGTCGCTTACAGCAGCAGACCGATTCACACTAAGGAAATCGAAAACGGGTCTACACTAAAGAAACTCCATGTTTCCGAGGATTCGTCAAGTAATCTAGAACGGTTTTTGGAATCAGTCACTCCATTTGTACCGACCCATTACTTATCTAAGGTTACAAAGTCAATTCCTTTTCTTGAAAAACTTAAAACTTTATGGGATTAGTAACTTTGCTTCTGTTGCAGACGTTAGTAGGAGAAAGGAGAAGCAGTGATCCTTACTTTGTTCTTGGGGATGTATGGGAATCGTTTGCAGAATGTAGTGCTTATGGTACTGGAGTTCCTCTCATTTTGAATAACAAAGATCAAGTCTTTCAATACTATGTGCCTTCATTGTCCGCTATTCAAATCTATGCTGATTCTGATGTCTTAAGCTCTTCACTTCAAGCTAGGTACAAAAACACTCCTTTCAGTTTCATCTTTGTATTTGTTAGTATTGTATAAAGTTTCAAGCTTGAGGAATTATGACTATTCCTCTGAAAGTTCAAGTCTTGTTTTGTTTTATAAGCATTTTGTGATGTTGTATGTATAAATGTGTATAGGAGGCTAGATGAAGAGAGCGAAAGCAATTTCCGGGATTCAAGCAGTGACGGAAGCAGTAGTGAATCGGAAAGAGGACTATGTTATCCAATGGAGAAGATCTCATTGAGTAAAGAGCAACAAGATGACTCGTCTAGTGACGATGGCGAGTCTTTAAGCTCTCAAGGTCGTTTGGTATTTGAGTATCTTGAACGAGATCTTCCCTATATCCGCGAACCCTTTGCCGACAAGGTTTGTCTATTTTAATTCTGAATATCAAGTTAACGAGGCATTTTATGATCTGCAAAATGTAATCCCAAGAGCTGCTAATTCAGTTGTAACCATTGCAGATGTCTGACCTTGCCTCGAGATCTCCTGAGCTGAATTCATTGAGAAGCTGTGATTTACTACCTTCAAGCTGGTTTTCTGTGGCATGGTATTCTCTTTTGTACCATACGCATGCGCTTTCTTCCACAATGTTTCCCTCGTGTCTCTTAGGCTCTATTACTATACTTTTGTAGGTACCCAGTTTACAGAATACCCACAGGATCGACGCTCAAGGATCTCGATGCTTGTTTCTTGACGTATCATTCCCTTCACACACAGATTGGCGTTACAACAGAGTCTGTGCGTGCGGTGCAGCCAAAGGGGAGTGGTGAGAAAATGGCGCTTCCTGTATTTGGCCTCGCCTCGTACAAGTTGAAAGGTTCTGTATGGACAAGCATCAAGGGCTCTGCACACAACCTCGTGAACTCCCTCTTCCAAGCCGCAGACAAATGGCTGAGGTTGCGTCAAGTTAACCATCCTGATTTCATCTTCTTCTGCCGTCAATGATGACTGATTATACGATGATGAAAAAAATACGTAGAAAGTTACAAAAATGAACTCTTTATTTCTGTCCTGAAGGAAACCATACATATAGTTTGGGAGCTTCTGTAAAATGGTGATGTTACACAGAACTCTAACCCTCGTTTTATTGTATAACATGTTTTTCGCGATAAATGCTAATAGTTGAGTAACGAGGAGGACTCGATGTTCCCGTCTAGGGATTCTAGTAGCTTCCGTTCGATGGCATCAGAACAGAGGCGAGCCATCATACGGTGAAACGAAAGCAGATCAGTGAGATGCTCTGCGGACAATTTGTCCATTGCTCTCTCTTGCTCTTCTTTCATCTTCATCCTTTTCATATACACGCACGAGTTCCTCACCGTCGCTCCCATCTGCTTCAGCCTATTCTCTTGTTGCTTGCTTAGCGCCTGCGTGTTTACAAGCTCAGCTCCAGAGAAGCTTTTGACAAGCGTCTTCTTCTTTGCACCGTTTACTTGTTTCTTCTGAAAGGCGATCGCGGCTTTCACAAACTCCTGATAAACCAAAGCGCATCCCGGATAATCAAACTCATCATCGGATCCCGAAAGTCTCATTCTTTCGGGATGGAACTGAAGACCCATCAAGAACTCACCTTCCTCTGGCTCAAACCGATTTGGATCATAAAACCCTTCGATTAAACCGTCAGGAGCGTAAGCCATGGGAACAAAACGCTTCGCCAATCTCTTCACACCTTGGTGATGATACGAATTCACCATTATCTCATCCGTCTCTTCGAACCATTTGTACAACGGTGTCTCCTCTACGATACTAACCTCGTGCCTATGCGCATCGTAGTTTTCGTAATCTATATGTTTGGTAATGTTTCCGAGTTCTTTATCAATGTCTTGGTACAAAGTTCCTCCTGCAGCTACGTTAAGAATCTGAGAGCCACGACAGATTCCTAAGAAAGGAATGTTTTTTTCGAGACAGAGTCTTGTTAGAGTCATTTCGATGTTGTCTTTTTCTCGATCTATGGTCGTGTCTGATGCGTGTAACTTCTTGATCTCTTCGATTTCTTCCGGCGAGAGGTCGGAGTCGGCGGCGTAAAGAGAAGGGTCGATGTCTTCTCCTTCACAGAGGAGAACGCCATGGATGGGCTCGAAGCTCTTGAGCATTGAGTGGATTTCGTTGACACGTGGTACGATCACGGGGACTGCACCGTAAGAGACGATGAGATCGAGATGGTATTCTCCGACAAAGTCTACGAACTTGTTCTTGCGGAGAGTTCGACGAGACACGATGAGAATTCTTGGAAGAATCTTGGAGGAGAGATTAGCGACTACCATTTCTTGATTAATTTTTTTTTTTGTAATTGTGTTTTAAGTTCTTTCGAGTCTCTTTTTGTTTTATGTTTGTGTATTGAAAGTTGAAAATCTCTGTTTGGTATTTATAGATTGGATTAGGGAGGCGTCGAGTCGCTGCGTAAATGCAATGCACTCACTTAAGTTGTAATATATCATCAGTTTTATCTGTAAGACATTTGGTCAAAGCTTTTCTGATTAGAGGCTGACGTGGACTTGTCTGGATATTCCCAAATTTATTCCTTCTGTTATGAAAAAAAAACGTTTCATTTGAATTTCCTTTTTGTTCAGAGTATTGTAATGTACATGGTGTTTTCCAGGAGGAGTAGATATGAATGGATGAGTCATTGACTTGTAACAATATTAGACGTAACATTATCTGTCTTGATTATTTTTTTATTATATATACATGTTTTATGTATATGGAAAGTGAGAGAATTAAATTATGGATATCATATTAGTCGTTACTAATTTATATTCATAATCATCTTGCTAATTAATTAGGATTCAGTCATTCATACGTGTATTATTAGGAAGATAAGTCGATAACGTTGTCGTCGAGTTCCAACAAATCCATATTATATTGGAATGGAAATATAAGAAGATAAGACAGTCCATTGTTGCCGGGCTTAAGCTCTCATGTATGGAAACTCTTCAGACAGCCTTTATTATTCTGGATATGTACGTTTCGTTACATAGACATTAATACATCATCCGTATGAATGTAAAGATAATAATACACTCAAGCGACAGTCTTCCATCTCTGGAAACAAGGCAACAACTCTCAAGCTCTTTCTACTCAAGCCATTTTTAATGGTTTAGATCGTGACATCCGCACTTTCATCACTTCAAGAAGATCTAGGAGGAAATTCCGCAACTTTATGTCTTTTTGGCTACAATGAGAACTTTCGGAGTTCTTGATTGTTAGTTTATGCTTTCCTTGTTTTTTATTTCTTTTTTGCCAATGAAGCATTGTATTAGGTTTTTGTAAATCTCTAACATTTCATATATATGAATGTTAACATTCTTAGCAAAAAAAAAAAGATAATTCATGATTCGATCCAGGGTGATATGCATGATTCGATCCAGGGTGAGTTTTTAAAAATAGACATGTTTTGTTTTGTTCACTCCATCACCATGTTGTGCTTCGCATATTCTGACATACTTTACCTCGCTCCAGGCCTGGTCATGTATTAACACCAAAAATACCTATGTGTTGGGCCTCAAAAAATTTCAGAATTTTAAGGTTAAATTCTTTTCTTTTTTTATTCACTTTATATATGTTTTCTAGATTTATCGTAAAAAATAACATAATAGGAAAGAAAATTAATTGTAATGGGACCTATATTATTAATATGTAGCCAAATAAGTAAAAGTTATATATTTTAATGGTTTTTAGGATTTTTGAATTTTCTTTTTCAGAATAACATGAATTTTTTTTTTTTTTTTAAATTTGTGGTTTTTTTATCGAACATTATGTTTTACATTTTTTAATAATAAGGCCTAATTATTTAGTTCGTGTCGAACCTTATAAATCTCAGGACCGGGCCTGCCTTGCTCCCACGAAGGATATATCGATCAAGCTTTGCTTATATAACAAATAAACTAAAACGATATTAACCAACTTTACCATTGATACCTTTAAGTATGGGTTCCAAGGAATCGCAAGAGAATTACAAACGTTAGAAACCTTTAAAAGTGAGAAATGTAATTTTTGGAGAGAAGAAGACGTAAAAAGTGAGAAAAATCGAAAATAAACAACCTAAACTAGGATATATGGTTCGCAATTGATCGTATCATGGCAACAATTTCGCATTAAAATGCAAGTGAAATCATATCTTATTGTGTCCAAATCAACAATAGGATTCAGAAATCAAAACGAGAAAGAAGCTTCAAAGTTTTTGAGCTTAGAAGGGAAGTTGAGTATCATTTCTTCTTGTGATTCTCAGCCGGTCCGCGCTTTCTACCAACTCCCTGCCATATTACAATCCCAGCCCATGTAAACGCTTTTATCTCAGTAATTTTCAAGTTTGTGTATATAAAGTCTAAACAACTTACTTCCATGGAACACCTCCAGCATTCCTCCATGTACCTTCTTTGTCTCTGTATACCAAAGAGAACTCCGACTCTGTCTCGAACAACCTCAATCCCGACACACTCTGCATCCCTGCAGATTGTAACGGACATGATCATCGATCATCCGGCATAAGCCTATTAGGTTCATTACTAGTTTACTCATCTTCGTATCACAAGAGGAGTAAATATCATGTGCAATTAAAAAAACTAGCACTAAGTATGGAAAGCTTCGCATCAAAACCTTACCAAACATGTCCTCGAGTTGATGAGCAAGAGTTGAATAGCCTCCATGATCAAGAACACAGACCTTGCGACCTACCACAAATCCATCCATGGTCACCTTTACATAACCCCACTTCCGTCTGCTTCTTTCATTACTCCAATATTCTTCTTTACCACATTTTCCATTTCCAGTTTCGTGACTCAGCAGAAAATTGCAACAACTGGACTGCGACCCATCTGTAGTTTCTCCATACCCGCCCAGACCTATCACTTTGATTCACGTATAAGTAAACTGTGAAAGTAAAGAATATATACACAATGATCAAGCACCAACACTCTTGCCCAATGGGGGAAACTATTGTGTGATACACATGCATAGAATGAGATAAGAGTTCAAGCGAGAATGATCATACATGTAATAGTAAACAGCACACATCATTTCAGAGTTGAGAAAATCTACTTTACTATACGTGAGCTGTAAGGTAATGGAAATACTAACGGAAGAAGTAAAGAAGCTCACCTTGGCAAGATGAGTGGTAACTCTCATGTTGTATGTTACCAAGGCTGAGACCTAAATCGATTAGGCCGCCACACTCCATGGTCTGAGAGTAATATGGATGACATTTGAAAGAGCTTGGGAAAACACCCGTTGGGTCCGAGTCCATTGTTGCTTTCAAGAACAAATAAATATTCAGTACGGAACAGGAAAAAGAAACGGAATAAAAAAGGTGAGAGAAGAATGATATGGATTTATAGCAAGCAGCTACTGCGAGTGTCAGGAGAGTTAAAGAGACGTAATTGCAGACAGGGAAGAGACAAAAGAAACCCATTACCAATCAAGTAAGAGTCAGTTTGTGGTCTTTTTGCTGTTTGTCTGATCCCACTAAGTGCAAGGGATGGGGAGATCAACACAAATCCAGATTAGACCCATACATTGCTGCAATATTTCTGGACAGCTACCACAAAAACCTGAAATCATCAATGTGAACCAAGTCAGGATTGTACACTACTAATCACAGCAGACAAATCTCCATTTAGTGAACTGTCATAATGATATCAGAGAGTGTCGCCAACTCAATGTCTCAAGTCAAAACCTGAAAAATGGCTCAACATCAAACATGTTACAGAAGAAGTAGATAAAATGATGCTCAAGTACTCTGTACTCTCCAAGATAGAGAATCCAACGAATTTAAGTGTGGACAAAGAAAGAAAAAACTCAGTATGGTCTTACATGATGGTAGAAAGACAGTATCTTTCAAGAGACCGCTCAGTTGTTAAATACTAGACAATTCAGTTTTATCATTACATCATGTCTCCCCACACCTTACTGAGAAATAGGGCTGTGTGGTTGCTGGATCCAAGACAGAAAATATACACATGAATCATGTCTATAAAATTGCTCTCATGTGTAACTTAAGCCCTCCAAAAGAAGCGGTACAAGAAAACAAACTCATTCTTCTAAAGACAACTGTTCAAATAAACGGCTCATCGCCATAACAAAACAAAGAAATCATCACAGTAGACATGAGCTTCAAGCATCTCATCCTATGCTTTTCCTAATTCACACGTGTATGACTTGAAAAAATTGCCTCCTAAGCTAATGTACAGTTTGCCTCGATACTAAATGTACATTTCTTAAAGGATAATGGCATCCTTATTAACAGGAGTTTCTGATACACACTTCTTAGGTACAAACTGGACATCGTCTTAGCAGTCTACATGCGCATATAGCATGCCAGGAACAGAAAATCCCAGAAGGTTTCATTTATGCGGAATCATGGTGGCTAAGAAATTCAGTTATGCAAGGATAGACTTGCTCCACTGCCTGCAATGATATTATCAGAGAAGCGACTGAGTTAGAAAACAAGCGTGAACGTAATATGGCAATGAACAAAGTTCCAGTATGGGAGACCTAAACATGCAACATACCAGTCGTCCTCCAACCAAATCATAGTGTGCATAATGAGGTCCGTCTGGTTCTCCAAGAAGCTTATAAGTGACCAGGTGCTCAGGAAACAGCTTAACAGTGTCTGCCATATTCACAAGCAATTATAATGGTGAAAAAACAAAATGTGTGTAAGTGCATATTAATCAACTATGCATTAAGTAGCTTAAGATTTCATCTGCATGTTTGAAAAGTATCGTGAAAGCTAACCCATGAACTACAGCCTCTCATAACTCAGGCAATTTAGTAACAGCTTCATAGAATCTAAAATGAAATGCATATCTGGGCTTATGAATTGTTTAAACTTTAATGTATATGTGTAGCTGTTCATCTATGCTCAACCATCAGTTTAGTATACCTTCTACAGTCACAGGAGGGCAGATCAAGTCCCGATCACCTGCAAGAGCTAAGACAGGGACAGTAGTTTTGGAAAGATGATCCTTATAGTAAAATTCACCACTACGATCACGTAAGCCTCCCTCACGAAAGGCCGTTGTCAGCTGAATAAGAAGTTTTGCAGGTATAGTACCTAAAGATTGCAAAACAGAGAAACCCTTTAAAACCATCATAAAAGAAGCAAGATCACTTGCATAATTCCCGTGGCAATGCATCTAACAGTAACTCTTCAACATTTTCCTTTTCCCTAAGGTGGATACGTTTCTTTTCCACTTAAACCACATTTCGTAATGTACCAGTACCAGTACCACTAAAAACTCACATACTCAGATGGGATCAAATATTAGTACTTACAGAAGTTATTCAACACAAGCTTTTCTAACAGTTCAGGGTGCATCATATCCGCTGATGATATCCAATCGTTAAGCCAGGATAATACATATGGAGGACGTGTCGAAAAAGGAAATGCTGCAGCCAACAGAGCACCCAAAGGAACTACTGGAACACTCAGAGCTTGTGCAGGGTCGGCCTGTAGAAGAAGTTTTTAGTAGTTTGCCACGGAAGAACTTAGTGGGGCATCAATTCTTACAGAAGAATCCAACGCAGAGTGATAAAACCCAAATTTACGTACGAGAGGTATGAGCAGTTTGAGGGCAGAATCTGAAGTTGTGTAATCAACTGATGAAGCCAAAGTTGCCACAGCTGCCAAGCAAGGTTCTCGTCCCTCAAAAGCTAATGAAATGGATTAGAAGGAATGAATAATGGCCTAAACACATGATCCACTGTTTTGATCTGATGAAAACCCAATATCAAGATGAAATATTAACATACCACAACGTGACAGCATTGCATAGAGTAGGATACCACCCATGGAGTGGCCAATTGCGAATAGTTTACCATCCTTTGGCTTGCTTTGCGCTCTTACATACTCAATCTACAACAAACCAAAAACAGAACACCCAGTTCAGAAACAAATCCGGACACAGTTACGTGAAATATATAGCAGTATCAATGTCGCCTCACCGCAGCAGGGACATCTTCTTCCAGGTAGTGATCGAAATCCCAGTCATATTTAATGATCAAATCCAGTTGCTTCTGAAAATCTTCAATGGTCGAAGTGAGGCGCTCTTGTATATCAATCAACTGAGGCGAGACAGATTTTGAACCATCGTCGAGAAGATCCACAAGGCGCTGGGTCAATTCTCTGATCTGGTTACCAAGTCCTGAGTTTTGCCTTGACTCGATCAAACTCAAAACCTTTGATCTTATCTCATTAAAGCGCTCGTACAGCTGTGTATCGTCTAGAAGCATTGCAATTTTGTCAAATAACTTAGCAGACATGAACACTGACTGACCTTCACTGAGAAAACCAGAGAGTCTTTCTGACAAACGTATAAAAGTTGCTGTCAATCTCGCCACAAGCTTTGATTCATCCCAAGCCGAGGCTTCAGCAACAACTGAAACATCCGTAACTGGTGCACTCTCCACGATATCAGTAGAAACATCAGACGCTGGTGCACCGTCCACAATATCAGTAGCCTGCTTTTCATTCGAACATCCTCCTTTAGCTGCAGCTTTAGCAGTAGATTCAATCTTTTGGGACAACTCGTGAGCAGATTCCTCAACATCCTTAAGATCGGATACTCGTGTACTCAATCCGGCTCCACGAACCTCAAGAACCCACGTCTCAAATCCTTCACCAGACATATGTCTTGCAAAAGAACACTGCAATTACATCAAACCGCGTTAAGAAAGCAAGAATCAAACATTTTCTTGAACTTGGGAGTTTCTCTTCAACAATAATCGCACATTTTCTTGAAATTGGGTGTTTTGGTATCAAAAGAAGCATGAATACGTCAGAGAATCAAAAGGACTCATGAATGTAGACCTTAACGAAACAAAATCAACATGAAAACGAAAGGAAACATACACCAGGAGATAAATCGTATCCAATGGCATTAGTTCCTACACCAGACAACAGCAATAGCGGATGATTCCTCTTCGGAGCCTGAAGTAAAGAAAATAATACTTAATCGCAAAACACAGAGAAATCGTTAGACGCAAAGAGAAAGGTTGTGGTGGTTGGTGAATCGGAAAACCTGAGGTGGAGGCAAGTATCGCCAGAGAGCGAGACGCCAATCGCTGTTAGGTACGGTTACGTAATGAAGCTCGTCGGCGGTGCAAATCGACGGTTTCGTGGGAAGCTTAACAGAAGAAGAGAAAGCTTGCGGTCGAAAGAGCGTCGTGCGATGACGACGGAACGAAGGAGCGGCGATTCCGATGGGGCGGAGGAAATAGACGGTGGAGGAAGCGGAACGGATCTCTAAGGGGAATTGGGGAGGCATCGTAGCCATTGCAGTGTACGGATTTAGAAAAAATGGCTGGTCGGTGTTTACTCCGGGAACTTTTATGGATTCTTCAGTCTCTGGTACACGTGGAGAGACGACCGGTGTGACGAGGATTTTGACTTCCTTCTCGATTCTCTTAACCGCTGATTCTTTGGGCCTTTTAAATTATAAATCCAATTCTTTGGGCCTTTCGTGAGATTAGAGGGGTAAAGTGTAAAGTAAGTAAAGAATTTTTGTTGATTAATTTGATCCCATTATGAATTCTTTTTAATTTTTTGAAAAAAATCCCATTTTGAATATAAAAAACTCGTCACTTTTAAAAAAAGAAAAGAATCAAAACTATATAAATCCATGAATTTAAGATATGTGTTAGTTAAAATAAATTATTCAAATACTTATAATATAAGGTACATTTAGATCAGCATGTATAAATAACATTTTTAATTAAATAGTAAAAATTTAAGTGTAATTAAGCATCATCTTTATGTTTAGTCTTGAATCAAATATCAAATATGTACTAGACACAGATTACATTTGACGATACAAAGAAACCAAAAATAGTATATATCTAGACAGGATTGGATCAATTTATATTGTTGATAGATTAAACAGAGTAGTCTCTATTATTTCTGACAAATAAAAACCATAAAGCTAGAGCGGAAGGGTCACTTTTTCTTTATGGACCAAGAATGTAACTTTACCTTTCCCACCTTTAAATTTTCCCGAGAAAACTTCAAAGAGATTTTCCGTTTCCCGCTTCTTCCACTCCTATTTTCCCCAAATTCACGCATGCCCTTGCATTTCCGGCGTCGGACTTCCGGTTATCATCCTCTAACGTCAAAGGTACACTCATCGTCTTCTCTCTTATCACCGATGGAATTTGAGACGCAGATTATAGTGGTGGAATCGAGAATTTCTGGTGTTTATGTTTCTGAAATCCTACATTTGATTCTGGTTACTGGTTAAGTAGGCTTGAAACTTGACTGAGAAGGAGAAAATTCTCTTTTTTTGCAAAAAGATTTTCCCAATTTAGTAGCTTTCACTAAAACCCTAGTTTTTGAACTTATTTTCGTGGAACATTTTACACAAAGCTGCTTCTCTTGTTGAAATCATAGATAAAATCATGCCCGAAATTCAGTTGGGTGCTCATACGATAAGATCCCATGGAGTCACGGTGGCGAGACTACACATGCATGACTGGCTCATTCTTCTGCTGTTTATTGTCATTGAAATTGTTCTGAATGTCATTGACCCATTTCACCGTTTTGTTGGAGAGGATATGCTTACTGACCTCAGATACCCTCTGCAAGACAACACCGTTCCTTTCTGGGCTGTTCCGGTAAATAACTTTTTATCGATGTTCCGAAAAATCTATTGCTCAAGAGTAACAATTTGGGACCTATGCTAATTCCTTTCTTCTTTGATAAGTGACAGTTGATAGCAATTGTGCTCCCTTTTGTTGTCATTTCTGTTTACTACTTCATCAGAAAGATATTTATGACCTGCATCATGCAATATTAGGTACCTCTTTGTTTCTTCTTCCAATTTTGCTTTTTATATTTCAAAATTCTTTGCAGCTCTTGGTTTATAAGGTGTGTTATTGTGTGTCTTCAAGGCTTTTGTTCTCTGTACTCATAACCGCTGTTATAACGGATGCTATAAAGGAAGTTGTAGGTAGACCTCGTCCTGACTTCTTTTGACGTTGTTTCCCTGATGGTAGAGGGGTAAGCTGCTTCATCTTCTTTCTTACTACTCTTTTAATGTCGTGGATAATCTCTACCTAGCTGATTCTTCTCCATGAAATTGTAGTTCTCTCACAACATCACGAGGGATGTTATGTGTACTGGAGATAAAGACGTGATCAAAGAGGGACACAAAAGCTTCCCCAGTGGACACACATCTTGTAAATGCTTGTCTTTTAGGCTTGTTGTGGTTAGTTAATGTTTCATATGTGCCATATGCAGATCCTAAGACTTTAGTCATGTAACTTGCAGGGTCGTTTGCTGGTCTCGGATTCTTAGCGTTGTACTTGTCTGGGAAAATTAGGGTGTTTGACTGCAGAGGGCACGTTGCAAAGCTCTGTGATACACGTTTTGGTATCACCTATGACCGACGTAGCAAAGGCATTTCCAAATTAGAATAGTTAATTTCCTTTTTTATATTAGAGATGAGCTTTAGGTGTTTTTCCTTTTCAATCTCAGTTTACTTATGTACGTTGGCCTATAAAAGGGTCTTTTGATTATGAATAAGAATTATCTTCCAACAATTAACCTAATTCTCTAAGAGAGACTTGGGTTAAAGGAAGCTTTGGTAATCTTCTCCTACGTTAATCACGGCGCCTATCACAAGATCTAAGACAAAGGAACAAGCTTGTGAGGCACAGTTACTAACGTGGCTACAAGAACGTATCAATTTGGTATCAGAGCATATCGATTCAATGGGAGAGAACGATTCCGTTGCGGCACAACTTGCAAGGTTAGTTACAAAGATAGAGAGTATGGATGCAAAGATGGATGAGAAGTTGGGTCCAATGCAATCATCGCTCGAAGCACTTCAAGAGAAGACAACGGCTCAAGAAAAAGCACTTGCGACTGTTCAAAAAGAGGTGCGAGAACAAACTCATGAAGCAATTACACTAATACGACAAGAACATGTGGCGTTATGCAAGGAGCTTGGGGTTGAGCATACTGCGCTCGCTGGAAAAGCAGAGACACTCGCCTCCGCAACTGAAAGTGATGCGGTGGTACGAGGCAGACTTTCAACACCAACCTTCAAAGGTGAGCCATCTGCCCTGTTACAAAGTGGTAACAAGGGTGTGGCTTCCAAAGGAGTGAATGGTGGAGGTCTGGTGGGAATGGTGAGAGACGACCCAAAATTTTCTTTCTCTGGTGGTCCGTGGGCCGTACGTGCTGTGGGAAGAGAACGAGGTCACCGTCGAAGTGATGGCGGAGGCGAATGGCCAGTTAGATCAATCGGAGCACCACCTAACGACACTAATCCTGGTTCGTTACATGGTGATTTTCGTTTCCATGAGGGAATGATGGAAAAAGGAGCATATGAGAACATGGAAGCTGAAGGAAGCGGCTCCGATCGGTGTGTGGTACCACCATCAAAGATGGAGTTTCCACCTTACGATGGTTCAACAAATGCAGTAGAGTGGTTACAAAAGTGTGATGACTATTTTGCGGATCAACGAGTGTTTAATGATGATGCAAAGGTTCGACAAGCAACATACGTCCTAACAGGTCAAGCATATCATTGGAATAACAACTTACGACGTTTGGTTGCACATCGACTTGGTTGGGCAGAATTCAAAAGGATTTGTAAGAGTCGTTTTGGAAAAGCGGATAGGGTGAATCCTGTGGGGGAATTATCTAATTTGAGACACACAGGTACAGTGGATGAGTATTGTAACCAGTTCGAAGAGTGTCTTGGACGGCAAACACGACTAACCGGGGACCAGCAACTTTGGCAATTTTGCGCTGGCCTAACGGACAGTTTGCGGAAAGAGGTAGAATATCTTCGGCCCGAGACAATTTTTGAAGCAATAGAGTATGCTCGGGATAACGAATACAAAATCG